>VFSX01000213.1:185000-190000 GCA_016618255.1 Chlamydomonas sp. UWO 241 | reverse complement strand
GGACGTGTCACTGTCTCCGTTGGGTGGGGGCGGTGGCGGCGGGTGCAACAAGAGCACTGTCGCGCCGTTGGCTGCATCAGGGTTTGAGATGTGTGTGTGGGGTGGGTGAGGCTGGGAAGGAGTGTGCATGTTGTTTTTTGTGTGTGTGTGGCGGGGGGAAGGGATTGCGTGTGAGTGCGTGTGTGCGTGTGTACATGTGCGCGTGCGTGTGTGTGCGTGTGTGTGTGCGTGTGTGCGTGTGTTTGTGTGTGTGTGGGCGTGTGTGTGTGGGGGGGGTGGGGGGGACGTATGGTGTGTGTGTGCGTGTGTGTGCTCGTGTGCGTGCGCGTGCGTGCGCGCATGTGCGTGTGTGTGTGCATGTGCTCATGTGCGTGCACGCGCGTGTGCTCGTGCGTGTGCACGCGCATGCCCTAGCCCCTCACCGCCGTTCCCTTCCCCGTCCTCGCCCGCCGCTCCCGCTGTCCCTTCGCCTCCCGCTGCTGCTCCTGGGGCACCCCCGCCTCGCCCCCGTCGCGCCGCGCTGCCGGGCGGAGTTGCAATCACTCGCCCGCCTCCTGGTGGCGCCCCCCCTGTGTGTGTGTGTTTGTGTGTGTGTGTCTGTGCATGCATGCAGGGGGGCATGCATGCAGGGGGACATGTATGCAGGGGGGCATGTATGCAGGGGGGCATATACATGCAGGGGGGCATATGCATGCAGGGGAGCATATGCATACAGGGGGGGCGCCGCCAGCGGCGGGGTGGTGCGCGCCTGCCGTCGCCGCCGCTGCCGCGCGCGTGTGTCGCAGGTGTGGCGGTGTGAGCGCGCTGCTGCTCGCGCCCGCCGGGTGCTGCTGCTGCTGCTGCTGGCCCTGCTGCTGCTGCTGATGCTGCTGGCCCTGCTGCTGGTGCTGCTGCCCCAGCTGCTGCTGCTGCTGCTGCTGCTGCTGCGCCCCGTCCTGCTCGGCGCCCGGCCGCGCGCACGCCACGGGGTCCCCGCACCCCGCGTCCCAGGGGAGCGCGACCGCGCGCGCCGCCCCGCGCGCACGCGCGGCCACGTACGCGCCCGCAGCGGCTGTAGTCACAGCAAACGGCAGCTCAACACGCTCGTACAGCTGCGGGGTGGGGGGGGGGCAGGGTTTTGGGTTTTAGTTCGTGCTTAGGGTTCTAGGGTTGTAGCTGCTGCACGCGCACGCGCCCGCAGCGGCTGTGGTTCAGAGCAAACGGCAGCCCAACGCGCTCGTACAGCTGACAGGGGGGGAAGGAGGCAGCGGGCTCAGGTTTTAGCACCTAGGTTTTAGGGTTCAGGGTTTCAAGGTTTCAGCGGTGGTGCGCCCGCATAGCTCTCCTTTCTGCTCTAGGAATACACGTTGGCAGGCAGCCGGCTGGTGGCTACCGCTCCTCACAAGTAATTGTTAGGGCCAGAAGTGGACTTGGGTCCAGGCGGTGGTACTAGGAGTAGAGGTAGTCTTTGCTGGAAAGCCGATGTAACTGTAACTGTAACTGTAACTGCGCCCACAGTGGTCAAAGCGAACGGCAGCTCCGCGCGCTCGTACAGCTGACAGGGGGGGTGCAGGGGTGCGAGTTTTGGGATTTTAGGGAGCGGAAGCAGCACGCACTCCACCATCTTCTTGTTCAACTCCGCCTCTTCAAATTCAAGTTCAAAATTCAAATCCAAACCACCCACCTGCTCCAGCCCCTCTGCCGCCAGCATACTGCGCAGCGGCGCGCTGCGAGAGAACGCTTTGACCACACACACACACACACACACGCTCACACACACCCCACCCACACACCTGCTCCAGCCCCTCTGCCGCCAGCATGGTCCGCAGCGGTGCGCCGAGAGAGGACGCTCCGACCACACACACACACACACAAACACACGGACACACACGGACACACACACACACACACTCACACACACCCCCACACACACCTGCTCCAGCCCCTCTGCCGCCAGCATGGTCCGCAGCGGCGCGCCGAGAGAGAACGCGCCCAGCGCGAAGCGCACGCCCAGAAGCGCACACTCGCGGCCCCCGCCGGGCATGCGCACCGAGTAGGCTGGTAGCACGGAGGAGAGGACGTTTCGGAGGCCGAGGGATGCGGGGTGCTGCGTGTGTGTGTGTGTTTGTGTGTGTGTGTGTGTGTTTGTGTGTGTGTCTGTGTGTGTGTGTGTCTGTGTGTGTGTCTGTGTGTGTGTGCGTGTGTGTGTGTGTGTGTGTGTGTGCCGCGAAAGCGCCGGCAAGGTCGATAAAACAAAAATGAACGTGGCGTCGAACTTGAAGACCAAAAAAAAACTCCCGGCGCAAAAGTCCGGAACAATTCGGCCCTTTATAAAGTGACGGCAAGGCAGAGCTTCTCCTCAAACCTAAATACAACGCACCGTGCCGTGCATCAGCCATGCCATGAGCTGCGGGTCGTCCAGTGGGCCGGCCAGCCGCAGCGGGCCTGGCACGCGCACGGCCTGGGCCTGTGTGTGAGAGCGAGTGAGACGGTGTGTGAGCAAGAGAGAAGGAGAGAGAGAGAGAGAGAGAGAGAGAGAGGGAGAGAGAGAGGGAGAGGGAGAGAGGGAGAGAGAGAGAGAGAGAGCTGGGCACGCGCTTGGCCTGGGCCTGTGTGAGGCAGTGAGACGGTGTGTGGGCAAGAGACAGGGAGAGAGAGACGTGCACGCGTACGGCCTGCGCCCGTGTGTAAGAGCGAGTGCGACGGTGTGTGGGCAAGAGAGAGAGAGAGAGATAGAGAGACATAGAGAGAGAGAGAGAGGGAGAGAAAGAGGGAGAGAGGGAGAGAGAGTGAGAGAGATAGAGAGAGAGAGAGGGAGAGGGAGAGAGATAGAGAGATATATATATAGAGAGAGAGGGAGAGAGAGAGAGAGAGAGGGAGAGAGAGCTGGACGCGCTCGGCCTGCGCCTGTGTATGCGGCAGCGCAACGGTGTGTGGGGAAGAGAGAGGGAGAGAGAGACGGGCACGCGTACGGCCTGCGCCTGTGTGTGAGAGCGAGTGAGACGGCGTGTGGGCAAGAGGGAGAGAGAGAGAGAGAGAGAGAGAGAGGGAGAGAGAGAGAGAGAGAGAGCTGGGCACGCGTTCGGACTGCGCCTGTGTGTGAGAGTGAGTGAGACGGTGTGTGCACACGAGAGAGAGATATAGAGAGAGACATATATATAGAGAGAGAGAGAGCCTGGCACGCGCACTGCCTGCATCTGGTTTGAGGTTTTAGGGTTCAGGGGGGTGGGGGGTGGGGGGGGGTAAGGTCACGGACGCGGCGCGCGCACCTGGCGCAGCTGGGCTGGCGGCTTTGTGCAAATAGAGAGAGGGGCACTGCATTGAAACCACCCTTGGTTGGAACCGCCTGGAGCTTCCTGGCATTATATTGCACTCCAGGAGGTGGGGTGCGCGGAAGGAAAGACTGTTGCAGGTGATGATGATGGATTTAACAGTCGTGTGTGACAAGGCTACCGGCTAGCGTGGTGCAAATGCAATAAAACCGTAAACCCCTAAAACCTAAACCCTAAACCCTGAAACCAAACTTATTTTATAGAAGGCCGTGCGGCGCGCGCACCTGGCGTTGCTGGACTGGCGCGGCGCGCGCGGCGGCGGCGGCAGCGGCGGCGGCGGAGACTGCTGCCATGCCGCCCCTGCCGCCGCCGCCGGCGCCACCGCCGCGCGCAGGGGCCGCGCCCCGCCCCGCGTGTGGGCCGTGCGCGTGCGCGTGGCCGCGCCCCTGCGCGCCCGCGGGGCCACCGCCGCGCTCCCCGTGCGGGCCGTGCGCGTGAGCGTGCTGCGCGTGCCCTTGCCCCTGCGTGCCCGCCGCCGCGCCGCCGCCGCCGCCGCCGCTTGCCATGCTGGCGGCGCTGGGGGCGCTGCCGCTGCTGCCTGCCGTGCTGGCCACCCATGCGCGGTAGGCTTCGTGGTGGGAGAGCAGACCTGCACGCAGTGGGAAAGCAGGCGTGATCATTCGTATGCAAAGACTCCAGTGTCCCGACCGGTTTGTTTTGGCTGCTGGCTGCTGGCCACGCACGCGCGGTAGGCCTCATGGTGGGAGAGCAGACCTGCACGCAGTTGGGCAGGTGGGTGTATAAGCATGTCACGGCTCTGCGTCCCCATCGGTTTTGCTTTGGCTGCTGGCTGCTGGCCACGCACGCGCGGTTGGCCTCATGGTGGGAGAGCAGGCCTACACGAAGTGGGATAGCGGGCGTGATCATAAGTATGCAAGGGCCTCTGTGTCCTGATTGATTTTGCCTTGGTTGTTGGCTGCTGGCCACGCACACGCGGTAGGCCTCATGGTGGGAGAGCAGGCCTGCACGCAGTGGGACATCAGTAAGTGCATAAGTAAGTGCTATGGCCCCTGAGTCCCGATTGGTTTTGCCTTGGCTGCTGGCTGCTGGCCACCCATGCGCGGCACGCCTCATGATGGGAGAGCAGGCCTGCACGCAGTTGGGCAGGCGGGTGCACAAGCGTGTCACGGCTCTGCGTCGCGTCCCGATCGGTTTGCTTTGGCTTGCTGGCTGCTGGGCACCCATACCGGTAGGTCTTATGATGGGAGAGCAGACCTGCACGCAGTGGGATAGCAGTCGTGATCATTAGCGTGTCACGGCTCTGCGTCGCGTCCCAATCGGTTTGCTTTGGCTGCTGGGTTACCCACGCGCGGTAGGCCTCATGGTGGGAGAGCAGGCCTACACGCAGTGGGATAGCGGGCGTGATCATAAGTATGCAAGGCCCCCTGTGTCCCGATTGGTTTTGCCTCGGCTGCCAGCCGTGCTGGCCACCCATGCGCGGTAGGCCTCGTGATGGGAGAGCAGACCTGCACGCAGTGGGAAAGCAGGCATGATAACAAGTATGCAGGGGCCCCTTTGTCCCGATCGGTTTGCTTTGGCTGCTGGCTGCTGACCACCCATGCGCGGTAGGCCTCATGGTGGGAGAGCAGACCTGCACGCAGTGGGACAGCAGGCGTGATCATTAGCATGTGGCGGCTCTGCGTCGCGTCCCGATCGGTTTGCTTTGGCTTGCTGGCTGCTGGCCACCCA
>VFSX01000213.1:175000-177500 GCA_016618255.1 Chlamydomonas sp. UWO 241 | reverse complement strand
CACACACACACGCACGCACACACACGCATCAGAGGTGGTGGTAAACAGACTGTGATGCAGCACGATCAGTGCATGGATTGGGGCCTTGGTCTTCAGGGGGCAAGCACCAGACCCTGAGAACGTCTGCTGCTCTTCTGTGGCGACCGCCTGGTAAGACAGGACATGCACACACGCACACGCATCATGCATGGTGGCACACAGACTTGCGCGCCATCAAGCACGGTCAGGTTAGCCCCTCCCCCGCCCCAAACCCACCTGCGCAAGCGCAATCCGCTGCGCCTCCTCCACCACGTGCGTACGCGCGGCCAGCTGCTAAAACCCCAACCCGGGCTGACCCCTTGATAACACCCTGATGATGGATTTCATAGCCTAGGTCCAGCCCGACTCGCTAGACCCCCACCACCAGTAGCCAGCCACCAGCCTGTAGCGCTCGGGCGCTGTACGTTGACCAAAGTCGAACATGCTGACTACTGCTGCTGCTGCTGATGGATTTTACAGTCGTGTGTGGTGCACCTACAGGCAGCGTACTGGCAGTACTAGCACACACGACGGTTAAACCCGCGTGTCCATTGTAAAACAACACAGCAACTACAAGCAACTAGATGATAAAACAACACAGCAACTACAAGCAACTAGAGGATAAAATAATCCACCTGCGCAAGCGCGATCCGCTGTGCCTCCTCCACCACATGCGTACGTGCGGCCAGCTGCAGCGCGCACGCCGCGCGCGACGCAAACTGGATCTGCGGTGCGATGTGGGATTGGCTTGCAAGATAAGTCAGCAGCGCATGAACATGTATCCGTGAGCGGGCACAAGTGGGGATGGTGGGGGGGGGGGGCGGCCAGCTGCAGCGCGCGCGACGCAAACTAAATTTGTGGCACGAGGCGTTTGCTAGATTAGTAAGCGGAGCGCACATGTTTGCACTCGTGCATCTGTGGGATTGAGGGGGTGGGGGGGTGGGGGGGTGCACGGCCCCTTGTAGTGTGAGGCAGACTGGATCTGCGGGACGGTACGGATTTGGGTCGCACGTGTGCGAGGTGAGGTAGAGCGCACACATGCACGCACCCACCCACCACCCACCCACCCACCCACCCACGCGCGCACACACACACACACATGCACCTTGCTGAGCCCAGCTGCGTTCACCCTGGCAGCCTCCCCCGCTGCTGCACACACACACACACACACTAAAACTTCAAGTGGTGTCAAAATCGTCGGGGGCTCCCGCCCCGACGCCGCCAATGGCGGACCAACTGGGCTGACAGGGTGCTGCTGCAGCGTGAGCGACTCTGGGTTTGGGAAAATCGGCTATGTCGCCGATTTGCCCTGATCCAGAGCGCTAGTGGCTGTTTGAGGCACGGCGTCATACGGCAGGCAACTGCGAGGCATGCGGGGACGGAGGGCGGGCTGCTGGCAGGAGTCGGCGCCGCCATCGTCGGTACCCCCATGCAGCCACGGGCACCGGCACCGGGCAGAGGCTGCAGCTACGCTACAGCCAGGGCACCGGCTATGGGCATCGGCTATTGATTGACATCAGCTAAGGCTTCGGCTACGGCTAGGGACATCCTGCATCTGCACTCACATCGCATAGCCCAAACGTCCGCCGTCAGGGCATCTGCATCTGCATCGGCCACGGCTACTTACATCGGCTGCGTCGACGGCTTCGGCCTGCGGACTGCAGCTATGACACGAATCGCGGGGCACTTCAGTGACCTGCATGGAGGGTCTCTCCATGCAGGGCGAATCTTACTTGCATGAGACACATGACGACGGAGGTGCACTGGCAGCAAGCGCCCTCGCAGCGCAAGCGCCATGCATGGAGGCTGGCGGCATGTCGGGCGTGCGCCACGTGATGAACGGAGGAGGAGGAGGGTGGCCAGGCTGGCTGCCCGAACTGAGACGCATGGCGCGACCAGATGTACTAGAGCTAGTGGGATGGACACAGTGAATGTGTATCCACTCAGTGGACTAGTGCGGGTGATAGTATCTGCCTGCCTCAGGGATTGAGTGCGCAAGCACAAGTCTAATACGCCATTCAAGGCGTCCAACAAGACTGTAAAATCGACCACACACACACACACACACACACGCACGCACCTTGCTGAGCCCAGCTGCATTCACCCTGGCCGCAACCTCCACTGCCGCACACACACACACACACACACACACACACCAGGGTTACACCATTCGATCTTCGACATTCGACATACGGCATTCGACGTTTTTTCAAGAGGTCATTCGATATTCGACATTCGACGTTTGTTTTCCCAACTTTGGCCTCGATTTTCTCATCGCAAACCTTCATAGATTTCACTTCTGAAAGGAGTTCTGAAATCCTGGCGTCACGGTGATGCTTCTAGCTGTCAGAATCGTTCGAAAAAGAGCTTTGATTCGAAGTTGAAAAAAATATGTGAAAAGTGTGAACTCATCGTCGAATGGTGTTCGCATGCGTATATTCGACATTCGACATACGCATTCGATCATTCGACATTCGATGCT
>VFSX01000213.1:167500-170000 GCA_016618255.1 Chlamydomonas sp. UWO 241 | reverse complement strand
ATAGATAGACAGGCAGGCAGGCAGGCAGGCAGGCAGGCAGGCAGGCAGGCAGGCAGGCAGGCAGGCAGGCAGGCAGGCGAGCAGGCTGGCAGGCGAGCCGACAAGCAGGCATGCAAGCATGCAGGCAAGCAGGCGAGCAGGCGAGCAGGCGAGCAGGCGAGCAGGCAAGCAGGCGAGCAGGCAAGCAGGCAAGCAGGCAAGCAGGCAAGCAGGCAAGCAGGCAAGCAAGCAAGCAGGCAAGCAGGCAAGCAGGCAAGCAGGCAAGCAAGCAAGCAAGCAAGCGGGCAAGCAGGCAAGAAGGCGAGCAAGCAAGCGGGCGAGTGGGCGAGCGGGCGAGCGGGCGAGGGGTGAGCAGGCTGGCAGGCGAGCAGAAAAGCATGCATGCATGCGAGCCAGCGAGCAGCCAAGCATGCGAGCATGCGAGCACGCATGCAGGCAGGTCAACATGCTAAGACGGCACGATTTCCGGGCGGGCGCCAAAAACGCACCTGCAGCTTCTGCAGCGACCCCCTCGTGAAGCCCCCGCGCGTGAGGCCCTCCGCTCCTCCCCACTCTGACTCGATCCTGGAAGCATCCTCCCCGTGGCACACCAGCTGCAGCATAGGGGAGCGGGCAAAGCAGGGCAGTGTGTGTGGTGTGTGGGTGCGGTGGGGTGGGTTGTGCGTGCTGGACAGGGAAGAAGGAGTGGCGCCTGCCCTCTGCTCCGCCCCATTCTGAATCGACCTGCGAAGCATCCCCGTGGCATGCCAGCTGCAGAGCGTGGGGGTTGTAGGGTAAGGGCAGGGTAAGGGCAGGGTTTGGCAAGGGTTCGGGAGTTCGCGTTGGATTTTTTCAAGAGTCAAGACCCCGCGCGCGCGAGGCCCTCCGCTCTGCCCCACTCTGCCTCAACCTTCGCAGCATCCTCCCCGTGGCACACCAGCTGCAGCATGGGTAGGGGGCAGGGCAGTGTGTACGTGTGTGGGTGTGGTGAGGTGGATGGTGGGTGTTGGTCATGGACGTGGAATTGGCGCGTGAGGCCCTCCGCTGCGCCTCACTCTGACTCGATCCTCGAAGCATCCTCCCCGTGGCACGCCAGCTACAGCATAGTAGGGGATAGGGCAAAGCAGGGCAGTGTGTGTGGTGTGCAGTGTGTGGGTGCTGGGTTATGTGTGTGGTGTGTGGGTGCTGGGCATGGGAGTGGCACATGAAGCCCGCACGCGTGAGGGGGGATTGGCGCGAGAGGCCCTCCGCTCCGCCCCACTCTGCCTCCACCCTCGCAGCATCCTCCCCGTGGCATGCCAGCTGCAGGTTGTGTGAGCTGGAGGGTTTGGGCAGGGTGAGGGAAGGGTTCGGGAGCCCGCCTTGTTTCATTGTTTCCATGGTTTTAGCCCGCGTGCAGTGGGTTCTGCCCAGACACCAAAGCATCCCCTAGACAGGCAACAGCACACGACAGCAGCATCCATCGTTAGCTAGACAGACCCCATCACTTGCCTGCAGCAGGCACGCAAGCGCGAGACGCGCATGGCGCCTAGACTCCCACAGGAGCTAGTGGGTTCTGCCCAGACACCAAAGCATCCCCTAGACAGGCAACAGCACACGACAGTAGCATCCATCGTTAGCTAGACAGACCCCATCACTTGCCTGCAGCAGGCACGCAAGCGCGAGACGCGCATGGCGCCTAGACTCCCACAGGAGCTAGTGGGTTCTGCCAAGACGCCAATGCATCCCGCAGACAGGAAACAGCACACGACAGCAGCATCCATCGTTAGGTAGACAGGCCCCTTAACTTGCCTGCAGCAGGCACGCAAACGCGAGTCGCGCGTGGCGCGTCGACTCCCATAGCTAGTGCAATAGCTAGTGGGTACTGCCCAAAGACACCCATGCATCCCGTTAGTGTACCAGTGATGACACACGAAAGCAACATATCGTTAGTTAGACAGGCCCCAGCACTTGCCTGCAGCAGGCACGCAAACGCGAGCCGCGCGTGGCGCATCGACCCGCGCGCGTCGCCCTTGCGCGTTGCGACCATGCGACTGATGTAGTCGGCAGATCCAAACATACACTCGACCCTCAAGGATTAAGATACCAAGCCAAAAACGTACACTGGGACATTCAATCCTGGGACCAACTTGCCTGCAGCAGGCACGCCAACGCGAGACGCGCGTGACGCGTCAACTCTCGTGCGTCGCCCTTGCGCGCTGCGACCATGCTACTTCCACGTAGGACGCCTCCTGCCTCCTAGCAACCTCCACTGCCTTCTCACTGCCTCCTAGCAACCTTCATCGAGCAACCGCCACCCAGCAACCTCCTGCTCGCACTTATCACTTGCCTGCAGCAGGCACGCAAACGCGAGACGCACGTGGCGCATCGACTCGCGCGCGTCGCCTTTGTGCGCCGCGACCATGCGGCTGATGTAGTCGGCGGACCCAAACATACACTCGACCCTCAAGGATTTAGATACCAAGCCCAAAACCTCAACTTACTCGTTTGATCCTAGGACCAACTTGCCTGCAGCAGGCAC
>VFSX01000213.1:155000-162500 GCA_016618255.1 Chlamydomonas sp. UWO 241 | reverse complement strand
CAGGTGGCCGCAGCTGATCTGGCGGCTCAGGAGGGTTGAGCTGCGAGGGAGGTGTGTGTGGGGGGGGGGGGGGGGTTGAAACATGTAAAACCCTGACCAGGGTTTTAGGGCTTTTCACGCTTGAGGGTTGAGGGCCGAGATTTTTGCTTACAGGTGGCCGCAGCTGACCTGGCGGCTCAGAAAGGTGGAGCTGCGAGGAAGAGAAGGGGGGGAGAGGGGGGAGGGGTGGAGTGGGGGCGGGGAAGTCATGGGGGGGGGGCTGTGAGAGGGAGTTGCAAGCTAAGCATGATCATGGCAGTGACAGCTTGACGAGACTGGTGGGGAATGGCGGGGTGTGTGCTTCTCTCACGCATCCCATACTCATATGTCACCCACGTGATGAGCACCACAATGCCCGCGTGGTCGCGCGCACACCCTTTTGCAGTTCAGCAAGCAGCACCCATGGTGGTGAGAATGGCAGTGCTGATGGTGCGTGATTCGCTCACTCATCCCCCACTCATCCCCCACTCATGCCACAACTCACGTGATGAGCATCACAATGCCCGCGTGGTCGCGCGCAGAACCGTTGGCAATTGGCCCAGCACGCACGATCCATGCTTATGTCAGGGCATGCTACGGGAATGGAGCGCTTTTCTCGTGCTCATCCCTCACTCATCCCTTAACCATCCCCAAGGAATGCCACAACTCACGTGATGAGCATCACAATGCCCACGTGGTCGCGCGCAGACCCGTTGGCGATGCCCTCGAGCATCATCTGCTGGAACGCACGGCCGGCGGTGTCTGGCGCGGCAGCCTGCGCTCGTGTGTACGTGTGTGTGTGTGTGTGTGTGTGTGTGTGTGTGAGAGAGAAGGAGAGAGAGAGAGAGAGCAATGCCCTCGAGCATCATCTGCTGGAACGCACGGCCGGCGGTGTCTGGTGCGGCAGCCTGCGCTTGTGTGTGTGTGTGTGCGTGTGTGCGTGCGTGTGTGTGTGTTGCCGCACGTGTGTGTGTTTGGGGGCGGGCCTCGAGCATTATCTGCTGGAACACCCACGCCCACGACCCGCACCTGTGCATGTGCTGCCAGCGCAGCCACGCGCGCGTGCGGCTCACCTTCAGGAGGTTATACAAGGTCTTGCTTATCTAGACTTAGGCACCGAGATAAGGACTCCTAATAAGCGCAACCACTGTCCCGCACCCCGCACCTGCGCCTGCGCCGCGAGCGCAGCCACACGCGCGCGCATGGCTCGTTTTTAGGGGCTTTATAACGCCTTGATTATCTAGACATAAGGACCGAGGTAAGGACTCTTCATAAGCGGAAGCACTGTCCCGCACGCTGCACCTGCGCCTGCACCGCCAGCGCAGCCACGCGCGCGCTCGCGCAACGCGCGTGCGCGCGGCTCTCCTTTAGTTAAGGGCTACATCAGGTCTTGCTTATCTAGACGTAGGGACCAAGATAAGGACTCCTCATAGGCGTAACAACTGGCCCGCACCCCGCACCTGGGCCTGCGCCGCCAGCGCAGCCACGCGCGCGCTCGCGCGGCTTGCCGGCCGCCCCGGCTGCCCCGGCTGCTGCGGCCCCTGCACGCCTGCTGGCCCTGCGCCGCCCGCGGTGCCGGCGCTGCCGCCGATGCTGGCGCCCGATGCAGCAGGGGCGGAGGCGGCGGAGGCGGCGGCGGCGGTGGCTGCGGCGTTGCTCGGGCCCTCCGGCGCTGGTGGCACTGCCGCTGAGGGCGCCGGTGGCTGGGTTCCTGGCGCGGTTGACTGCTCGGACGGCCCCGCCAGCCGCTGTTGCTGCCCTTGCTGCGCCTGCTGCTGCTGCTGCGCCTGCGCCTGCCCCTGCGCCTGCTGCGCCTGCTGCGCCTGCTGCTGCGCCTGCACCTGCGCCTGTGCCCGCTGCTGCGCCTGCTCCGCCAAGTCCACGAGGCTCGAGCGAATAGCCGGAAGCGGCGCAGTCATCAGCCGGCAGATAGCGCCCCACTCGCCCATCTCACCGCGCGGCGGGCCCTGCAGCAGCACCACCATCAAGTGCTCAGTGCTTAGGGCTGAAGGTTTAAATATCAGTAGGGCTGGAGCTTAGGGCAGAGCTGAGGCTCGAGGTCTTGGAGAGGGGGACCAGCGAAACATTGAAGTATCAGCAACATCAGCAACAGTAACAGGACCAGCAAAACCAGCAACACCAATTACACCAGCAACATCAGTAACAGCGCAAACGCGCAACAGCACCACATCAGCAACAGCGCAAACGCGCAACGGCGCAACAGCAGCACATCAGCAACACCAGCAACAGCGCAACGCTCAACATCGCAACATCAGCAACAGCGCAACAGCGCAGCAGCGCAACATCAGCAACAGCGCAACAGCGCAACAGCATCACATCAACACCACATCAGCAGCAGCGCAACAACGCAACAGCGCAGCAGCAGCAGCAGCAACAATGCTCCTACCTGTCCGATGACGAACGCCTCGCCGATTTCGGACTGGCCGGCGCGTCCCGCACGTCCGATCATCTGGAGATACTGCGATTGCACGCACACGTTGTAGGGTGTGTCAGATAGGAGGACACGGGGCGAGTTCACTCCCTTTGGACTCCCCACCCCTCCCCCCCCCCGATCGCCCCGCACGTCCGATCATCTGCAGAAACTGCGCTCGCACACACGTAGGGTGCGTAGGGTAGGAGGACAAGGGGGAAATTCGCTCACTCTGAACTGTTGCCCCCCCCCCCCCTCCCATCCCCAACACTGGGCAGCTGAAAATGATGGAGACATCAGTGATTTCCTTTTCAGGATTTTTATTAATTATTCCACAGCCGGCTTTTGCTTTGACCGCGTTGACCGTTGACCTCCCGTTGACCGTTTGTCCTTATACATGGGTCATTTGAAAGCTGTTGACGTGCTCTGTCTGGCAGGTTTGTCAGACTAACAATCCACTGGATGGGTTGAGCTGTATGCAAGGTCAAAGTTCAGCCGTAATACAGCCAAATGGCTGTGGAGAGCTGAAAAGGAAATCACTGGGAGACATCCACGGATAGCTAGAGAAACTGCGCTTGCACACACACGTTGTAGGGTGTGTCAGATAGGAGGACTGAGGCGAATTCACTCACTTTCCCCCTTTCCCCCCTTCCCCCCCCCCACACACTCCACGAGTGCCAAACGCGCTCACCTGTGCACGCGATACGGGCCCCGGCCCCTGTGCGAGCGACCGCAGCACGACCCTCCGCGCAGGCAGGTTGATCCCGGCTGCAAGTGTGGACGTGGCTGCCAGCGCTAGTAGTGCTCCGGTGCGGAAGCCACCTTCGACAAAGGCGCGCTCCTGTGTGTGTGCGTGTGTGTATACGCGGGGGGTGGGGGGGCATTGCTGCAAGTGCTAGCAGTTCTCCGGTGCGGAACCCCCCTTTGACAAAGGCGCGCTCCTGTGTGTGTGTGTGTGTGTGTGTGCGGGGTGGGGGGGGGGCGGGGGTAGGGGGGGGCATTGCTGCAAGTGCTAGCAGTGCTCCGGTGCGGAAGCCCCCTTCGACAAAGGCACGCTCCGGTGTGCGTGTGTGTGCACGTGCGTGTGTGTGTGTGTGTGTGTGCGTGTGAGTGTGTGTGAGTGTGAGCGTGTGTGAGTGTGTGTGCCACCATGCACCACAGAGAACCTCCCATCGCCATGGCCCCCCTTCAGCACCCTTCGCCCCCCTTGACACGCTCCAAACTACACAGTCCAACTCTCCCCCACCCTCACCCACCCACAGTCGACAACCCGCCCACGCTCCACCCCCACATGGAGCTCGCCGTCCCATGTGCGCGCCATGCAGGCCCATGCACCCCCGCCCCATGCGCCTCCCGCCCATGCGCCCTCACGCGCGCCGACCCCATGCTGGCCCTCCCTCCCCCCCCCCTCCCCCCAGCCTTTCCTCCCTTGCCCCTGCCTCCACCCCTGCCTACCTACATCATCGCCCCATGGACTTCACAGGCCCATGGAGATGATCCGCCTCACCACCCCCCACGCCCCAGCCTCTCCTCCCTCGCCCCTGCCTCCGCCCCCTGCCTACCTACATCATCGCCCCTTGGAGTTCAGAGGCCAATGGAGATGATCCGCCTCCCCATCCCTGCGCCCCTGCCTACGTTCATCATCGCCCCATCGAGTTCGTGGGCTCATGGAGATAATCCGCCGCTGCCCCCTATCCCAGGCCCGCCTACATTCGTCTGTCGCCCCATCGAGGAGCTGATCCGACGTCCTCTAGGCATGCCTACACCCAAATATCGCCCCATGGAATTAATCGGCCCATGGGGAGATGATACGCCGCGATTGAAGTTGAAGTTGGTTGGCCAGAGTGGCAACCCCACCCGCCATGTGATGTACCCCTCTTAGCGCTGATTGGTCACCCGCTGTAGACCGACACACATGTGCCATTTGACCTCAGGAACATTGCTTGTACTTTAGTACGGGTAGTGCTGTTGCAGTCATGTAACACTTTGGAATGGAATGGAATGGAGTGCGTGTGAGTGTGTGTGGTCGATTTTACAGATTCCTTGGACTTGTGTGTGTGTGTGTGTGTGTGTGTGTGCATATGTGCAGGGCTCCAAATTATACTAATATATTTATTTTGACGATAATATATATTATATTATATAGTATTTATCATATATATTAGTATAAAGAGACAGTATATTTTGACTGGCTGGGTGTAAGGACCTGAAACTTTGTGGGTGTTTTCATCACACCTTCCTAAGCAACTCTGGCATTTGGGAAGTTTCAAAACTCGGTATTGCTTGCATTACAGAGAAGCAGAAAACAGGCAGGTGTGGCGCGCGGTGTCGCGCGCGGTGTGGCGCACGGTGCCCCCCCCCCTCCCCCCCTCCCCAACCCTGGGCCTTGCTGGTAGGCAGCATGTGGAGTGGCTAGGTCACAAGCTGCGCAGGGCCAGTTGTCTATGTGAGCTGGACTCAATGTGAGATGGGAAATTTGACTCCCCTTGAAAGGTGTGCTGGACGTAATGCCTGAGGGTGACCTTGGGCCGGAGTTTTGCCAAGTGCCACCTCAAAGGGGTGAAAACAAACTTTTTGGATCGAGATGAAACTTGGAGCACTGGAAAGCCCTTGATGAGCAAAAAACAACCTGTCAAGTAGCATATGGCTGATTTTGGGTGCAAGTGGTGTGCAACTGCAATCTCCTTCCCGTGTGGTGGCGGTAGTATAGTGTGGACATAGGAATACACCCCTAGTGCTTCTCCTGTGCATGGGGGTGCTGGATTAGCCAAGCCAAGGCCTGCATATGTCCACCAGAGCATGCCACAACAGCAGACTGCGGGGCGGCCGTTGAAGGCCTTCCAGCAATTTATACTAGGCTCAAAATCAAAATAGTATAATACTATATAATTGGACCCAGCAATGCGGCGCTGCTGGTGACGAGGATCTCCGTGCCGCTGACGAGCGGGGTAAAATACGACTGGCCCGGCTCCTGCTAGACTGCCCCTCGGTGGAACACTTCAGGAGCGGCTTGCCCGGCGCTGCCATGGCTTGGCGAGTAGCCGCGGCGCTGCCGCGGCCCGTGCTGGGAGACGGCCCTTATCCTCCCCCCATGCAGGACGCCATGCGGCACCGATCTCGACGAGTTGATCGACGAGCGGAGGAGCTGGCGCCCGTCAATGCATGCTGGACATTGGTCAAGATGGCTGCCCGTGGAGGCGGGCTACCATCACGGCTTCAGCGGTGGCGACCGCCGAGGCAACACAGAGTAAATCCGCTTCACCAATCGCAGCGTTCGTCACCGCGCTCATCCTCGGGGTCGCTCGTCTGCCAGTGACTGGCGTTGGAAGGTCTTCAGGCAGCCTCCATGACAACTCTGTCGTCCATGCACCCCTGGAGGGTGGGACCTGGCCATGCATGAGGCATGGGGCGCCGGCTGAGCCCCATGCAAACGAGAGCTGGACAGCCATGCACTGCCAGGCGGGGACCGTTCCAGTCAGCGCCAGTCGGCTCTGCCGGCTTGACTGGCCACAAGGCCACTACTGTGACCCTGAGGAAAGTCCTCTCCTATATGCTCCTTGCCAGACATGTCTCTCAGAGACCGCTGTTTGGGGTAGTCTAGCCGGCGGGAGCGGTAGTCTATCGGCCGGGAGCTGGCGGTACTCTAGTACTTAAGTGTGCTGGAGTAGCGGCGGGTGTCTCTAGTAGAAGAGTAGCCTGCTTAGCTGGAAACCCCCGTGTTACTGTTACTATATAATATTAATATATTAATATATATTAGTCTAGAGCCCTACATATGTGTGGATGTGGCTGCGAGCAGCGCATCGGTGCTCGAGCCAGCCTCCACAGACGCACGCTAATGCCAGTGATTCGGAGGTGTTAGGGGGAATGTGTGATAGGTGTGCGTGCGTATGTGTGGGGGGGGAGGTCCTGGCGGTTTACATGTTGCAGTTTGCAGCTAAATTTCAAACGGTAACAGTACTGCCCTCACCGCTGCCTCGTCTGAGGGGATTCCTCTAGGATTCACTCTAGGATTACCGTGTCGCTCTAGCCTTGGGATTTCCAAAAGCTAGTTACCTTCGTCGTCAAAGCATAACACAACAGGAGCATCGAAACCCTGAGCAAAAACAACAGGCCCAAGCGCTAATCGCCAGCAAGGCTCGCACGCACAGCCCTCCCCCCCCCAGCACATTCCCCCGTTGTAACGAACCGCAAAGAGATACTAACCGCACGGTTCCGAGAGCCAGCCAGAGGCTAATTACCAAGGCATCATCGCCGGTGCATGCCCCAACCGTGTTGTAAACAGTGGTGCCCTCGAGGGAACCGCAAATGTCCTGTTTGCCCCCGCAACATTGGAGCCAATATGCTGAACTGCCCCCGCAACGAGACGACTTTTGGAGGGAAAAGTGTGGAAATTGTCGATCTACACACTTTTCGGAGCCCGTCCGTGGGTCTCAGAGTTCAGGGTTGGGGTTTCAGGGTTAAAGGTTTAGGGTTCAGACCCTACAGGTTACAGGATTTTAAACTAAAACCGAACCTAAAACCCTGGAACTGGTGCACACCCCACCTGTGTCGTGAGGCCCGCGTGGATTTCAGATTTTAGGTTGGGGTTTCAGGGTTAAGGGTTCAGGGTTCAGACCCTAAAGGTTTGAGGGTTTTCACCTAAAACCCTAAAATGCTAAAACCCTAAACCCTAAAACCCCAAAACTGGTGCACGCCCCACCTGTGTTGTGAGGCCCGCGTGGTGGTACGCCACGCCCGCCTCCATCAGGGCGACCAGCTGCTTGCTCGCATGGCCCTGCATGAGGTTACAGTTACAGGTACAGTTACATGGCATTCCAGCTAAGACAACACTAGTCCTAGTGCCACCGCCCTGTGAAGGACGATAGCCACCAGCCGGTTACCTGCCGTCTAGACTACCGCTCCCGCCGGCTAGTTTAGACCCAAACAAGTCCCTGAGGGACATGTCTGGCAAGGAGCGTATAGGAAAGGACCGTCCTCCTCCTGGCCTTTGAGGCCAACCACGCCGGCTGTGCCGACTGGCGGCGCTGAAGCAGAAAAGTCCCCGCCTG
>VFSX01000213.1:17500-150000 GCA_016618255.1 Chlamydomonas sp. UWO 241 | reverse complement strand
TCTGTCAGCATCACGGTCACGTCGTCGCAAACACACATACACACACACACAAACACACGCACACACACACACACATACACACACACACACGCCTAGCGGGCAGTCGGCGTCCTGATCTTTCAGCATCGCGGTCACGCCGCCGCCAACACACACACACACACACACACACCTCCAGCGGGCAGTCAGCATCCTGATCTTTCAGCATTGCGGTCACGCCGTCACGGAAACCCGGAACTTGCGCTCCTGGCGGCGCTTTGGGCAGAACCTGGCCCTGTGCGTGTGTGTGTGTGTGTGAGTGAGTAAAAGGGTGGGTGGGTGGGTGAGTGCGTGCGAGCATGGTGGTGCACGTGTGTGCGTGCATGCGCGGGTGGGTGCATGTGCATGCGTGTGGATATGTGTGTGGATGTGCGCATGCGTGCATTTGTGCGGCAGTGGTTCCGTTGAGGATCTTGGGAAAATGACGGCCCACCGCGGGCCTCCCGCTCACCTCACCAATCTCACCTCGCATTGCCAAGCCAGACATGCCAATCCCATCCCGCAAATGCACTTTTGCGGGGTGCGGGGTGGGTAACGGAAACATTGGTGTGCGTGTGTTCGCGCGCGTGTCCGCGCACGCGGGCGTGGGGGGGGGGGGCGTGGGTGTGCGTGTGTGCGTGTGTGCATGCGTGTGTGGGTGCGTGGGCGTGGGCAGGCGTGGGTGAGTGGGCATGCGTGCGTGCATGTAGGGGGGCGTGCCTCACCCGGGCGCTGGTGGCTGATGCTGATGCTCCTGCTGCTCCTGCTGCTCCTGCTGCTCCTGCTGCGTCAGCGCCGCGCGGGCGGAACCCCTTCTTGCGCACAAACACGTGACCCTTGAACACCGCATGCTCTGTCAGCTCCACCTGGGTGAGATTCAGGGTTTTAGGGTTAAGGGGGGCCTGGGGCTTGGGGTTCTGGTAGGGATGGGGTTTGGGATTTCATGCGCACAAACACGTCTCTTGAACACAGCTTGGCCAGTCAGCTCCACCTGGTGTGCATGTGTGTTTGGTGTGGGGGTGCATGTGTGTGTGTGTGTGTGTTCCACTTGAACATTGTGTATGCGTGCCCCTTGAAGTACCAAGGGACGACCGTTGCAGACATGCACACTAACCCCCGCTCTTCTCCCTTTCCTTCTCTCTTGCCCCCTCCCTGTCCCTCTCTCTCTCTCTCTCTGTCTCCCTCCATCTCCCTCTCCCTCTCTCCCTCTTCCTCTCTCTCTCTCCCTCCCTCCCTCCCTCCCTCCCTCCTACTGTCTCTCTTGTCTCTGTGCCGACCTCTCTCCCCCTGCTTGCGCAGACGCCGCACCGGACGGAAGTTTGTCATGAAAAGGCGCGCAGACAGCCAGTCGCACATGCAGTCAAGGCCACCCATCGTAGCAGACATGCACATGACCAACCACTCTCTCTCTCTCTCGCCCTGTCTTCTCTCTTTCCCACCCACTCTCTCTCTACTTCTACCTGTCTCTTACTCTGTGCTCTCTCCCTCTCTCTATCTCGCTCTCTCTCTCTTTCTACTTCTCTCTCACACACTTTTTACCCCTCCCTCTGTCACACACACTATTTCCCCTCCCTCTCTCTCTCCCTTTTCCCTCTCTCCCCCTGTGTGCCTCACCGGACGGAAGTTTGTCATGAAGAGGCGCGCAGACAGCCAGTCGCACATGCAGTCGAGTCCGCCCATCGTGGCAGACATGCACACGACCTGAGGTCCGAGCAGCGCCGCCGCGGGGGTGGGGGACCGGAGGACCTGAGTGTGTGTGTGTGTGTGTGTGTGTGTGTGTGTGTGTGTGTGTGTGTGCAAGACCTGAGGTCCGAGCAGCGCTGCCGCGGAGGTGGGGGACCGGAGGACCTGTGTGTGTGGTGGTGGTGGGAGGGATGCACGTGTGTGTGTGTGTGTGTGTGTGTGAGAGAGAGAGTGTGGGGGGGGGCATGCGTGTGTGTGTACATGCGCTTGTCGTCGCCGCAAGTGCTACGCGCCCGCGTGCTTCAGCCCTAAACCCTGACACACACACACACACACAAATACACACACACACACACATACCTGGCCGCCCTGCTGCTGTGCCTGCTGCTGCGCCGCCGCAAGCGCTACGCGCCCCGCGTGCATAAGCTTGGTAAGAGACAGCTCCAGTGGAAGGCCGCGTGCAGTGTCCCCCACCTGGTGTGTGTGTGTGTGTGTGTGTGTGTGTGTGTGTGTCAGAGAGAGCTTGGTGAGAGGGGCGAGCCGCATGCAGTGTCTCCCACCTAAGCACACGACGACGACGCACAGCCCTGCAACAGCCCATGGCAACAACCCTGCAACAACCCATGGCAACAACCAGCAACAATCCTGCAACAGCCCTCACACCACGCCGACGCCACAGCGAGCTCAAACAACCTTGCAACAGCTAGCAACAATCATGTAACAACCATGCAGCAACTGCAACAGCCCATGGCAACAACCCTGCAATAACCCATGGCGACAACCCTGCAACAACCCATGGCAACAACCGTGCAACAACCCTCTTCCCACCATGTGTGCCTCTTCGACAACGACAACGCCAAAGAGGTCAACAACCCTGCAACAACACATGCAACAAACCATGGCAACAACCCTGCAACAATCCTGTAACAACCTACGGCAACAACCCAGCAACAACCCTGCAGCAGCACGCCTTCCACTCACCACGTGTGCCTTGGCAATAACGACGCACGACCCTGCAACAACCCTGCAACAACGCAGCAACGACCTTCACAAGCCACAGCAACGACCCTGCAACAACCCATGCAACAACCCTGCAACAACCCTGCTCCCACCACATGTGCCTCTTTGACGGCGACAACGCCACAGATGTCTCACACCCGAACAGCCCTGCAACAACCCATGGCAACAAACCTGCAACAAAGCCGCAACAACCAGAACAGCCCTGCAACAACACATGGCAATAACCCTGCAACAACCCTGCTCCCACCAAGTGTGCCTTATCAACGACGAAAAAGCAGAGGTCCAACAACCGTGCAACAGCCCTGCAACAACCCGCAGCAACAACAGCAACAACCCTGCAACAGCCTGCCACTCTCCACACACCATGTGTGCCTCGTCGACGACGACGACGCAGAGCTCGTGCACGCGCCCCTCCTGAACATGGGCGGTGTGGACGGGTGGTGTGGTCAGGTGGTGTGGACGGGTGGTGTGGAAGGCAGGTGTGGACGGGTGGTGTGGACGGGTGATGTGGACAGTGATGTGGACGGCTGGTGTGGACGGTGGCGTGGACGGTGTGCACGGGTGGTGTGGACGGTGTGGGCACTTGTCTTGGGGTGTAAGGAGTGTCACCCCCCAAGGGCGAATGCATGTGCTGTCACAGAGTGTTGGAGAGACGGTCAAAGCTGAGGCCAGAGTAACGACCGAGCCCTAGAGCTTCACTGTATTCCGACACCGGAAAGCAGGCAAGCAGGCGGGCAGGCGGGCGGGCGGGCGGCGCGGCGCGGGCGGCGGGCGGGCGGGCGGGCGGCGGGCGGCGAGCGGACGGGCGGGCGGCGGGCGGGCGGGCAGGCAGGCAGACAAGCAGGCAGGCAGGCAGGCAGGTGGGCAGGCAGACAGGCAGGCAGACAGGCAGACAGGCAGGCAGGTCGGAATGTGTGCATACAGATGCAGGGATAAGGCTGGCACAGTTCAGATCCAGCCTGAAAAGCTCCACTAAGCCTGCCACACACATTCACAAAACAGCCCGACACACAAACACACACACACACACACACAGCCTGCCACACACACACACACGCAAACACACCCACACCCACACCTGCACGAGCGTGTTGATCGCGATGTTGGCCTTCTCAAGGGTGCACACACACACACACACACACACACACACAGCCTGCCAAACACACACACGCACGCAATGCACACACACCTGCACGAGCTTGTTGATCGCGACGTTGGCCTTCTCAATGGTGCACACCGCGATGGTCTCGTCCTGCGGTTGAAAAGTGGCGCGTTGTTTGCAAGGGTTCAGGGTTTGGGGGGGTGGGTTTAGGTAGGGTTGGGGTTTAGGTAGGGTTGGGGTTAAGTCGGGTTGGGGTTTGTGGAGTTTATCGCGATGTTGGCCTTTGATGGTGCACACCGCGATGGTCTCGTCCTGCGCATGCATTGAAGTTAATAGATGCCAGTTAGCATGCATGCGCTTCCAAACTGCACTTGAAAAGCGCGGCTGTGGGAGCTCATGCACCCTCGGCCAGACCAGGAGGACCCCAAGTTGTGGCACGAGATGACCGACTTCCTTGTCGCCTGCTTTGCGACATGCACCGCGTGCACAGCAATCATGGTGGAAGATGGCATGCTAGGGGTGTAATTTTAACAGCTGTCGGCATTTCTCCTAGGAACTTATGCGCCATTAAAGTCGTCCGACGGACTGTCATATCAATCACAGCGATGGTCTCATCCTGGAGCACATCAGAGGCCACCCAAGCACTTGCAAGATGCCAACGAATGCGTCTCGCTCACATACGTGTCGCTGAGCGGAGAGCCTTGGTCCACGTCGTGGCAGCCACGCCCCCCCCCCCGGCAGGCTCCCCAAGTGTGGACCTTTGAACTAGTACGTACAAGTTTATACTGTCCACACCGCGATCCCCACCACAAGGCACAGCCTGTGGGGCTGATCGTCACTCATCGTGTAAGACGTTTCGTCGCCCCCCCCCCTCCCCTCCCCCACTCACCAGCACACTTGATCACCACTGCTGCTCCGCTGCTCTACTAGAAGAGGCCCTGCCTCGTACAGCTGAAATCCCCCCTGAAGTGTCAACTGTTGTAAAATCATGTGCCTTGCCAGAGAGCGGAGAGCTCTGCTCTACGCCGTGGTAGCCACGCACGACCACCACCCTGGCACACTCATAATCAGGAGCACTGGTAGGCTGGCGCGCTGCGTGGCCTAGCGGGCTCTCCTAGTAGAGCCCCTCTAGACGTGTAGTCTAGGCCTTAATTCACGCCCCGGGGTCCTCCGGGCGCGTACGTGTAAAACCTGTAAAAAAAAACAATAATCAGGAGCAGCCCTGAACCCACATCCTTGGACCCACAGAAACCATCCTAGCTAGAGGCAAACTTGATCACCGTAACACCAGCACTGCACCATGCCACTGAGCGGAGAGCTGCTCCACGCCGTGGTACCCGCGCACGACCACCACCTTGGCACACTCATCGGACCTTCCCTGAACCCACATATCACATTGGACCCACAGAAACCATCCTAGCTAGAGGCACACTTGACCGCCACCACTAGCTAGGAGCACTGCACTGCAGCACTCCAGCACTCCGTGGCACAGCCCCCTGTATTGTTACCCAGCGGTACAAACTATACTACGTAAGATGACGGATCTGTCACACTGCAGTACAATCTGCGGAATTGTTACAGTTACAGTTACATGGCATTCCAGCTAAGACAACACTAGTCCTAGTGCCACCGCCCTGTGAAGGACGATAGCCACCAGCCGGTTACCTGCCGTCTAGACTACCGCTCCCGCCGGCTAGTTTAGACCCAAACAAGTCCCTGAGGGACATGTCTGGCAAGGAGCGTATAGGAAAGGACTGTCCTCCTCCTGGCCTTTGAGGCCAACCACGCCGGCTGTGCCGACTGGCGGCGCTGAAGCAGAAAAGTCCCCGCCTGGCATGGTGCATGGTTGTCCAACTCCATTGTTACAATACAATGTCCAACTCCAATTGTTACAGTACAAGGGGTAACAATGTAGGGGTAACAATGTAGGGGGCTGTGGTAGGGACTTTAGCACTGAGTACCTTGCCGCTGAGTGGCGAGCCCTGCTCCACGCCGTGGTATCCACGCACGACCGCGCCCAGTGGTGCCAGCACAAACGACAGGTGCTCAGTCTTCTCGGTCACGATTGACACGTAGGGAAGCACGAGCAGCGCGCGCACGGGAACCTGGGTGTGTGTGTATACATGCGTGCATGTGTGTGTGCATGTGTGTGTGTGTGTGTGTGTGTGTGTGTGTGTTTACCCCCCCAAACCAAGGATACTATCCACTCGATTCAGGCGCTGGTCGGTCACCCGCTATTCGAAACACATCCCAGTGCACGGGTCAGACCTCGTAACAATTGCCGGGGTGTACTGCTGTTAGTAGTACAGGCATTGCCGGTGCATGCGGACGGCCTCATGTAACGCTTGGTTGGTTGGTTGGTTGGTTGGTTGTGTGTTGGAGGGTGCCAGCACAAACGACAGGTGCACAGTCTTCTCGGTCACAATTGACACATAGGGCAGCACGAGCAGCGGGCACACGGGAGCCTGGGGGAGAGTGTGTGTGTGTGTGTGTGTGTGTGTGTGTGTGTGTGTTCTCCGCCGAAAAAACTCGAGGATTTGGTGGAGATTTGGGATCAATTTGGGATCCAGGGCAATGAGTTTTTTTCAACCCTAGCTGGGGGCCGCACCTGCGTGACGAGCCGCCCAAACGCGCGGCGCACGCGCTGTGCAGACGGCCTCTCACGTTTGGAGGGTCGGGTCCAGGGCCAGTCTAGGGCCTTCAGGTTTTAGGGCTGGCCACCAAGCAGATTATACGCCATTGTAGGCGTGACTGTAGAACCAATCATCACCACCGCACCTGCGTGACCAGCCGCCCAAATGCGTGCCGCACGCGCTGCGCAGACAGCCGCGTCAGCAGCTGCCTGATCATGAGCACCTCGGCCACGAGGCTCTTGCCGCCCGAGGTGGGCGCGCAGTAAACCAGATTGGACAAATCCTGCGCAGGGTGTGGGGGAAAGTGTGGGGGCAAGGTGTGGGGTCCTGGGGTGTGGGTCCTTGGGTTGGCCGTGGATTTTGGGTCCAAGACAAGTGGTCCAAGGAGTACTTTGCTTTGACGGCGAGGCTCTTGCCGCCCGAGGTGGGCGCGCAGTAGACGAGGTTGGACAGGTCCTGTGCGAAAGGTGTGGGGCAAAGTGTATGGGGTGTGGAGCCTGGGGGTTGGACTTTGCCCAGCAGCCCCGGGGCTGACGGGGCTGACAGTAACCCGCTCTCTCTCCCTCCCTCCCTCTATCTCTCACTCTCTCTTACTCTCTCACACTCTCTCTCGCCCTCTCACTCTCCCTCCCTCTCACTCCCTCCCTCCCTCCCTCTCACTCTATCTTCCTCTCTCACTCTCTCACTCTCACTCTCTCTCTCACCTCCCCGCACTCGAGTGCGGCCGCCTGCCAGGGGTACAGGCTGCGCACACCCTTGGATGCGTACGCAGCGCAGATGCCCGGGTGTGCAATCCAGTCAGACAGCTGCATGCGCAGCGGCCTCTGCGGGCGGTGTCGCGGGGCAATGCAGCGGTGGCATATGAAAGAGTGCACGGCATGCGTATGCGGCGCAGGTACCCGATTGGGCAATCCATTCGGACAGCTGCATGCACAGGGGCTTCTGCAGGCATGTGGCAGGCAGGCACAGTGTCGTAGGGCAATGCAGCGGCGGCATGTGAGTGTGTGCATGGCATGCGTGTGCGGCGCAGATGCTCGAGTGGGCGACCCAATCAGACATCTGGCATGCGCAGCGGCTTGCCGCAAGGCAATGCAGCGGCGGCATCAGAGTGAGTGCATGGCATGCGTGCGCGGCGCAGATGCCCGGGTGTGCGATCCAGTCAGACAGCTGCATGCGCAGGGGCTTCTGCGGACATGTGGCAGGCAGGCACGGTGTCGTAGGGCAATGCAGCGGCAGCATATGAATGAGTGCACGGCATGCTTGCGCGGCGCAGATGCTCGAGTGGGCGACCCAATCAGACATCTGGCATGCGCAGCGGCTTGCCGCGGGGCAATGCAGCGGCGGCAGCATGTGAGTGTGTGCACGGCATGCGTGCGCCGCGCAGATGCCCGGGTGGGCGATCCAATCAGACATCTGGATGCGCAGCGGCTTTTGCGGACATGTGCCAGGCAAGCACGGTGCCACGCGGGGCAATGCTGCTGCGGCATATGAATGCGTGCACGGCGGCCGGGGCGCAAGCGCGCCTCAGCCATGCTCACAATGCGAACGGCGCGTCCCTTGGCATGCATGCGAGGGTGTGTCCCCTGGCCTCGTTCGTTTCCAAAAGTGACGCGGCTGAACGGCAGCGCATGCGACAACTGCATACCTTGTATCGCGGTGCCAGTCCCCAGCGTGAGCGGAGCGCCTGGGCCTCCGGGCCATTGCCGAGGAGCTGCGTCGGCTGCGACTGAAAGTCCTCGTCGAGAAGCTGCAGCTCGTCCTCCTGGAGATGCGACGCCAGCTTTGCCGGCTGCACGTCGTCGAGTGCAGCCTGCCCTGAGTCCTCCAGGTCCTCGTCGTCGAGCAGCTGCAGCTCGTCCTCTCGCAGGTGCGGCGCTGGCTGCGCCTGCTGCGACTGCTGCTGCTGCAGCGGCAGCGGCTCGGGAGGATCAGACTCGTCCAGAAGGTTCAGCTCGTCCAATGTCATGTGAGCTCCAGGTGGGCACTGCGCCTGCGCCTCAGGCTCGAGCTCCTCGTCCAGCAGTATCAGGTCAGACGCTGTCAGGAGTTGCTGCCGCTGCTGCTGCTGTTGCTGCTGTTGCTGTTGCTCCTGCTGCTGCTGCTGCTGCTGCTGCTGCTGCTGCTGCTGCTGCGGCTGCTGTGGCTGCTGCTCCTGTTGCTTCTGCGCCGGCGGCTCCTGCTTCTGTGCCTGCTGCTCCTGCGGCTGCTGCGGCTGCTGCTGAAGTGACCCACCGCTGCCGTCCGCGGCCAGCTCGTACTCATCGTCCTCCAGCAGCATCAGGTCGGCCTCCGTGAGGTGGTGCCTGTTCTGATGGGGCATCGGCACAGGCGGCTGCTGATACTGCTGCTGTACATTCAGCTGGTGCAGCGGCACAGGCTGCCGATACTGCTGTTGCTGGTACTGCTGTTGGTGCTGCTGCTGCTGCTGCTGCTGCTGCCAATGCAGGTGCTGCTGCGGTGGACGCTGCGGCGGAGCCTGGTGCTGCTGGTGCTGCTGCTGATACAGGTGCTGCTGCTGGGGCTGCCCAGGCGGGATGTGCGTCGCCTGCCCCGACCGCCTCCCTCTAGCGTCTCCCAGCAGTTCAGCGCCCCCCGCTGCGGCGCTGGTGTGTGGATGGTCCGTGAACAGGGCCGCTGTACCCACCTGCGCTACCGCGCTGCCTGGCCATGGTGGTGCACCCGTACGGTGCACACCAGCAGCAGGCGGCTGCTGTACACCAGGCGGCTGTTGCGACCCGCCCTGCGGCCGTGGCGTATCTTCGTCGCCCCAGGACACCTCCTCGAGGCCCCAGCCCTCAGCCTGCTGGTATCTCCCTGTGCCGGCGGAGCGGAAGCACGCCAGGCCAGACCCGTCGTCCCTCCCGCTGCCGCTGCTGACGTGGCCCACCATATCGTGGCCCATCTCGTGGCTGCTCGGCACCGCCTGATCTGCACGCGGTGGCTGCACCTGTGGATGCGCAGGCCTGGCTACCGCAGCCTCGGCCTCAGCGTTGCGCGTGGCCTCAGCAGCGGCTGTCGCCTGTGCCTCCGCCCGCGTCCGTGCAGCTGCCTCGGCCTCTATCCCCGCCTGCGCCTGCGCAGCTGTCCTGGCCGCGGCCTCTGCCTTGGCTGTAACAACCGCCTCTTGTGCCCGTGCCTCCGTCTCCTCCTGTGCCCGTGACGCAGTCTCCGCATTGGCAGCAGCAGCAGCAGCAGCAGCCTCGGACTGTGCGTTCGCCATGCCATCTGCGTTCTCCTTGCTGATGCTGCAGCCGCTGCCCTGCCTCGCCACTGCCCCGTGGCTGACGGACACCTGCCGTTCGAGAGAGGCCCCCCGTTTCACGCCATCGCTGCCGCTGCTCCGCTGCTGCTCAGCCTGTGCGTGTGCCTCGCTGCTGCCGGCCGACGTCTGCCGCTGGGAGCTCCTGAGGATGCGAAAGCTGACAGAGGGTGGTGGCTGCGGCGGAGGCGGGTCACGCGGCTGCTGGGGTGCGGCATGCACTCCCGCATGGGACTCTGCAGCTGGCCCATGCGTCGACGCTGCATGCGTGCCCTGCTCCTCATGCACGGCCTTGGGCGCGAATGCCACCCCGCCCGCGCTTGTGCCAGAGCCACCAGCCTCTCTCGATGCCGCTGCTGGCGTGGGCGTGGGCACCTGGGAGCCTGAGCTGCGAGCCTGCCCGCTCTTGCGACGCAACCCCGCAACCCGTGGCGCCTTATGAGAGGGCGGTGCCTCCAGCGCCGACGCCTCACGCTTCATCTCATCTCATCCGCTCGTGCTCTTTCTTTCGACTCGATTACGAACATTCATAAATATACTTCTCACACCATGGGTTGTGTGCACGTGGCCAGCTAGCACGCTGACTATCACGATGTCTCTGCCCTATCGCGGGCTCCACAGGATGCGCTCTCTGTGCACAGCGGCGGGCGGGTCGCGTTCGCTCCAGGTCTGCGCTTTGCATGGCATGGTGCATGCATGGCTCGTGGCTCTGCATGCATGCACTGTTGCATTGCCGTTGCCCCACGACATGCCTCCTCCCCCCCTCCACATGCATGCGTTTTTTCAGCAGGTGCTGCAGCTGAGGGCTGGGTCGTGGTTGGCTGGCGGTGAGGCGTGGGGGTCGGCTTCGGCTAGCGCCGCCAGAGGAGGAGGCAGCAGCGCGAGCACCAGCAGCACTGCGTCAGAACAGCCACGCCGGCGTCACGCCGACCTTGCGCCACCTTCCCACGTCGCCTCGGACGCTGCAACCACCAGCAGCAGCGAGGTGTTGTCCCTGGACGTCATCCATGGGCCCCATGCAGCTGCGGGCGTGTCAGTGCACATGCAGGTCGCGGGCCCAGCACGCAACGCGCCCGGCCTGCGCACCACCCCTGGGATGCAGCGCAAGCGGAAACTAGGTGAGGACAGCTGCAGCTGCAATAGCACCCCACGCGTGTGTCACAGCAGGCCGCCGCGCTCCTCAACTGTCTGCCGGCACACCTCTCTTGTCCGTCGGCACACACACACACGACACGCGCCCCCCTCCCTCCGCAGGCATGCTCCAGAGCGTGCCGGCGGTGCCGCAGCCCCAGGAGACGCTCGCATCGGCAATTAAGCGCGCGTCGCGGTGCACGCCATCATCTGGCATTAAGAATGAGGCGGAGAAGGAGCGGAACAGGGCGGCGCGCCAGGTGCGTGTGCGTAGGACCTTGCTTGCTTATTGTGGTTTGCGTTCGTGGTTGGGCGTGCGGCCATGCCAGCCAGGCAGCACAGTGTGGCAGCACAGTGTGCCGGCGTGTTCCGCTGCCCAGGCGTGCTGTGTCTCCTGGGAAGGATTTTTAGTAATTGTGTATTTCCCGGCTCCAGCAACTTTTACCGCTCATACCAGGCGCAATACATAGCGGGTGTTCACGCGACGCATGCCGTTGTGCTGATCTCGGCGAGAGCTTTCCAACGCGCCGCTCCGCACCCTGTCCCACCAAGCGTGGGTGCTTTTCTGGGGAATGGGAATCCGGCCCCGGGCGGTATACGGCTTGCAGGGGGATCACTGCAGGCGTGGCTGCGCTGCACCCCACGAGCGGGCGCTCACCGGCACAGCACACGCCCCGACCCGACTTGCTGGCAGTGCGCATGCCTAGCACATCGACACCACACGCCTCTCCTCACCCGCCCCACCACCCGCCCGCCTCCGACGCGTGACACCCGCCCCACCACCGCCAGCCCCACCCACCCTCACACGCACGCACACGCCCTCCACCCTCCATAGTGGGCCACTTGTGTAGCTTGACCTTTTGGTGGGCCTCGTGCCTGCTGTCTCGAAGTCCCGCTGGAACTTTGGAACTGATTGTGACCGCCAGTGGCAGTGGATTGTTAACTCATCTCACTCCTCCAGACACACACACACACACACACACACACAAAAGCACGCAAACGCACACACACTCACACGGAGGTGACTGGCGAGACTGGCCAGGGCGTGCTTACCCGCGCCATACTACCCTACTCACACTCACACACACACATGCACACACACAGACACACACACACACATGCACACACACACACACACACGCACACACATATACACACACACATACGCACACGCACACGCACACACCCTCCAGATGGACACCCTGATGAAGGAGCTCTCGGTACCGCTCGCCCGCTTCCTACTCGTCGCCACCCCCACCCACCCACGCATTCACCAGTGATTTTGTTTTAGAATTTTTTTGCTGAATTTCTGGAGCCGTTTGTGAGAATCCGGCTCCATGGCGCTCCCAAATCGGCTCCAAATGCCCAAAGTAGAAACACTGGCACGCACACGCTCTCAAAGTCCCGCTGGAACTTTGGAACTGATTGTGACCGCCGGCAGTGGATTATTAACTCATTGTTCTCACCCTCCAGATGGACACACACACACATGCACACACACACACACACACACACACGGGAGGTGCCTGGCGAGACTGGCCACGGCGTGCTCATGCCCCCGCCATACTACCCTACTCACACACACACACACATGCACACACACACACACACGCACACCTCCTTCAGATGGACACCCTGATGAAGGAGCTCTCGGTACCGCTCACCCGCTTCCTCGGCGCGTTCCCAAAGTACGAGAGCCTGCACCCGTTTGAGCAGGCGCTGCTGCAGCTGACGGTGGGGGCGGCGCAGTACGTGGGCACGCTGGCAAAGGTAGGGAGGGGACACTCCCTCGCACTCGCAGCTAGCACCTGGTTGGCACCCTGGCTACCACGCTGCCTGCCCCACCCCAATCTCTCTTGCGTGCGTGGCTGTGTGTGCTTGTCGTGCTGGCGCCTCCGCCCTCATCTCCGTGCCTTTTCTCCCTAGCTTTCACCGCCTCATCTCCCTGCCTGGCAAAGGTAGGGAGGGGACACGCCCACCACGCTCAGGTGGTAGCCAGGTGGTAGCCAGGTGGTAGCTAGGTGCAGCTACCACCTGGTGCAGTTACCACCTGTCTACCACCTGGCTACTACCCTGCCCGCCTCACCCTGATCTCCCTTGCGTGCATGGATGCGTGTGCGCGCACGCATGCGAGGCACGCAAGTGTGTGCGTGTCGTGCTGGCGCCACACACAGACACTCACGCACCTCCAGCTACCACCCGGTTACCACCTGGCTAACACGCTGCCCGTCTTACCGCGATGTGTCTTGCGTGCGCGGCTGCATGTGCATGCGCGCGCGCGCGCCAGTGTTTCCGTTGGCCACCCCGCAACCCGACAAAGTGCACTTTCGGGTTGAAATTGGCCAGTTCGGTCTGGCGCGTCGGGTTGAGATCGCGCAAATTCCGACCCAAAAAAGTGTGAAAAGTGGCATTTTCACACCATTCCCGGCAAAATTCGCCTCTGTCGGGATGAGATTGGCGAAGTGGGCGTGAGGCCCGGGTTGAGCCATCATTTTTCCAAGATCCTTTATCGGAACCACTGGCGCGCGCGTGTGTGAGTGTTGTCGATTGTACAGTCCGTCGGACGCCTTGAATGGCGTATTAGGCTTGTGCTTGCGCACTCAATCCATGAGCACGGAACATCGCATGAGGCATGGAGATAGCACCCGCGCTGGTCCACCGAGTGGACGCTATCCACCGAGCGTGTGCTTGTCGTACTGGCGCGCTACCGCCCCCATCTCCTTGCCTCTCCTCCTTCCGCGTTGCCCCCGCCTCGCTCTCGCTGCGCCTCTTCTCCCTAGTTGTCCTCGCCCTCATCTCTGTGCCTCTCCTCCATATATGCCACCGCCCTCATCTCCTTTTCTCTTCTCCCTAGTTGCCCCCGCCCTCATCTCCCTGCCGCTTCTCCCTAGTTGCCCCCGCCCTCATCTCCTCTCCTCTTCTCCCGCGTTGTCCCCGCCCTCATCTCACCGCCTCTCCTACCTCCTCATTGCCCCCGCCCCGCTCGGTGTCAGCTCGGTGTTGCCGCCAGGTCGACTCGCTAAACCTAAACTATAAAACCCTAAAACGTTAAGCGCTAACAACACAAAACTAAACTAAAAGACAAAAAAACGAAAACGCTGAACCCTAAAGCCTAAAGCCCTAAACCCTAAAACCCGATTTAAAACCCAACCCCCTAAACCCCGCCACCAGGTCGACTCGCTGCGCAAGTCGCTGCAGCAGACCGGGAAGTCGTTCGCGGCAAGGGCGTCCGACGCACCCAACAAGGCGGGCGCGGTGCAGGTGTGTGTGTCTGGGTGTGGGTGTGGGTGGGTGTGGGTGTGGGTGGCAAGGGCGTCCGACGCGCCCAACAAGGCGGCGCGCGGTGCAGGTGTGGCTGTGTGTGTTTTTCCGTGTCCGTGTGTGTCCGTGTGTGTGTGTGTGTGTGTGTGAGTGTGTGTTTGTGTCAAGGGCGTCCGACGCGCTTAACAAGGCGGGCGCGGTGCAGGTGCGAGAGAGAGAAGGGGGGGTTCAGGGAGAGTGCAGTGCGCACGCACTTGCGCAGTTCGCACGTGTGCAGATCGCGCTTGCACAGATCTGAGGGCCTGGATCACCAACATCAACTCCGGCGGCACATAGCACATTGAGGCCCCGTCCTGCACACGCACACGCACACACGCATGCGCTCACACAGATCGCATCCGAGGGCCTGGAACAGCTCACCAACATCTTCTCTGGCGGCGCAAGGCACACTGAGGCCCCGTCCTGCACACGCACACGCACACATGCATGCACGCACCCCACACAGATCGCATCCGAGGGCCTGGAGCAGCTCGCCAACATCCACTTGGGCGGCGCAAGGCACATTAAGGCCTCGTCCTGCGCACACACACGCACACACACGCACACACACACACACACGCATGCACGCACTGGCGCGGACCGCATCCGAGGGCCTGGAGCAGCTCGCCAACATCCACTCGGGCGGCGTAAGGCAAATTGAGGCCCCGTCCTGCGCACACACACGCACACACACGCACACACACACACACACACGCATGCACGCACTGGCGCAGATCGCATCCGAGGGCCTGGAGCAGCTCACCAACATCTACTAGGGCGGCGCAAAGCACATTGAGGCCCCGTCCTGCGCACACACACGCACACACACGCACACACAAACGCATGCACGCACTGGCGCAGATCGCATCCGAGGGCCTGGTGCAGCTCACCGACATCTTCTCGGGCGGCGCAACGCACATTGGGACCCCGTCATGCTCACGCTTACGCACACACGCACGCACGCACTGGCGCAGATCGCATCCGAGGGCCTGGAGCATCTCACCAACATCTAATCGGGCGGCGCAAAGCCCATTTAGACCCCGTATGCACACACACACACGCTCGCTCGCACGCACTCACACATATTGTCTGAGGGCCTGGAGCAGCTCGGGCGGCGCAAATCACATAGGGACCCCGTATTCCATGCACACGCACACGCGCTCGCACGCACTCACACACATCGCATCCGAGGGCCTGGAGCAGCTCGCCAACATCTACTCGGGCGGCACAAATCACATGGACACCCCGTCCTGCGCACACACACGCACACACACGCGCACGCGCACGCACTGGCGCAGATCGCATCCGAGGGTCTGGAACAGCTCACCAACATGTCTCGGACGGCGCAACGCACATTGAGGCCCCGTCCTGCACACGCACTTGCGCACGCACGGACCCATGCAGATCGCATCCGAGGGCCTGGAGCAGCTTACCAACATCAAAACACATTGAGGCCCCGTCCTGCACACGCACATGCACACACGCACTCGCGCAGATCGCATCCGAGGGCCTGGAGCAGCTCACCAACATCTACTCGGGCGGCGCAAAGCACATTGAGGCGCTGCGCGACATCGCGCGGAAGCTGCGCGGGCTGCCGGCCGCCGACGTGTCGCTGCCGACAGTCGCGCTCGTGGGTGCGCCGAACGTGGGCAAGAGCAGCCTGGTGCAGCTGCTGTCAACCGGCCTGCCAGAGATCTGCAACTACCCGTTCACGACGCGTTCGATCAAGATGGGCCACTTCTACATCGACGGCACTAAGCACCAGGTATGTCAGGGTCACAGTGTGAACCCCGGCCGATCAAGATGGGCCACTTCTACTACATCGACGGCACAAAGCACCAGGTCTGTGAAGTTCACAGTGTCAATCCCGGCCGTGCCCCCACGGGGAGAAGGGTGGATCTGGGGGCCCAGTGCCCTGTCTAGGTCCAGCCCCGACCCAATAGACCCCCACCACGAGTAGCCAGCCACCAGTTTGTGGTGCTCGGGCGCAACACGCCGAGCAATGTCGAATACGCTTCCTGTAGGAGCGTCACGCGGCTGTAAAATCCAGCAACAACAAAAACAAAAACAACGACAACATCAAAAACAAACAGGTCACCGACACGCCCGGCTTGCTCAACCGCCCCGATGAGGAGCGCAACAAGATGGAGCTGCTGACGCTCGCGACGCTCCAACACCTCCCAACGACGGTGCTGTTCGTGGTGGGTCACTCCCTGTGTACGTGCGTGTGTGTGCGTGTGTGTGCGTGCGTGTGTGTGTGTGTGCGTGCGTATGGGTGTGTGTGTGTGCATGCACAAGCACGCCGTGTTATGACTCCTAGTGAGCATTAAGATGGAGCTGCTGACGCTCGCGACGCTGCGACACCTCCCAACGACGGTGCTGTTCGTGGTGGGTTCACGTGGGGTCCCTCCCTGTGCACGCACGCCGTGTTAGGACTCCTGGTGAGTAGAAGGATGGAGCTACTGATGCTCGTGACGCTCCAACATCTCCCGACGACGGTGCTGTTCATGGTGGGTCCATGTGAGGAGTGTGGCACGAGCGGGGAGGACCAGGGGGCAATTCCCCCTCCCTCCCCCACACACACACGCACACGCACGCACACACACACCCGCACACACACAGGTCGACCTGACTGAGGAGTGTGGCACAAGTGTGGAGGACCAGTGGGCGATCCGGTGCGAGATCGCGGCGCGCTTTCCGACCAAGCCCTGGATCGACGTGTTCAGCAAGGAGGTGCGTGTCCACTCTGATGACCACTCTGATGACCACTCTGATGACCACTCTGGTGACCACTTTGGTGACCACTCTGATGACCACTCTGATGGCATGCTGTGATACTTACTTTGATAGCATGCTCTGATGACCACTTTATGATGGCCCTGGATCGACGTGTTCAGCAAGGAGGTGCGTTGTGCGGGTCTCCACTCTGATGACCACTCTGGTGACCACTCTGGCGACCACTCTGGTGACCACTCTGATGACCACTCTGATGGCATGCTGTGATACTTACTCTGATAGCATGCTCTGATGACCACTTTATGATGGCCCTGGATCGACGTGTTCAGCAAGGAGGTGCGTGCGTGTGCGCGTGCGTGCAGGTGTGCAAGTGTGGGGGGGGCCGGGACCAGTGGTTCCGCTAAGGATCTTGGGAAAATGGCGGCTCACCCCGCGCCTCAAGCTCGTTTCCTCGATGTCACCCCGCCGAAGGTTTTGCACCAGAAAAGTGTGGACATTGTGATTTCACACTTTTGGGGCCGAAATTCGCGCAATCTCACCCCTGCAGCGCCGGCCAATCTCATCCCGCAAATTAACCTTTCCGGGGAGCGGGGTGGCTAACGGAAACACTAGCTAGGGGTCGACGCAGGCTGCAGAGGCAGGCGCGGAAGACCTCAATACTGGAGGTGCGTGCGGATGACCACCCTGATGACCACTCTGGTGACCTCTGGTGAGTACCCTGATGCACACACACACACACACAAACACACACACACACACACACACACGCGCGCGCACTCACCCCAGGACGAGATTGGCGGAATCCTCGAGGACAGCGTTGAGATGCTGTCAGCACGGAGAGTCGCGGCGGCAGCGGCGCTGCCACTTCTAGGGCGATGATTACCCCCCCCCCCCCTCCGCACACACCCCAGGACGAGATCGGCGGCATCCTCGCAGACGGCGCTGAGATGCTCGCAGCACGGAGAGTCGCGGCGGCGGCAGCGGCGGGCGGCGGCGACGCGGCCGGCGGGAGCGACCACGACGGCAGCGACTTCGACGGCCCCGGGTCGGGTTCCACAAGCAGCGTCACCGACCCCCCTGCTGGAACTAGCGTGACCACCAGCAGCAGTGGCGCCAGCGGCGACGCGCGCGCCGTCAGCGCCGCCAGCGTCAGCGGCGACGCGCAGCGCGCGGCGGCGGGCGCGCTCGGGGCGCTCGGCCCCGGGGAGTGGGGGCCCGTGCCGGCGTCCGTGGGCGGTCCGGAGGACTTTTTCGCGGCGCTGCCGGCCGCGCTGCCGGTGTCGTCGCTCACGGACGTCGGTCTGCCGGAGCTCAAGGTGTGTAGGCTGCAGAGCTCCCGGCAAAGCTCTGTCTCGTGACTTATGCTTAATTACTAGGCTGAGGCAACTACACAGGGCACAGGTGCCCCAAGAAAGAGAGAGAGGGAGAGAGGGGGGGGGGGAGAGGGAGAGAGAGGGAGAGAGCGAGAGAAAGGGAGAGCTGTGCGCTGCGCTCAGCTTACGCGCTCGCACTCCCCGTACCTTGTGTGTGGCCCACTCCGCTCAGGAGCGTGGACTTGGCCAAGCAGCCCCATGTCCGATTGAACTGAAAACATGCACACACACACACACACACACACGCGCGCGCGCGCGCCTACACATACATGCACTCTCTCTCAGGAGCGCATCAGCCAAGCAGCCGCATATCTTGACGGAACTGCACGCACATACACACACACACACACACACTCTCTCTCAGGAGCGCATCATCGACGTGCTGGCTGCTGCCTATCAGCAGACGCTCAACGGGTGGGAGGAGGAGGGAGAGGGCGCCGACGCGGGCAGCAGCGGTGGTGGCAGCGGCTGCTTAGACGAGGAGGACAGGGAGGTGCACTTGCGGGACTGACGACGCGGTGGTTTCACTCTCTAAACCCTCACGATTTCCTGGCCAACTATGGCACAATTGCGCACCTCGACGAATCCCGATGTGTGAAGATCGTACACGTGGGCCAGCCCCAGGGCTAGCGGCCCACCCTGTAAACTCTCTCGGCGTGTGATCTGGCTCACTAGGCGAGTGCCCTAGGCCTAGGCTGCCTAGACCCTGGGGCCCAGGAGGCGCACGAGCAAGCCAGAGAGGAGGAGGCTATGCAAGTTGGTGGATACCCACGAACCTCTCTCCCCCCCCCGCTCCTCACCCCACTGTTATTCCAGCGAATCCAGTTTTGTTCACCCATGTACACCAGTGCGGTGATGATGGATGTTACAGTCAGGGACACCTCTAAAGGCGTTGAAGACCGTGCTCGGCGCGTATGGCCCGAGTACCTTACTGAGATGGCTGGCTGTTGGTGGTAGGGAACCCAAACTCTGTAAAGAGCGTGGGCGCACCCCTAGGTCCCCTACCGCAGCGGCAGCAAACGCTTGTTGAAGTAGGTGGGCGCATGTTGGGAAACGGAAACTCAAGGCAGGTTCGTCGCCAATCGCCAAAATAGACATCCGCCCGTGGAGGGAAAGGCCAAGAGTATGTCCCACCCGCGGTATGCCCCACCCCCCGGCAATAAGCCCTGGTGTCAAAGCAGTGTTGAGCTTGTGTTCTCGGCTACTGACTTATGGTTCTGGAGGTGGGGTGCCTTTTAAACAGCTGTGTCTGCGGCCTTGGAGGTGTGTGTGTGTGCCAGTGTGTGTGGAAGTGTGGGAGTGTGAAATTGATGTAAGGGCTCCTGCGTCGTATCCCGATCGGTTTGTTTGGCTGCCTGGTCTGGTTGCTGCCAGTTAGCTGCATGGCGCACGCACGAACACACACACACCGCCGAGCTGCCGCCCCCAACTGCAGCACATGCTGATTGCTAACAGCTTAAGCAATCAAGCTTCCTAGCTGCAACACACTGCATAGCTGCAGCATGCTGCCCGCACGCGAGCACACACACACACACACACACACACACACGCTGCCTAGCTGCATGCACGCGCAGGCTGCCTAGCTGCAGCGCCTGCCTGCTAACTGTCTGCCTGATGCCCGGTAGCTGATAGCTGCGCACAGGCGGCGTGGTTCGGTTCTCGCATGCTTGCGCGCGCTTAGTCGCAAAAATGAGCGGGGCGGGGATCGAACTCGCAACCCGCGAAATAGTGATTATACTTCGCTAGTGGAAGAGGGAGGCGGCTGCATGCATGAGGAGCCTACTACGATAGCCATGCATGGCTGTCCGACAACGCGTCGCATGTCGCGCACACTGCACGGCAGCATGTGCGCCGAGGAGCCTAGGCAGCGAAGACTCGTTGCTATGGCTAAGCGTCGGAAATCGGGGCGACGATGGCGAACTGAGGGACCGCAACTGCTGAACGGCTGTGCATGCATGGCTGCACCTACAACACGTCGCATGTCGCGCACACTGCACGGCAGCTTGTGCGCCGACGGCTAATGCTAGCGAAGACTCGTGGCTATGGCTGTGCGCTGGAGATCCGGGCGACGATGGCGAACGGAGGGACCGCAACATGTGGAAGGCCACTTCGCGCACACTGCCCCGCTGCACGTGCAGCAAAGGGCGCTGCGTAGCGACGATTTGTTGCAGCATGTCTGCACTCGCGACGACGAAGATGATGGCGAAATGAGAAAGGGGACGACAACTCCTGCTTCTAGCTAGCTCCGCCCTAAAGTCCATGGCACGTGGCACAGATAATCCCTTACGGTATTTACTACGTAATACCGATCGGGGAAATTGTGACACACTATCCATTGCGGCATGGCATCATCCGCACCCTCTCTTGTCTCGCCCCACCGCCCCCTGCGCGAGCCTGGGACGTCAACAAGCACACCTCCCTACCTTAAGGTGCAGAGGGAGACATGACTCGGCAGGGGTAAGCCCTACACCCCTAAACCCTTGCACCCAACGTTGATTAGTTCTGGTTCGCGCACGATGCTGTTGAGAGTTTTACAATGCCACACGATGTGATATTTAAAAGGGAGGGTGTAGAGAGGGGCGGGGGAAGGGAGGCGGGGGAAGGACGAGGAAGTGTGGGGGCGGGGGAAGCAGCGGGCCCAGAAGCACGGGAGGTGAGGGAGGATGCGTGGTGGGGAGGCAACAGAGGGCCCAGAGACAAAAGATGGGTGCGGAGGCGGCACCGATGGGAAGGCTCCAAGGAGTTACCAGCGAGAGTGATCCTCGAGTGATCCGCGACGGCCCATGCCCTGGCGCCTCTTTCGCCTCAGATGCCTCTGATGACTCTGCTGGATACACCAGAGGAGAGACAGAGGTACCAGAGGAGAGGCAGAGGAACCAGAAGAGCACCAGAGGAGAGGTTAAGGGCCCCTGACGGAAAAGAGATGAGAGGCGCTGTTCCACACCCTCCGCGCTGTTCCACACCCACTGCGACCGCCTCCCTGCGGCCCCCTCTTTGCGTCCTCTGCAGAAGGTTTGCCCTATCGATGTCCCACAGTGGCCTGCGCTGCGAACACCCTCCTGTCCTCACCCAGAAGCCGCGGGGCTGCGTCCTGCCCAGTGATGTCCGTAGCGCCCCCGCAGCCCCCGCTGAGGGGGCAAACCGGAAAATTGGGGGGGAAGCTGCGGGGGCGAATCGCAGGAATTCCCTCGAAAAGTGCGAAAATTGGCGATTTTCACACTATCCCGCAAAAGAAATCGCCTCCTGCGGGGGCAATTGGGACACTACAATGTTGCGGGGGCAAACAAGACATAAGCGGTTTCCTTAAGGACACCACTGGTCCTCTGCCCTTGACGTACCCTCTGGCTTCTTAACACCTTCCTTCCTTCCACCACCCACTGACCACCCACCCAAATACCTTCCACCCTCACTCCCCCACTGCGACAGCCCACAGATATTTGAGGATGGTCATGGGCAACGGCGTCGCCTCCCTCGCGATGGCTTGGTACTTCATGTTCCCCTCCACCATCTACATGATCCGTCTCGTGAGGGGCGTCCAGGACGTGTGCGGCCTCGCCCGCTTCGGCGTTCACTTCAAAGTGTTAACGTGTGCCATCATGCTTGTGTGCGGCTTCCAGTTCGCAGCTTGGGGCATCGGTGAGCCCCAGCGCGTGCATGCGTGGTTGCGTTGCGCCCCCTAGAACTCGCTACCACGAGGCCTGGCGATGCCACCTGCGTGCGCGCGGCCTTCTCCCCCTCCCCCCCCCCTTCCCCCTATTGCTCATCGCATGGCTCTGCCATGTGCAACCCTAATGCAAGCGTTTCTCCAGTCGGGGGGATTGCTACCGACGGAGTGTCTCTTCGTTTAACAACCTGCCCCTTGCAGGTGGGGGTTACCCTAACAGTGATACATCCTCCTACAAAGTGTCATTGTGAGAGTCGATGTTAGGAGGCTGTCCTGTACTAGTATGGCGCTGGGTCCCTTAGTCACAGCCGCGCTTGTGCTTGGACCCCGTCCGCTCTTCCTCGAAGAGAATTACAGTGACAGTAACAGTAACATCGGCTTTCTAGCGAAGAATACCTTCTGGTCCTAGTACCACCGCCTAGACCCAAGTCCACTTACGGCCCTAACAATTACGTATGAGGGCGGCAGCCACCAGCTGGCTGCCTGCCAACGTGTAGTCCCAGAGCACAAAGGAGAGCTATTGTGCGACGCCTCCGACGACAATTGGGCGCCCCAATTCCCGCCGCTGCCGCCATTCGGCGCCGCGCGTTGCGACCCAGCCCCCTCACGCCGCTGGCATATGCAACCCACACAACCACCACCACTACCACCACCACCGCCACAGTTCAAACCGACCCATCAGAGCATCCGAAGCCCACTTCCCTCCTAGCCCCCACCCTGGCACACTGCAACCTTCCCCGCACCGCACTGGTAGGCTGGCGCGCTGCGTGGCCTTGCGGGCTCTCCTAGTAGAGACCCCTAGACGTGTATACGCGTAGTAGGAATACACGCGCGTAGTCTACTAGGCCTTAAATCACGCCCCGGGGCCCTCCGGCACGTCCTCCGGTTGCGCACGTGCAAAGCCTGTAAACCCCCGCACCGCACCACACACGCAGGTGCCAGCATCTCCAAGACCAAGACCAAGACCAACACCAAGACCTGGCAGGCGGTCATCTTCGCCGTCATGAAAAAGTCCCTGATCGCGACGTTGACCACGTTGTTGAGCAAAACGACCATTCACATCTCCCCCTTCGTCGCGTTTCGCAATTTCCCCTTCTGCACCGCCTGCGTGCGCGTCGTTCTCTCGCGCGGCTACATTGGCTTCCTCCTGCTTGAGCTCGCCCTCGAGTTCTATGTCAAGTCTTTCCTCGAGTCCGCAAAGCTCGTCAAGGAAAGCTGCGCCGTGTTAACTCGGGACGGAACGTTTCGTGCCAAGGTCCCCCTCATGTCATGCATCTTGAGGCTCATCACCAATTTCATACTAAGGGCCACCACGCCGAGGTCGTCGTGCCCAAGTCCAAGACGATGCGGCGCAGGGCGCGGGGGTGAGTGAGCAGCAACCCGCACTCTGATGAACAGCCCCCCCCCCTGCACGGCAGACGTGTCTGTGTGACTCGCGTTGCGCCCGTGTTTGACCCACGAGCACACCCCTCGCTCACGCAGCACACCCACACGCCACACCTCCCCACAATGCATACGCACCCCACCCTCACGTCAAGCTCCCCCCCCTCCACCACACACACACACACACACATTCCATTCCAAAGTGTTACATGACTGCAACAGCACTACCCGTACTAAAGTACAAGCAATGTTCCAGAGGTCAAATGGCACATGTGTGTCGGTCTACAGCGGGTGACCAATCAGCGCTAAGAGGGGTACATCACATGGCGGGTGGGGTTGCCACTCTGGCCAACCAACTTCAACTTCAATCGCGGCGTATCATCTCCCCATGGGCCGATTAATTCCATGGGGCGATATTCGGGTGTAGGCAGGCCTAGAGGACGTCGGATCAGCTCCTCGATGGGGCGACAGACGAATGTAGGCGGGCCTGGGATAGGGGGCAGCGGCGGATCATCTCCATGAGCCCACGAACTCGATGGGGCGATGATGAACGTAGGCAGGGGCGCAGGGATGGGGAGGCGGATCATCTCCATTGGCCTCTGAACTCCAAGGGGCGATGATGTAGGTAGGCAGGGGGCGGAGGCAGGGGCGAGGGAGGAAAGGCTGGGGGCGTGGCGGGTGGTGAGGCGGATCATCTCCACGGGCCTGTGAAGTCCATGGGGCGATGATGTAGGTAGGCAGGGGGTGGAGGCAGGGGCGGGGGAGGAAAGGCTGGGGGGGAGGGGGGTGGGCGCGCGTAGGGGCGCATGGGGCGGGGGTGCATGGGCCTGCATGGCGCGCACATACACACACACACACACACACACACGCCCGCCCTGACAGGAGAGGGTCAAGACCGCGCACAGGTTGTTTGGAGGAGGCAGCGGCGCAAGGGGCGGTGGTTGCTCACATGGGGCGTGTGAAGTGATCTGAACTGAGCGGCGGCTGTCTGTGCGATTCGACCTGCGATCCGACCTGCGATCCGACCTGCTACCATTAATAGGGGGCGGGGGCAGCTGTCTGTGCTATCTGACCTGCGATCCGCGTGCTGCTGCAAGTAGGGAGGGCAGGGGGCGTGGAGTGTGTAACCATTACAAACGAGCGCTCGTGCATGAGAACCTCGAACGGTTGAGCACTCCTGAGCCACTCCTCCCATCTCTACAAAACACATCCTTACAATCGTCCTCCTAAAATCCACCCTCAAACTAATCGTCCTCAAGATCGTCGACCTCAAAATCGTAGCCAAACCAGTCTTCACAATCATCGTCCGCATCTGGGAGCACGCAGGTTCAAGGAATTTTTATATTCATACAAGCTCAATGGTGGCATTTGCATGTGCCGCCGTCTGTGTAGGCACGTCAGGCTGGGCAGTGTCTCGGCACAGCCCCTTCATCTTTGTCAGCCCCCGGCCTGCCCCCGGCAGTACGTTAGCACTGGCTGCGTTGCAACGGCAGCGCTAGCACTGTTCCTGGGGCCCAAGCAAACTAGGTCCCAAGCAGTTGCACGTGTGGATGGATGACTGCAGTCAGTTGGGGCTAGGAAAGTCGTCCGTCACAGGGTGTTTAGGCGGTCAACAAGCGTTGCCCTGAGCGATACGCAGGCGTCCACCGCAAACGAAAGTCTGATTTTTTGTGTCCTTGTTTGCAGTGAACAAATGCTGTGCGTGCTGTGTAGGGGGGACTGCGTGTGGCGGGGAGGGCTGCGTGTGGGGGACTGCAGGTGCGTGAGATGATCCACGCAGATGAACACCCGCAGTTATCCACTGCCACAGGTTTCTGCGCCCAGGCTGGGTGTGCGGCTAGTCCACAAATGCGAGATCAAACGCCAGTGATCCTGAGCTTGCAGCCACGCAGCAATTTGCGCAGCCATTGCTCGCAACGCGCCTTTCTATCCCACAATGGGGCTTAGCCGCAACAGCAGCGCCGGCCCGCCCTGAGCTGCCGGTCAGTTGGCCGCACCCGCTACCGCTGCGTCTCCCCGCGGGGCGCTGCCTCCCCACCCCTGCCTGCACTGTGCTGCTTGCTTGGCGCCCGCCACCAAGTGTGGGTGGCGCTAGCATGGGCTACTTTTGTACCTCGACCTTTTTGGTGGGCCTTGTGCCTGTGTCTGATACTCCTGCTGGAACCCTGGAAATGGTTGTGACCGTCGGCAGTGAATTTGTAAAACTGCTCTCTCTCCCAAGGTGCAACCCTGCAACTCATCCCCAGAAGGCAAGAGTGACCGCCACGGCGCTGCCACGGCGACGCTGTCACCCCAACCATATGTAGCCGGCACCCGAGTGCGCTTTCAACATGGAGGAGGTGCATCCACCGCTGGCCATTGCCTGCGTCCGAGCGAGCGTCAGGGCCTCACAGGAGCTGCCTGCGGTTACACCCCACCTCGATCACTGCTGGCCATTGCTCGCGCCCGAGCGAGCGCCAGAGCCCCGAAGGAGCTGTGCAGGCGGTAGCACCAAGGATAAGCTACCACCACTGGCAGGCATCGCCTGCGCCCGAGCGAGGGCGACCGCCTCGGAGGAGATGCCTCCACCACCGGCGGTCAACGCCCGAGCGCACACCAGCACTTGGGTTGTGTTTCCACCACCACTGCCGCTGCTGAACATCGCCCGAGCGCGCGCCAGCACTGGGGCGGTGCCGTCCCATGGAGGTGAAATAGCTGCCTTCTGGGACAGCGGAAGCCAGCTATAGTGGGCGGAAAATGAGCATTTTATGACGGCTCCTCTGCCCCCCCCCACCACCACCACCACTCGCGATCGGCCGACGCCTGAGCGCCATGGACGAGCTGCCACCGCCACCACTGCCTCATCATCACCTGAGCGACGGCGACTGCCTCAATCGGTGCTGCCGCCAAATCTACCAATGTCTGGGGCCATCGCCTGGGCGCTTGGGCGGGGCTGCCGCCTCTTCCACTGCCAGTCATCATCACCTGAGCGAGGGCAACTTCCTCAGCACCGCTGAAATAACTTGGTCGGCGATGTTGTCTATTCCAATTGCTGAAATAGGCGGTGGTGCCGCCTACTCCACTGCCAGCCATCACCTGCACCAAAGCGTCAGCATCTCAGAGGCGCTGCCACGACCGCCGGCCAGCGCCTGCTCCCAAGTGAGGGCCAGGGCCTCACAGGAGCTGCCTGTGGTTACGCCCTACCTCAACCACTGCCGGCCATTGCCCGCGCCCGAGCGAGCGCCAGAGCCCCGGAGGAGCTGCGCAGGCGCTAGCACCACGGAGGAGCTGCCACCACCGCCGGCCAGCGCCTGCGCCCCAGTGAGGGCCAGGGCCTGACAGGAGCTGCCTGTGGTTACGCCCCACCTCAACCACTGCCGGCCATTGCCCGCGCCCGAGCGAGCGCCACAGCCCCGGAGGAGCTGCGCAGGTGCTAGCACCTAGGACGAGCTGCCACCACCGCCGGCCAGTGCCTGCGCCGAAGTGAGGGCCAGGGCCTTACAGGAGCTGCCTGTGGTTGCCCCCCACCTCGACCACTGCCGGCCATTGCCCGCGCCCAAGCGAGCGCCACAGCCTTGGAGGAGCTGTGCAGGCGCTAGCACCACGGAGGAGCTGCCACCACCGCCGGCCAGCGCCTGCTCCCAAGTGAGGGCCAGGGCCGCGGAGGAGCTGCCGCTGCCGCCCACCGGACCAAGTGGCGGCCGGTCCAGTCGGCACGAGGAAACAGCACGGGGGCAGGCTGCGAGCCTGATGCCTCAGCCAGAGGGCCGGACCCCTGCTGGTGTGCAGTGGGCAGCGGCTGTGACACCTAGCCGTCGCCTGCTGCGACTGGGCGACCACCACCACAGGTCTGGCGGGGGGCGTGAAGAACCTGCGTGGACACGGGCCGCACGACTTGAGGCGCACATGGCGCGAGAAATAGCCGAGGCAACATGCAGTCTCTCCCTCGAGCTTGCAGCTGGGTGGGTGGGTGGGTGGGTGGGTGCACGTGTGCCAACAGACGAGTCACACGGTTGGGATGCAGGAGGTTGCAGGAGGGCCTCTCACCCCAGGATTCCCCAGTGCATAGAGATAAATGCATAAGGCTGGCAATACAGAGCGCAACTAAGGTTGGGGAGAAGAGACAAAGTCACCACGTGCGTCTGATTCAGTTGTTCGAACGAGATGGCGATGCAACGCAGCCGCTGCTGCCCCCCCCCCCTCCGCTCCTCTCGCGTCAGCAGCAATCGCCTCGCGCCCACATGGAGGGAGAAAGATCCTCCGGATCGGATCTGAGGCCCATCAAACCACGTCGATGTGTGGGACGGATTTAAGGCGAAGATCGAGTCACCGCGACCATTCCTTGCTGCTCTCTTCATCGCGCGCGCCCCCTCGCTTCCCGTGCATCGTAATCTCTAGTCACCATCGAAATGGCAGGGCTGTTGCTCGCTGCGCTGCTCTGTGCTCTCGTCCTTGCGGCGGCTGTGCAGGGGTGAGTCGCTCTGCCCCTCTCCTGCCTCCCCCTCTGCACGCAGCCCCCTGATCTCGCGTTTCCTGCGCGATCGGTATGATCTGGCAGGTGGCATGGCGCAGCGAGGGCCAGCTCCCCCGCCCTGAGATGATGCACTCTTCCTCCGCATGCCCGACAGCTCGTAGCCGGTGCTCTCTCTCTTACCGCAGCATGCCCCCCATTCAGTGCTGGCTCCTTCTCTGGCAGCATGATGATGATGTTGCCGCAGCATGCCCTCCGTTCAGCCCTCTCTCTGGCAGCAGCCTTTTGCCCTGTGCTGATCCAGCCTGATCTCGCCTGATTGCCTGATCAAGCCCCGCGCGGCTGCCTCTCCATCCCTCTTCTAACACCACCATCGCACTGCACGATCGATCCCCCACCACCATAACAGGGCGCCTCATGACCGCCGTGGCCGACGCCTCGCGGCCGCGGGTGACACGGTCGCTGTGCCTGTGTACCCTGCCGCGCCTGTGTACCCCGCCGTGCCTGCGACCCCCACTGAGATTGGGCCCGACGGCCAGCCCCTGCCCGCTGGCACGGCCCCGGGCGTGGGCGTGGGCGCGGCGATGCCTGTGCCGCCGAACGCCTGCGACATGAGCATCAACGAACTCATCGCGACAGGTGGGTGCCATCTGTAGGGTAGGGAGGGGTAGGGAGGGGGGTCCGTGTCGAACCGACCGTCGCCTGCCATGCGGATAGTCTCTCCATCATCGCGCGTCGTAGATTGCCATCAGAGTAGGAAGAGGAGGCGAGGAGGCGACTAGAACCCCGACCACTGATAGTCTCCATCAATACGCGTCGGAGATAGCCATCAGAGTAGGGAGAGGAGGCGAGGAATCGACTAGAACCCTGACCACTGATAGAGTCTCCCTCTCTGGGCGTGACGACGCCTGTAGCGCCGGCCGCCTGCAACATGAGCATCAGGGACCTCATCGCAACAGGCGGGTGCCACCTGTAGGGTAGGGAGAGGCAGGGAGGTTCCCTTTTTTTTTTTTTTTTTACATGTACGCGCCCGGAGGACCCTGGGGCGTGAGTTAAGGCCTAGACTACACGTCTAGGGGAGCTCTACTAGTAGAGCCCGCAAGGCCACGCAGCGCAGGCTCCTTGGATGTGGTTCCCTGGATGTGTCAAACCGTACCGTCGCCTGCCATGATGATACGAGTAATCTCCATCAGCGCTCATCGAGGACATGATCAACGCCCTCCAGGCCTGCACTGCGGCCAAGCCTACGCCTTAAAACCCTAAAACCTCAAACCCTAACTGGCATGCACCCACTCCCTCCTGTGGCAGGCATATCCGCCGGGGACATGATCAACGCCCTCCAGGCCTGCCCCCCGGCCGAGCCTACGCCGGCCGCGGGCACCGAGGCCACGCCTGCCGTGCCTGCCTATGGTGGCGTGGCTGAGCCTGCCGTGCCTGCGTATGGTGGCGCGGCTGAACCTGCTGTGCCTGTCTATGGTGGCGTGCCCTGAGGGGCGCGTGCCATGCCCACCGGCCGACTAGGGGTCGATCGGACGACTCCGCCTGCTAGGCGTGAGTCGCTAGGCGTGCGTCACTAGGCGTGCGTCAAGATTATGTGCTTCGAGCGCCAGAGGTGCCTGTCTTCTCTCCCTTTGCCCCACCGCCCCACCCCTGGAGCGGTGCCAAGGCACACCAGACGCCCCGACTGCTCCCACCACCAGACGAAGTTGCTGCCCCAGGGTATTTGCGTGCCTGGCAGGATAGGTGGGCGGTGTTGTAATCAGTGGATGTTGCTTGTATGTCTGATAGTCACTCAGTGCTGCCTCCCCAGCTGCAGGCGCAACCATATGCCGCCGCCACGTGGAGCTCCACCTCCACCTCCACCTCCAGCCCTCGCCACAGCAATCGCCTTTGCGTCGGCCTCCGTCGGCCGTCGCCTACGCCAAGGCTAGCGCTTCGCCGCTGCTGCCCACCACCGCTGTTGGCCATTGCCTGCTCCTGAGGGCCAGCGCCTTGGCGGTGCTGCCGCAACCTCCAGCTTAACCGCCGCCAACTTTCGCCTGTGCCCAGGCAAGGGTGAGCCTCGCAGGAGCTGCCGCCGCCGCCCGCGGGACCGAGTGGTGGCCCCGTCAGGCCGGCACGCTGAAGCAGCATGGGGGCAGGCTGCGCTGCGGCTACGAGCTGGGTGCTTCCGTCAGGTCCGGACCCCTGCTAGTGTGCAGCGGCTGCGCCGCCTAGCCGCCGTCTGCTGCGGCTGCTAGCTATGTGTGAGACCACCATCACAGGTGGCTGCTGCGGCTGCTAGCTATGTGTGAGACGACCATCACAGGTCGTTGGTGGGGCGGCGTACGGCGGCGTGCGGCGGCGCGGCACAAAGAAGCTGCACGCACACGGATCACACGGCGTGAGAGACACATGGCGTCAGACGGGGATCAGCAAGCACACGTAAGTCTCTCCTACCTGGGGGGGGCGGCGCCGCGGGCGAGCCCCGATGGGTTGGGTTTGCGCACGGCCCGGGTGTGGTGGGGAAACTGACGTGCAAGCTGGCGGTGGCGCTTCAACTGCGGGCGGTTGTGGACGAGCGGCGAGTGCGGCGGGCAGCCACGGTGGAGGCGGCTCTGGCGCTGGACCACGGGCCGCACGGGGGCCCCCGCGCGACCGACGCGCAGGTCTTCGCGGGGCTGCGCGGCCTGGAGGCGGCGGTGCCGACACTGTGGCGGATGCCGCTCCTCAACGCTCGCAAGGAGCCCATCTGGCGGCTGTGGGTGAGTGGTTTTCACAAGCAGGCTGCACTAGGCGTGCCCGAGTGCCCCTGCGGGTGGCGGTGCCGTGATGAGGACGGGCCGCCGGCGACGGCGTGGCGTGCGCACAGCTTCTGGGGGTGCCCGGTGGCGGAGGCGGTGGTGGTGGCGGCTGCTGCTGCCCTCCCTGCTCCTACGCCGGTCATCACGTGCTGCCAGGTGTGGCTGCTGCAGCCTCCCGCTGGGGTGCGTGCTGGTGTGTGGGCGGTGGTGGCAGCGCTCGTGGAGGACGCCATGGAGCGAGGCCGCCGCCACTTGTGGCGCATTACGTGCCCGCGTGATGGTGTGCAGCTCCCTGCTCGCTCGGTGGCGGTTGAGCGGGCGGGGGAGCTGGCGACGATGGATCTGTGGGACGCGCTGGCGTCCTTTGCTGAGGGCGGCGGGATGCCGCGCGGGTGGGCGGGTGTGGTGGGCCCGACCCACCCCTTTGTTGGAGTAGTGGACGGCGGGCTCACTCTGAACAAGACGTCCTAGATCCCTGAGAGGATGGTTTCTTTTGAGGGGAGGTGGCGCCACATGCGTGCGCTGGCGGGTTGTGATGTGGTAGCTGAGCAGAGTGCTGCGGCGGGTGTGCACAACGGCCCCGCTTCCGGTGGGTTGAGGGTGGGCTTTTTGGTCCCTTCATGGTTTTATACCTTGGGCCCGCCATCCGTTTCCTGGAGGGGTTGAGTGTGGAGCCTGCACTGTGGTGCTGCTTGCTTGGTGCCCGCCACCGCGTGTGGGTGGCGCTTCCGTGGGGCATCCCCCTTTTTTTCTGTTGGCAGGTCTTCAGGACTGCTTCCTCTAAGTCCTGCTGGAGCTTTGGAACCGAACGCGTGCCCGCCAGAGAGTGGATTGTAAAAACTCATCATCATACTAGGCCTTCTAGGGTGGACGCATGCCAACAGACGTGCCAGCAGAGCGGGAGCTGGAGCGGCGCAAAAGTGCAGCTCCAACCTTGCGGTCATCACGGTGGATGCAGGATGGGGGGATCATCATCACGGTGGATGCAGGATGGGGGGAGGAGAGGAAAGCAAGAGCAGGCATGCACTTAGGAGTAGAGCCAAAGCCACCACCCGGGATCTTGGAAAAATGATGGCTCGACCCCGGCCTCACGTTCATTTCGTCAATCTCAACCCGACGGAGGCGAATTTTCGCGGGAAAAGTGTGAAAAGGCCGATCTTCACACTTTTCGGGTCGGAATTCGCGCAATCTCAACCCGACGCGCCAGCCCGAAGCGGTCAATCTCAACCCGAAAGTGCACTTTGTTGGGTTGCGGGTTGGCCAACGGAAACACTGGTCCAAGGCGATGATGAGAGTTGACAATCCACTTCTGGCGGTCACATGCGGGTCACACGTACGGTTCCAAAGCTCCAGCAGGACTTACCACGATTTTAAACTTTTATGCACACCGCAGATGTATGCACAGCAGCGCCCTCGCAGCGGAGGAAACCCTAAACTTTTCAGGATTTTCAATTAATCATTCCACAGCCGGATTTTGCTTCGACCGCGTTGACCGTTGACCTCCCATTGACCGTTTGTCTTCACACACTGACAATTTGTATTCTGTTGACGTACTCTGTCTGGCGGGCTTGTCCAACCAACAATCCACTGGATGAGTTGAGCTATGTTTAAGGTCAAAGTTCAGCCGGAATACAGCCGAATGGCTGTGGAGAGCCGAAAAGGAAATCACTGGCCACGGGGCAAAGCCACAAACTTGTGAGCATGTGTCTGGCAGTGACCCCGTACCCCCCCCCCCCCACGCCGCCAGCGGTGGTCGTTTAGTGTGTGACCCCAGCGATCAGCGATGTGCGATGCGTGGCTTAAGGCGCTCAAGACCAGTGACTTTTCATTTGATTTCAATTAATTGAGTCGGCTCTGCCGGCTTGACTGGCCACAAGGCCACTACTGTGACCCTGAGGAAGGTCCTCTCCTATATGCTCCTTGCCAGACATGTCTCTCAGAGACCGCTGTTTGGGGTAGTCTAGCCGGCGGGAGCGGTAGTCTATCGGCCGGGAGCCGGCGGTACTCTAGTACTTAAGTGTGCTGGAGTATCGGCGGGTGTCTCTAGTAGAAGAGTAGCCTGCTTAGCTGGAAACCCCGTGTTACTGTTACTGTTACTGTGTTACTGTAATTGATTGTTACCGCCCGGCTGCCAGCAGCCGCCGTTGAAAGCCCGAGGTGCCTGCCCCTCTGTCTCCCATTGCCCCACCACACCACCCCTGGCGCTGTGCCAAGCCGCACCAGACGCCCCACTGGTTTCCCTAGTAGTTTCGCCCGTCGCTCGTAGGTCTGCTATTCACTCAGTGCTGCCTCCCCAGATACAACCCTACAACTCATTCCGCCAGGAGACTTCCGCAGGAGCTGCCGCCGCCGCCCACCGGATCGAGTGGCGGCCCCATAAGGCCGGTACGCTGAAGCAGCACAGGGGCAGGCTGCGCAGCGGCTACGAGCTGGGTGCTCCCACCAAGGCCGGACCCCTGCTGGTGTGCAGCGGCTGCGCCGCCTAGCCGCCGTCTGCTGCGTCTGCTGGCTAGGTGTGAGACCACCACAGGTCATTGGTGCGGCGGTGCGTCACAAAGAAGCTGTGTGCGCACGGGCCACACGGCGTGACAGACGGGGATTGTTGGCTCAGGCTTCACATGTAAGTCTCTCCTACTAGGCCTTCTAGGGTGGACGCGTGCCAACAGATGTGCCAACAGAGCGGGAGCTGGAGCAGCGCACATGGACGTGGCTGGGCTGGGAGGAGGAGAGGCAAGCAAGAGGAGGTTGCATGCACTTGGGAGAAGAGACAAAGCCACCACGGGTGCGTACGGCTTAACACACAAAACATGGCGATGCGATGCAACGCCGCTGTCCGTTCCCCCCCCCCCCCTCAAACGGCAGCAGCACTCGCCCGGATGCAGGATTGGGACGATCCTCTCGAGATCTTCAGCCCATCAAACCTCACGTAATCGACAAGAGTGGGGCGAAGCTGAGGCGAAGATGGAGTCACCGCGACCATTCCTAGCTCCCAAATCTCTCCTCATCGCGCGCGCCCCCTCGCTTCCCCTGCATCGCACTCTCTATCTACCTTCGAAATGGCGCGGATGTGGCTCACTGCGCTGCTCTGTGCTGTCATCCTTGCGGCGGCTGTGCAGGGGTGCGTCGCTCTGCCCCTCTCCTCCTCCCACTTGGCACGCAGCCCCCTGATCTCTCGTTGCCTGCGCGATCGGTGTGATCTGGCCCATGGCATGGCGCAGCGAGGGCTACCACCCCCGCCCTGAGATGATGCACTCTTCCTCCGCATGCCCGACGGCTCGTAGCCGGCTCTCTCTCTCTCTTGCCACAGCATGCCCCCCATTCAGTGCTGGCTCCTTCTCTGGCAGCATGATGATGATGATGCCGCAGCACGCCCCCCATTCAGTGACTGATCAAGCCCCGCGCGGCTGCCTCTCCATCTCACTTCTAACACCACCATCGCACCACCTCTGCACCGCACGATCGATCCCCCACAACCACAACAGGGCGCCTCATGACCGCCGTGGCCGTCGCCTTGCGGCCGCGGGTGACACGGTCGCTGTGCCTGTGTACCCTGCCGCGCCTGTGTACCCCGCCGTGCCTGCGACCCCCACTGAGATTGGGCCCGACGGCCAGCCCCTGCCCGCTGGCACGGCCCCGGGCGTGGGCGCGGCGACGCCTGTGGCGCCGGATGCCTGCGACATGAGCATCAACGACCTCATCGCGACAGATGCGTGCTATCTGTAGGGTAGTCTCTCTATCATCGCGCGGCAGAGATTGGCATCAGAGTAGGGAGAGGAGGCAAGGAGGCGACTAGAACCCGACCATCGCCTGCCACGCCGATCAACAAGTGCACCGCGCGTCTGGTGGGGGTGAGTGTCAGAGTAGGGGAGTCGACTAGAGCCGACAGTTACCCAAGCCCAGTTACCCAAGGCCCAGAGACACTTGCTCAGGCTATGCTACTGACGTCCCGGCATTGCAACGCAGCGGGGTATTCCCGAGAGGCAGATTGGGGAGGGGCCTTCATCCTCTCTGCAAGCACAGTGAACATGATTGCAGAACTTCTCCAGTCCACTCAGGCAAGGTAGCATCGGGTTGGCTCCGCCTACTGGGGGGTGTGAATATCTGAATCGGGGCGGGTGGTGTGGAGAAAAGTGCCTGCGCTCACAAGTGGCAAGTGCTCACATGTCACACGACTCATGAGCTACTCGAAGAGAGGGAGAGACCTCAGCCAAGGCCATTGTTTCCCAGAGAGGAAGACCAGCGCGCACACTGCGTGACTTGCACACACACGCAAACAGAAGCTGCCGCATTTAGATGGCTGTGACCCTTAACCCTAAACCCTTCACCTTAAAAATAAAAAAAACGAAAACCCTACTCCCTACAACCCTACAACCCTAAACCCCTCAAGCCCTTACACCCCCAAACCCCAAACCCTTTACCCTAACTGGCATGCACCCACTCCCTCCTGTCGCAGGCATGTCCGCCGGGGACATAATCAACGTCCTCCAGGCCTGCACCGTGGCTGAGCCTACGCCCTAAAACCCTAAACCCCGAAAACCCCAAACCCTAAACCCTAACTGGCATGCACCCGCTACGTGTTGTCGCAGGCATGTCCGCCGGGGACATGATCAACGCCCTCCAGGCCTGCACCGCGGCTGAGCCTACGCCCTAAGACCCTGAAACCCTAAAACCCTAAAACCCAAACCCCAAACCCCAACTGGCATGCACCCACTCCCTCATATTGCAGGCATTTCCGTCGGGGACATGATCAACGCCCTCCAGGCCTGCACCGCGGCTGAGCCTACGCCCTAAGACCCTGAAACCCTAAAAACCTTTAAACCCAAACCCTCAACCCAACTGGCATGCACCCACTCCCTCATGTCGCAGGCATGTCCGCCGGAGACATAATCAACGCCCTCCAGGCCTGCACCGCGGTCCATCCTACGCCGGCCGCGGGCACCGAGGCCACGCCTGCAGTGCCTGCCTATGGTGGCGCGGCTGAGCCTGCCGTGCCTGTCTATGGTGGCGTGCCCTGAGGGGCGCGTGCCATGCCCACCGGTCGACTAGGGGTCGATTGGACAACTCCGCCTGCTAGGCATGCGTTGCGTCACTAGGCGTGCGTCACTAGGCGTGCGCCAAGATTGCGTGCTTCGAGCGCCAGAGATGCCTGGCTTGTCTCCTTTTGCCCCACCGCCCCAGCCCTGGAGCGGTGCCAAGGCACACCAGACGCCCCAACTGCTCCCACCACCAGACGAAGTTGCTGTCCCAGGGTATTTGTGCGCCTGGAAGGGAAGGGGAGCAGTGTTGTAATCAGTGGAAGCCGCTCGTGTATGTTTCACGCAGTCATTCACGGATGAATGATCAATTGAGTGCAGATGACAGATGTTGGGGTGGCAGTGGTCCTTTGAGTGGCCCTCCACCAGCTCCTAGGAGGAGGGGGGTCCCTCTGATGAGGGTCAAGTGAGGAGGGGGGTCTGCCACGTGACACTCAGCCAGGCAGCATGGCGGGACTGCCACAAACTCCAGCTCAACCACCGCCAGCTGTAGGGTGACCGCTGCCGCCGCCGCCCGCGGGACCGAGTGGCCGGCCCTATCGAGCCGGCACGCGGAAGCAGCAAGGGGGCAGGCTGCGCAGCGGCTACGAGCTGGGTGCTTCCGCCAGGCCCGGACCCCTGCTGGTGTGCAGCGGCTGCGCCGCCTAGCCGCCGTCTGCTGCGGCCTCTAGGTGTGAGACCATCACCACAGGTCGTTGGTAGGGCGGCGTGCGGCGGCGCGGCGAAAAGCTCTTAAGAGGCTGCGCGCACGCGGGCCACACGGCATGAGGCACGCGCAGTTTTAACCCTGCGGCCATCACAGTGGATGCAGGGTGGCCATGGCTGGGCTGGGGGGAGGAGAGGCAAGCAGGAGGAGATTGCATGCACTTGGGAGAAGAGACAAAGCCACCACGGGTCCGTCCATCTGAACACACAAAAGATGGCGATGCGATGCAACGCCGCTTTGCGCCCCCCCTCCCGTCCTGCGGCAGCAGCGCTCGCCCGGATGCAGGATTGGGACGATCCTCGCGAGATCCTTGGCCCATCAAACCTCACGTAACCGACAAGAGTGGGGCGAACCTTGCAGGTTCATCTGAGAAGAAGGCGAAGAAGGCGAAGAACTACCGCGACCATTCCCGAATCAGTCATCGCGCGCGCTGCCTCGCCCCGCATCGCAGCGAAATGGCGCGGCTGTGGCTCGCTGCGCTGCTATGTGTTGTCATCCTTGCGGCGGCTGTGCAGGGGTGAGTCGCTCTGCCCTTCTCCTGCCTCCCCCTTTGCACGAAGCCCCCTGATATGTCTCGTTGCCTGTGCGATCGGCATGATCTGGCCCATGGCATGGCGCAGCGCGGGCCAGCGAGGGCCAGATCCCCCGCCCTGAGATCATGCGCATGCACTCTTCCTCCGCATGCATATGCCCGGCGCCTCTCCCTCTTGCCACATGCCCTCCATTCAGTGCTGGCTCTTTCTCTGGCAGCATGATGTTGCCTGGTGCTGATCTAACAGCAGGGCCGACTGACCTCGCCCCGCGCGGCTGCATCCATCCCATCCAACACCGTCCCTTCTCAAACCGTCTCCGCACGATTGATCCATCCCACAACAACAGGGCTCCTCACAACCACCGCGCCCGTCGCCTTGCGGGCACCACGGTCGACGCGAGCGGCTGGACCCGCCGCCACCTCACGTCTGAGGTGTGCGCGCTCAGTTGCGCACTCGTGTCGGCCTGCCTGCCTGCCTGCCTGCCTGCCTGCCTGCCTGCCTGCCTGCCCTTGTGGCCCTCACTGCCCGCGTGCCGCGCCCGCAGGATGCACGCGTGCGGCCGGCCCCAAATCGCCCATGCGCACGCAACGCCACCACCATCGCTGACTGCCCTCTTCCTCCCTCCTCTGCCCCACACAGGTGGACAGCCGCCGCTCGCTGGCCCAGGACGCGCCTGCCACCGACACTGCCGTGCCTGTGGACCCTGCCGCCGACCCCGCAGTCGACGCCAAGGCCATGCCAGACACGTGCATGTGCACGATGGAATACGCGCCGGTGTGCGTTGGCAACCAGACGTACGGCAACGCATGTGCCGCCGAGTGCGGTGGCTACGCTGCTGAGGACATGACCCAGGGCGAGTGCGCGCCCACCGCTGGTGCTGGAGCAGGCGTTTGCATGTGTACGGCGGAGTACACCCCGGTGTGCGTTGGCGGCCAGACGTACGGCAACGCATGCGCTGCCGAGTGCGATGGCTTTGCTGTTGAGGACATGACCGAGGGCGAGTGCGCGCCCACCACTGAAGCTGGAGCAGGCGCGTGCATGTGTACGGCGGAATACACCCCGGTGTGCATCGGCGGCTTCACGTACTCCAACCCATGCTTTGCCAAGTGCGATGGCTATGCTGTTGAGAACATGACCCTGGGCGAGTGCGCGCCCACAGCTGGTGCAGAGGGGTGCCTGTGTACGCTGGAATACGCCCCGGTGTGCGTTGGCAGCACGAATTACTCCAACGCATGCGCTGCCGAGTGCGATGGCCACGCTGCGTATGGCATGACCGAGGGCGAGTGCGCACCGGTGGACACCGAGGCAACGCCTGCCGTGCCCGTCTATGGTGGCGCGGCTGAGCCTGCCGTGCCTGTGTATGGTGGTGCGGCTGAGCCTGTCGTGCCTGTCTATGGTGGCGTGCCTTAAGGGGAGCATGCCGTGCCCCACCGGCCGACTAGCGGTCGCTCGGACGCCTCCGCTGCAACAGCATTTCTTGCTGGTGGAGAGCGTGTGTGCGCGCACACTAGGCGTGCATCACAAGGCGTGCGTCACTAGGCGTGCGTCAAGATTGCGTGCTTCGAGCGGAACCGTACGTGTGACCGCCAGAAGTGGATTGTAAAACTCTCATCATCAAAAAAAGAAAACTTCGAGCGCCAGAGGTGCCTCCCGTGTCTCCCTTTGCCCACCCCTGGAGCGGTGACCAGACGCTCCCACTACCAGATGACCAGGGTAGTTGCCCGTCTGGTAGGGAAAAGGAGGAGCAGTGTTGTTATCTATGGATGTCGCTCGTGTGTTTCGCCAATCTCGCAGGTACTCAGTCACTGACAGTGGTGTGATGAGGCGGCATCATGTGTTGGAGAATTTCGGAAGTCCTCCGCACGCAAGACCACCCCTCAGGGCCTGGATGGCAGTAAAGTCAGTAAAGAAACAGAAATACGAGTGGGGTAAAGCCTTGAGAACCTGCCAATCCCGGGCCCTAAAACCCTCCCCATCTCTGAAACCCTAAAGCCTAAACCATGCGCGTGCGTCTCTATCATGCACCCCTGGATTGGACAGACAGTCTCTGTTGGCGTATTGCGGGGCTTCGTGCGTGTTTTTGCAGCGGATTTCGGAGGTGCGAGGATTTCGGAGGTGTGGAGTTCTTGCATGACAGCATTCCACTCCTCGTCATCGCACTGTCGAGACCTAGACCAATCGACATGGCCACGAAAACTTGGGGCGCGGTGCTGCTGTTACTGTTGCTCGCGACGACTGCTACTGGGTGCGTGAGCAAGAGTCGCTCCTTCTCTTCGCCCCCTTGATCTCTCAATAGCATGCAGCGTTTAGCCTCTGAACTAGGCTCTGGCTGCAGCTCGAGTCCAGGATCCTGGAGCCTCTGCTCCCCCTGGTGCATGCGTGCATGCGTACACATGCGCAGCCCGCCCTCTCAACAGGCATGCGCTGCCCAGCCCCACTGGGCCAGGCTCTGCTCTTCCTCTTGACGTGTGCATGCATGCACGTGCACACATCCACTCATCACTGCTGGTGCTGTATTAAGATCTGCCGCTTGCCTTCGAACACCACTGCCACGATCCCGCCACAACAGGGCCTCCTGCGGCCGGGGTCCCTGTGGCGAGGGCCCCGGCGGCAAGACGTTCGACGTGAGCGCGCTGCCGAGAGCCCAGGTGAGCATGCGTGCGTGCACTCTGGCCTTTGCCTGCCTGCCTGCCTGCCTGCCTGCCTCTCGCTGCCCATTTTCCGTGCCCGCGGGGACTGTAAAATCGGTCACCCTCCCCCGCCCTTTTGACCCCACAGGTCGATTTTGGCCGCCGCTGGCTAGCCCAGGCTCCTCCCAGGAAGGTGGGTCCCCGCACGCAGAGCACGGCGCCGCATGCACGCAGTGGTGGTTTTCTATTGAAACGCTAGGTGGATAGAAAACTGGAGTTTCTGTCGTATGAGACTTTCCAAGTGTGAAGTGAGGTAACTTGAGGTGCTAGTGCTAGATTGGGGTGCTCACCCCAAGTTTCCTATCCGCCTTCTTGGGTCACTAGCACCGCTCCCTTTTGCGGCTTCCCGTTCCTTTCAGCCTTTGGAGATCCACCCACTCACCCTGTTGAATCGTGGTGTCACACTACTGATTAATCGTGGTGTGCCACTGACTGTTATGTTGGAGCGAGGTAGGGAGAGTGGTGCTTAGCTGCGGAGTCTGGCCACTCGACATTGGTCGTGGGTGGTGACTGCCATGCCTTGCGGCGGGTCACCATCTGCGGCCAGTGGAGGTCTGGCTCTGCCCCGAGCCGTGACCTCCGTGGTCACGCGTGACTGTTATCAAACGAACACTACTGAAAGTCTGAGACAGAAGCCCACGCACCACGTGCCCCTGACCCTCCTGTCCCCCGCGCACGCACATACGCACTGCCCCCACCGCTGCCCCACCCTAGGCCTCATGCACCCAAGACGTCTCTGCCCATACCCCGCCACCACCATCTCACCGCCACCCCCCTCCCGCCCTCCTTTCTTGACCTCCCCTGCTGCCCCACTACCCCGCTAGGTGACACTGGAAGACGTCGGCCAAGGCCGCCGCTCGCTGGCACAGGCTCCTCCAAAGGTGGGTCCTCGCCAGTGATTTCCTTTTCGGCTCTCCACAGCCATTTAGCTGTATGTCGGCTGTACTTTGACCTGAACACAGCTCAACCCATTCAATGGATTGAAAGTCTGCCGAGCCCACCAGATAGAGCTCGTCTAGAGCTTTCAAGTGACCTATGTATGAGGACAAACGGTCAACGGGAGGTCGACGGTCAACGTGGTCAAAGCAAAATCCGGCTGCAGAAGAATTACTTTAAATTCCTGAAAAGAAAATCACTGGTCCCCGCACGCAGAGCACGACGCCGCACGCGTGCAGCCCACGCACCCACCCACCCCCACCGCACCGAAACCATTGTAGTACGCTGGGTCGATAGACGCGGTACTGTAACACAAGTAAAACGGGGTTTCAAGCTAAGCAGGCTATTCTCCTACTAGAGATCACCCGCCGATACTCCAACACACTTGAGGTACAAGAGTACCGCCGGCTCCCGGCCGATAAGACTACCGCTCCGCTGTGTCTTACAGATAGCAACAAGTGGTCTGGGCGCCGTCAGGCGCTGCCTGTATCAGCTACTACACTTGTGTGGCGTGTCAGGATGTGACAAGCCTCCCTAGGCCTACTCCTGCATCTGTCTGCCCCTAACCCGCCTGCTACCCCGAACCTGCCACCTGCCACTTGACTGCCCTCCCTTGCCTGCCCTCCTGCCCTCCTGCTATCCTGCCCTCCCTTTCTTGACCTCCCCCTCTTACCTCACTGCCCCCCCAGGTCAAAGTCACACTGGACGACGTTGGGCAAGGCCGCCGCTCGCTGGCACAGGCTCCTCCAAAGAAGGTGGGTCCTTGCACGCAGGGCACGGCGCCGCACGCACGCAGCCCACGCACCATGTGCCCCTTACCCTCCTGTCCCACGCGCATGCAAACACGCAACCCCCACCGCTGCCCCACTCTAAGTTGGAGCTCCCCTAGCAACCGCTTGGATTCAAATCTGAACAATGTAAGACCACCAGCAGGTAGCATAAAGTGTCAGCTTTCCAACGTGCCCACCCTCGTCAGATGGGACTCAGTGTGGCAACCATAGCATGCAGGCAAAAAGGGTGAAAATGTGTCCCGGATCCGGGACAAAAACCGCTGCCCCACCCTAGGTCTCATGCACCTCTCTGCTCCTACCCCGCCACCACCACCCGACCGCCCTGCCTTGCCTGCCCTCCCGCCCTACCTTTCTTGACCTCCCCCTCCTGCCCCCCTAGGTCACACTGGACGACGTTGGCCAAGGCCGCCGCTCGCTGGCACAGGCTCCTCCGGTGGGTCCCCGCACGCAGAGCATCGCGCCGCACGCATGCCGCCCACGCATCCATCCACACACACACGCCCGCCGCCCCCCCCCCCCTAGGCCTTCTCATGCACCTCTCTGCCCCTACCCCGCCACCACCACCCGACCGCCCTCCCTTGCCTGCCCTCCTGCCCTCCCTTTCTTGACCTCCCCCTCCTGCCCTCCTGTCCTCCTGCCCTCCTGCCCTCCTGCCCTCCTGCCCTCCTGCCCTCCTGCCCTCCTGCCCTCCTGCCCTCCTGCCCTCCTGCCCTCCTGCCCTCCTGCCCTCCTGCCCTCCCTTGCCTGCCCTCCTGCCCCTCCTGCCCTCCTGCCCTCCTGCCCTCCTGCCCTCCCTTTCTTAACCTCCCCCTCCTGCCCCACTACCCCGCTAGGTCACACTGGATGACGTCGGCCAAGGCCGCCGCTCGCTGGCACAGGCTCCTCCAAAGGTGTGTCCTTGCACGCAGAGCATCGCGCCGCACGCATGCCGCCCACGCACCCACCCACCCCCACCGCCGGCCCCTAGGCCGACTCATGCATCTGTCTGCCCCTACCCCGCCACCACCCCTTGACCGCCCTCCCTTGCCTGCCCTCCTGCCCTCCTGCTATCCTGCCCTCCTTTTCTTGACCTCCCCCTCCTACCTCACTGCCCCCCTAGGTCACAGTCACACTGGACGACGTTGGCCGAGGCCGCCGCTCGCTGGCACAGGCTCCTCCGAAGGTGGGTCCCCGCACGCAGAGCACGGCGCCGCACACACGCAGCCCACGCACCACGTTCCGCTGCCCCACTGTCCCCCGCGCACGCACACACTTAACCTCCACCGCTGCCCCACCCTAAGTTTGAGCTCCCCTAGCAACCGCTTGGATTCGAATTTGAACAATGGAAGACCACCAGCAGGTAGCCTAAAGTGTCAGCTTCACAACGTGCCCACCCTCGTCAGATGGGACTCAGTGTGGCAATTATCTGACCGCCATCCCCCTCCTGCCCTCCCCCACCTGCCCCACTACACCACTAGGTCACACTGGCCGACGTCGGCCAAGGCCGCCGCTCGCTGGCCCCGCAGCAGGATTCCTAGGATGGCCGCCCTCGGATGGCCGCCACTCGCTGGCCCCGGAGTACGAGCCCTCGGAAGGCATCACTTGGCCCAGCAGCAGGAGCCCTCGAATGGCCGCCGCTCGTTGGCACAGAAGCAGGTGCCCTCGGAAGGCCTCACGTGGCCCGAGTACATTGCATCCCTCGACAACGCGCCCGACGCGCCCGCTGCTGAGCAGCCCACTGATCCAGCTGCAGCCCCCTGGTAGCCCCCCCCCCCCCCCCGCCCCACCACCACCACCCACCACTCGGCCAACGCCTGAGCGAGGGCCAGCGCCACGGACGAAGTGCCACCGCCACCACTGCCATTCATCACCTGAGCGAGGGCAACTGCCTCAGCGGCGCTGCCGCCAAATCCACCAATGGCTGGGGCCATCGCCTGGGCGCTTGGGCGGGGCTGCCACCTCTTCCACTGCCAGCCATCACCTGCGCCAAAGCGCCAGAACCTCTGGTAGGCTAGCACACCGTGTCGCCTTGCGGGCTCTCTTAGTAGAGCTCCCCTAGTTGGTAGGCTGGCGCGCTGCGTGGCCTTACGGGCTGTCTGAGTAGAGTGCCTCTGGACGTGGGACGTGTAGTCTAGGCCTTGACTCATGCCCCGGGGTCCTCCGGTAACGCGTACGTGTAAAACCTGTAAAACTAGCTGCAGCCACCGACACAACTGCAGTTACCGACACAGCTGCAGTCACCGAAACCAGCTGCAGCCACCGACACAACTACAGCCACCGACACAGCTGCAGCCACCGAAACCAGCTGCAGTAACCGCAGTCATTTTATTTGGGGCTCCTCGGAGCCATTTGGAGCCATTTGGCTCCTGATGATCCCATCAGATAGAACTCAGCCAACCAAGTTGCTTGATGGTCTGATAATCCCATCAGATAGATCTCGTCAAGAGCTTGACAATTACCTATATTTGATGGTCAACGGTCAACGCTAAGGCAGCGGTCAAGGCGGTCAACGGGATGTCGGTCCAAGCGCCGGCTCCCAGAAAGTAACTTAAAAGACTGAAAACAAAATCACTGAGCCAGCGACACAACCGCCACTGATCAGCCCACCGGGGTAGCTGCCTTGAACCTGCACACTCGACGAGGGTGCCATGGGTAAAAGGAGCGCGATCAGAGCCTGAGTGGACTGGTGCACGAACACAAGCGCGCCGTAGAAGAGCCCCCCGAGGAGGGGCCTGCTGCTGCCACCGACGCGCCCCTTGGGGAGCCTGCAGGCTCACGTGGTCAGGAACACACTCATGTGCTGTGAGGAAGACACAGGGACAGCCATGGAACTGCCGAGTGGTATGGACTATGAGTGGGCTTCCCACCTCTCACAGTGGTGATCCAACACGTGTTAAGATATTACGTTGCTACTCCAGGAACAGCGGTGTGCCTGTTCCTGACAGATGTGGTGCAGTGCTTTTTCGATTGGGCGGTAGACCGCCATAGGCGTTTTTCGGCTGAAACAATAAGTTGATTTGGTGGGGTTGATCGCCGGATTTTGTAGTTCTTTTGGGGCTCATTCCCGTTTTTGGGGGGGGGCAGCCCCCGCCGCCGGTGGCCGGGCTGTAAGAATTAATTAATTTAGATCAATTGAGGAAGCACTGATGTGGCGCCGGACGCGTGCGACATGTCCTGCAGCGAGCTCGTTGCGTCCGGTGGGTGCCATCAGGGTCGAGGAGTCAACACAGGCAGGTCCTCCCGGTGTTCCAGAGCACAGTTGACAGTTTACATTTACCAGTTCACAGTTGACAGTTCACAGTTCGCACCCTCGGGGCGTGGAATTGAGAGAGCGGCCTCGTGAAGCGGGCCACCAGAAAGAGCACAGGTGTCGGTGCAGGCGCGCTCGCATGCAGCGGGGCGGCAGCGCGCAAGGACCAGCACGTGTGCTGCGTGGCTATGGCCTATCAGGCACACGCGAACAGACGCTGCCGCACCGATGCCATGCGACCGACGTGCACGTGCGCACACGCCCCCCCCCCCCTGCGCAGGCATGGCTAACTGGGAGATAGCCAACACCGTGCAGCGCTGCAGCGAGGCTGCTGCCCAGGACGAGCAGCCTGTGCCTGATGCCGAGTGTCCTCCTGCCGAGGGCAAGCAGCTTCCTGCTGAGGGGCCTGTGCCATTTGCCCAGGGCGAGGGGCCGTGCCACCTGCTGAGGGAGAAAGACCTGCGCCTCCTGTTGAGCTGCCTCCTGGACAGGGCAAGCAGCCTGTGCCACCTGCTGAGGGAGAAGGACCTGCGCCTCCTGCTGAGAGAGAAGGGCCCGTGCCTCCTGACGAGCTGCCTCCTGCCCAAGGCAAGGAGCCTGTGCCTCGTGCTGGGTCGAGTAGCCTCGGCCACTTGCCCAGGGTGAGCAGTCTGCGCCTGTGCCGGGCATAGAGTCCCTCCCGACAGACAGGGCATGCCCTTTGCGGCTAAGCCCGTTGTGCCTGCCAAGGGCGTGGAGACCGCCGAGGAGAGGCTGCCGCTGCGGTTGCCGCTATGGACGCTGCTCGTTGAGACACCGGCTATGGAGGAGCGGGGCGGCCAAAGAGGCTGTGCCTGCCAAGAGCACGAAGGCTGCTGCCATGGTTGCCGCTACGGACACCGGCTCTGGAGGAGCAAGGCGGCCGAGGAGACTTGCCGCGGAGGAGGATGCCTGGGCCAGGGCTGCTGTCAGTTGATGGTCGACTGTTGGACCCCGCCGGGTATAAGTACGCCGACTGGGTTGAGTAGTGTAGGTCAAGCTCGAGAGAGCGCGTGTGTGAGCGTGCCAGGCGTGCGTGAGGACTGCCCAAGTTGCTGCGCCTGCCCGTCTGTCTCCTTGTTCCTTTCCCCACCCCACCCCAGACGATGTGCCACCGCACCAGACGCCCCAGCAACCCCGGCGTAGCTGTCACGTTTTGCCCCAGGATATTGAGTGCCTGGTGGCGGTGTTGAACGGGGATCCATTGCAGCGTGTCTTCGTACGCGGTGACTGGAGTACTCGAGTGGTGTCATCACGCACGCAATGAACATCTCTCTCATGGGCATAAAATGGGCCCTAAAATGGGCCCTGCACAGATCTAGTGTCTTGGTTGGGAGAGGTACAACCGACGAAATACAATATAAGTGTTGAGTCACACATCGTGTGCGATAACTTGCAGCTCCTCTCTCCTCCATTGCTTGCATCTCTTCTCTAGTGGTATTAACTACATCGATATTTTACCCAGATCGAGGATCTCAGCGTCCATCGCTGTGACGACTGCCTAGAAAACGCTCGCATGGCGTCGTCGCTGCCGTGTGCTCCGCGCCTGACCAGTGGGTGGTTGTCGCAACGAAGGTGAGGTTAACGGCCATGCATGGCCTACGATGCCCTCTTGATGAACGGTCAAAAACCCAAGGGTTGTTTTCGCGCCCTGTTGCTGCCATTGTTGCTCACACGCTGCACCCTCTGCCCCAGGCACCCTCTGCACTACCGGCACAGACTCACAACGATCGCGATGGCGGGGGATGGAGGGCCGGTGCGTGTTCATTTGATCGTCCTGCCTGTCGCATGCGGCCCGAGAAGCACGCATGCACCGCCCGAGAAACACACGCCCCAACCCCCACCCATCCTCCACACATACATAATGGGGTGGTGGAACGCACACATACACACACACACACACGCACACACACAGACCAAACCTGGATGCAGGTATGTCACACACACACACACACACACACACACACCTGGAGTGCACGAGCACGAGCAGTACCACGAGCAGTACCACGAGCAGCATGCGCCCTTACACAGGGGGGTCACACACACACACACACACACACAGGTCCGAGGCAAGGATCAAGACCCGGATGGAAAAAGGGGTGAGCCGCACACCCATCTGCATCGCAAAACCTCTCGCGAGCAGCAAACGCGCGCCCTGATGATGATGATAATGGATTTTACAGTCGTGTGTGACGCACCTACAAGCAGCGCCATGTCGAATCCATGTCGACTTGCATGTGCTTGCATCGCCTGCGCCAGCTCGCCGGCACATCACACACACGCACGCGCGGATGCGGGAGTTTATGAACCCTCGGTCAGGCCAGGAGAACCCCACGTTCTGGCACGAGATGGCTTGGCTGACGTCCTTGTCACCTGCTTCGAGACACGCACCGCGTGCACAGCAATCATGATGGCAGCTGGCTCTTAAGAGCCCTAGCATTAGGGCTCTTATTTCGACAGCTGCCAGCCTCTTTCCTAGGGTATAACGCGCCATCACAGGCGTCCGACGGACTGTAAAAAAGAACACACACACACACACACGCGCCTTCATGCCCCACGTACAAACTGGAGCATCACCACCACCACCACTGCACCCCACTCTACCAATGCACACATAGTGGGGTGGTACACACACACACGCACATGCACACACCACACACATGCACACACGCACATCCACAACCACACACACACACACGCAAACACACACAAACGCACACGCACACACCAGGCACACACACACACACACACACACACAGTGGGGTGGTACACACACACACGTACACACACATACACACACACACACCAGGCCTCGACGCGAGCAAGGTGTCGCACACACACACACACACACACACACACACCAGGCCTCGACGCGAGCAAGGTGTCGCACGGAAAGGGCAAGAGCTTTGAGCGCAGCGACCGCCGGCGCGGGCGGCCGGCATACCTGCGCTCGCCCGACGACACGCCGCTGCGTGATGCCAACAGGGTGAGCTCAGACAGACAAACAGGCAGACCTACCTGCCACATGCCCGCACCCTGCCGCCGCCTGCCCGCCCCCTGCACTCCGTGTGCCCGTCACCTTCCCACCACCTGCCCGCAACCTGCCCGCCACCTACCCGCCACCGACCTGCCACCTGCCCACCACCTGCCCACCACCTGCACGCCACCTACCCGCAACCTGCCCACCACCAGACCGTCACCTGCCTGTCACCTGCCTGCCCCCTGCACTCCACCTGCCGGTCACCTTCCCGCCACCTGCCTGCTACTCGCATGCCACCTGCAGGACTTCATGCACGCCACCTGCCTGTCACCTGCCCGCAACCTGCCCGCCACCTACCCGCCACCTGCCTGTCACCTGCCCGCCACCTGCTCACCACCTGCCCGCCACCTACCCGCCACCTGCACTCCACCTGCCGGTCACCTTCCCATCACCTGCCTGCTACTCGCATGCCACTTGCAGGACTTCATGCTGGGCGTGCTGACCGCAAGGTGCGTGGAGCGGGGCCTTGGGAATCAATCGGCTGCAAGCGCGGTTTTACAGCCTTGGTTGGACGCCTCGAGGATAGGGGGCAAAATTAGCACGCTCTGCGATTGGAGAGCTAGTCCCTGCTACATGGCTGCGTGCTCCCCTTACGAATTTGAGCGACGAATTTCAGCGACACACATGGCAGCACATGGCAACTCATGGCAGCGCATGGCCAATCAGGGGTTTGGGTGAGGTGCCTGTGGCCTGTGCTGCTGCTTGGCGCCCACCACCTAGTGTGGGTGGCGCAACCGTGGGCTACTTTTGAAGCTTTACCTTTTGGTGGGCCTTGTGCCTGCTGTCTGATAGTCCCTCTAGAACTTTGGTACTGAGTGTGACCGCCGGTAGTGGATTTGTAACACTACTCTCAGCAGCAACACGTGGCAACACATGGCCCATCACCAGTGATTTCCCTTCCAGGATTGTCAATCAAGTCTTCCACAGCCGGATTTTGCTTTGACCATGTTGACCGTTGACCTCCTGTTGACCGCGTGTCCTCATACATAGGTAATTTGAAAGCTCTTGACGAGCTCTGTCTGACGGGCTCGTCACACCAACAATCCACTAGATGGGTTGTGTGCAAGGTCAAAGTACAGCCAGCATACACCAACTGGCTGTGTAGAGCCGAAAAGGAAATCACTGCCCATCACCCACCCCGCAGGGCCGCCAAGACACTGGTCATCTACCTGGAGGGGACGAATGCGTACGCGTCGCAGTGGCTGCTGCGCTTCCTCGAGCAGCACCCAATCACGCTGTCGGGCACGTGGGAGGTGCGTGCATGGGGGCGCATGCGCGTGCACTGTGCGACTGCCAGCCACACTTCACCTGATCGGTTCACGTGATGGTAGTATGGCAACCACCACCAACCAAGTGGCTGCTGCGCCTCCTCGAGCAGCACCCAATCACACCGTCGGGCACGTGGGAGGTGCGTGTTGGTGCGTGCGTCAGTGTTCCCTGGGAAGGATTTTAGTAATTATTAATTTCCCGGCTCAAGCGACTTTGACTGCTCACACCAGGCACAATACATGGCGGGCATTTACGCAACGCATGCCTTGTGCTGCTCTCGGCGAGAGCTTTCCAACGCACCCCTTGGCGCCCTCTTCCACCAAGTGTGGGATGGTTTTCTTGGAAATGGGGAATCCGGCCCCGAGCGGTACACGGCTTGGGGGGATCACTGGCGTGCGTCCCAGTGGTTCTGCCTACGCATCTATTACGACAGGCACCCCAAGTGCGGGCCTTCGTACTAGGTCATACTGTCCACACCACGATCCGCACCCAAGGCACGGCCTGTGTGCCTGATCGTCACTTATTGTGTGAGACTTATCGTCGTCACATCAGCACCCCTCTTACTACTGATCGGTACCTCAGCCGAGGGGTCGCCGTTGCGCACACAAAACCCGACCATGTGCACACACATATGCTCCCATGCGCAGGGCATCTCTGGTGACACCTTCCTCCGACAACTCATCTCAACCCCCTGAGGAGTTGCAGTCAGACACACACACACACACACACGTACACACACACACACGCACGCACACACGGGTCTAAACGCGCCATCAAAGGCGTCCGACGGACTTTAAAATCGACCACACGCACATAGGACATCTTTGGGGACACCTTCCTCCGACGGCTCATCTCAACCCCCTGAGGAGTCGCAGTCAGACACACACACACACACACACACACACACACACGCGTACACACACACACGCACGCACACACGGGTCTTAACGCGCCATCAAAGGCGTCCGACGGACTTTAAAGTCGGACCACACGCACATGGGACATCTTTGGGGACGCCTTCTTCCGACAGCTCATCTCGACCCCAGCAGAGGCTTCGCCGTCACGCACTCACACACGCGCGCACACACACACACACACACGCATGCACACACACAGGACATCGCTGGGGACACATTCCTTTCACAGCTCATCTCAACCCCAGCCGAGGAGTCGCCGTCACGCGCGCACACATGTGCACACATGCACACACACATGCACGCGTACAGACACACGCACGCACGCACACATACAGGACATCTCTGGGGGCACCTTCCTCCAACAGCTCGTCTCAACCCCGGCAGAGCAGTCGCAGTCAGACACACACACACACACACACGTACACACACGCACGCACGCACACGCGGGTCCTAACGCGCCATCACAGGCGTCCGACAGACTTTAAAATCGACCACATGCACACAGGACATCTTTGGGGACGCCTTCTTCCGACAGCTCATCTCGACCCCAGCAGAGGCTTTGCCGTCACGCACACACGCGCGCACACACGCACACACACACACACACGCACGCACACACGCACACAGGACATCTCTGGGGATACCTTCCTCTTACAACTCATCTCAACCCCAGCAGAGGAGTCGCCGTCACGCACACACACACACACACAGAGATGTTGTTTTTAGAGAGATCGTTACAGAGAACTCTGCACGGCAGACCTAGATAGGCTGTTTCTGGTCATCATTGAGGAGATTCCAATTGGAGGCGGGTGACCAACCGTGCGCCAACAAGAGGGTGAATAACCTCATTCAAAAAGCAGTGGGGGAAAGGGGCAAATGCGGGTCACTGACGGCTGTGTTCGTCACTCCGCTTCAGTTACAGTTACATGGCATTCCAGCTAAGACAACACTAGTCCTAGTGCCACCGCCCTGTGAAGGACGATAGCCACCAGCCGGTTACCTGCCGTCTAGACTACCGCTCCCGCCGGCTAGTTTAGACCCAAACAAGTCCCTGAGGGACATGTCTGGCAAGGAGCGTATAGGAAAGGACCGTCCTCCTCCTGGCCTTTGAGGCCAACCACGCCGGCTGTGCCGACTGGCGGCGCTGAAGCAGAAAAGTCCCCGCCTGGCATGGTGCATGGTTGTCCAACTCCATGCATGGGCTCTGCCTGCGCCCCATGCGTCATGCATGGCCAGGTCCCACCCTCCAGGGGGGCCTGGGCAAACAGAGTCGTCATGGCAGGCTGCCTGAAGACCAATGCCGACGCCAGTCACCGGCAGACGAGTGCCCCCGAGGGTGAGCGCGGTGACAAACGCTGCGATGGTGAAGCGGATCAACTCTGTTGTTGCCTCGGCGGTCACCACCGCTGAAGCCCTGATGGTAGCTCGCCCCCACGAGCAGCCATCTTGACCGATGTCCAGCATGCATTGACGGGCGCCAGCTCCTCCGCTCGTCGATCAACTCGTCGAGATCGGTGCCGCATGGCGTCCTGCATGGGAGGAGGATAAGGGCCGTCTCCCAGCACGGGTCGCGGTAGCGCCGCGGCTACTCGCCAAGCCATGACAGCGCCTGGCAAGCCGCTCCTGTAGTTTCCACCGAGGGGCAGATTGACATCCACAGTTGTGGAAATCTCGCTAAGAGGATCCACTCGGGAGTGACTCGCTTGGACAAGAGGTCCATGAACTCGGGGTGCTTGGAGATTTCGCGTTTGAAGTTGGAAAAGTGGGTGTTTGCGGAGGAACGGAACTTGACGGAGTGGGCAAAAAAGTCGCCGGCGCTGAGCCGGTAGGATGTGATGGCGCCGCCGGCATAGAGCGAAGTCATGTCCGGTCGGCGGTACGCGAAAAGGGCGGCAGTGGGGGGGTATATGATGTCGGGAGGGAGTGGGGGAGAAGGGACGGGCGGGTGTGTAGAGATGGAGGGGCGGGGGGGCGGGGGAGGTGGGAGGCGACGGATGAGGGAGCCGATGAACGTAGCACGGTGCTTGTTGATCGTGTCGATGATGGGGAACGTACAGGGGGGGGGAGGCATGCATCGTGGTGGTGGAGGTGTGCTCTGTGGTGTGAGGAGGGATGCCCTTGATGAGGCGGAGGAAACGGTTGTGGGTTACTTCAAGTCGGTGGATGTGGGCCTTGTTCAACGTCCATGTCCGGCAGCCATACAGTAGGGCAGAGATCACAAAGGCGTTGTAGAGGTGGATCTTGGTAGTGGGAGAGATTGAGTTGGAGTTCCAGAACCGGGGAGTGAGACGGTTGAAGGCGTACCAGGCACTTCCGATCCGGCGTGAGATCTCTGAGTCGAGGATGTCGGAATCAGACGTGTTGGGAGCGTCATCAGAAGGGGCGGCGGGGGAGGACAGAATACTTCCCAGGTATTTGAACTTGGAGGTGGAGTGGACCAGGTGGGGGGTAGATGAGGAGTTGGAGGGGATGGTGATAGGGGCGGAGGGGACGGTGTGGGCAGAAGGGTGGCCGAGGGATTGTGCCACGGTTTTGTCGTATTTGATCGCAAGGGCCAGGTCTGAACAGATGCGGTCGAGGTGGGTGAGCATGGTGCGGAGGTCTTCCTCGGAGGGGGCAAGCAGGGCGATGTCGTCGGCGTAGAGGAGGGGGAGTATGGTGGTCAAAAAGTCCTTGCGGGACACAGGGGTGCACAGTTTTCCGTCGATCATGTAGCCAATTTGAATGCCAGCGTTGGGGAGCTGGGCAATCAGGGACCGGACAACTGTGTCAATGTAGACATTGAAGAGGAGGGGGGAGAGGGGGCAGCTTTGCTTGACGCCAGCTTTGAGAGGGAAAGGGGCGGAGTATGCACCGTTGACTCGGGCTCTGGCGGTGGCACCAGAGTAGAGGCTTTCGATGCGTGCAAGGAGGGCAGGGTGCGCGCCGCGGTGGAGGAGGGTTTTCCAAAGGGCGGCGTGGTTGACACTGTCGAACGCCTTGGACAGGTCGACGTAAGCCACATGGAGGGGGGCGCGGGCGCGGTGTGACTCCTCTTGGAGGCGTCGTAGGGTGAAGATGGCATCGGAGGTGCCACGGCCCGGACGGAAGCCGAACTGGGAAGTGTGGAGGGTGGGTTCCAGCTGGAGCTTGAGGCGGTTGAGGAGGATGTACACACACTTACACACGTACACACACACGTACACACACGTACACACACACACGTACACACACACACGCACGCACACACGGGTCTTAACGCGCCATCAAAGGCGTCCGACGGACTTAAATTTTGACCACACGCACGTAGGACATCTCTGGGGACACCTTCCTCCGACAGCTCGTTTCGACCCTAGCAGAGGCTTCGCCATCACGCACACGCGCGCACACACGCACACACACACACACACATACGCTCACACACACGCACACAGGTGATCTCTGGGGACACCTTCCTCCGACGGCTCATCTCAACCCTAGCAGCCGTCACGCGCACACACACACACACACACACACACGCGCGTATGGACACACGCACACAGGACATCTCTGGGGACACCTTCCTCCGGCAGCTTATCTCAACCCCAGCAGAGGAGTCACCGTCGCCAGCTGCCGCGCCAGCCGATGCTTCCGCTGCGCCTGCTGCTGCGTCATCATCCTCCGGACAGCAGCCGGCGGGCGGCCGCGCGGCGGCAGCAGGCGCGCCGCTAATGGTGGCGGGGCAGAAGCAGAAGCAGCGGCCGGAGCAGCAGGGGCAGGTGAGACAAGGGGTGCAGTTCATTGATGGTTGCAGCGCAGCCCGGGGGGCGGCCGCAAAGCAGTTAAGGAAATGGGTGCAGTTCATTGGTGGTTGCAGCACAGCCAGGGGCCGGCCGCTGCTGGCTTTGAGGCAGATGCAGAAGCAGCTGCCGGAGCAGAAGGGGCAGGTGAGCCAAGGGGTGTGTCCCGGGTGGTTGCAGCACACATGGCATTGGGATAGAGGCAGCGGCAGCAGGAGCAGCAGCAGGAGCAGCGGCAGCAGCAGCAGGTAGCAAAGGGGTGCAGATCATTGGTGTTTGCAGCACAGGGGCCGGTCACTGTTGGCTTTGGGGTAGAAGCAGCAGCGGCCGGAGCAGCAGGGGCAGGTGCACCAAGGCCCCACCACAGCCCCGTCGTCTGATACGCGCAAGTGAATGCGGTCAAAACGTCTGGGGCGGCCGGGGGTGCGCCTCAGGCGGTGGTGGGAGCCTGAGGCGGTTGGGGTGGCGCCTGAGGCGATCAGGGGTGCGCCTCAGGCGACGCCTCAGGAGATGCCTGATCCGCGCAAGTAAATGCGCCGCCTGAGGCGCCGCATCAGGCGTTGTGAATGTGGCAGGGAGGGGTGCAATTCAGGATGCCTGATGCCAACACGGCTCCCAACTGGCGTGGGCAAGGCCCTTAGTCTGCTTGGCCGGCCCGCCTCAACCCCACACCCTGGAGGAAGTGTACTGGAAAGTGTCAACTGTGGTGCGCGCCCACTGGCATGTGCCCAGGTGGCGCGCAAGGGCGACGACACCGAGTGCGAGTTCGGGTGGGACGCCGAGCTGGAGGAGTGCTCCCGTGACGTGGGCGCGCTGCTGGTGGACCCGCGCGGACTGGCAGAGAGCATCCTGGAGGTGTGTGTGTGCGCGCGTGTACGTATGCGTGCATGTGTGGGTGTGGGTGTGTGCACGTGTGTGAGGGTGTGGGTGTGGTTGTGGGGGCGCGCTGCTGCTTGACCCGCGCGGACTGGCAGAGAGCATCCTGGAGGTGTGAGGGTGTGTGTTCGCACGTGTGGGTGTGGGTGTGGGGGCGCATGTGTGTGTGCGTGTGGGTGCCGTGTGTGCGCGCGCATGTGGGTGTGGGTGTGGGTGGGTGGGCGCGCTGCCGCTTGACCCGCGCGGACTGGCAGAGAAAATCCTGGAAGTGCGCGTGTGTCTGCGCATGTGTGCGCGTGTGCGTGTGTGTGCATGCATGTATGGGTGTGGGTGTGTGGGCGCGCTGCTGCTTGACCCGCGCGGACTGGCAGAGAGCATCCCGGAGGTGCGTGTGTGTGTTCGCGCGTGTGTGTGCGTGTGTGTGGGTGTGGCGATGTGGGCGCGCTGCCGCTTGACCCGCGCGGACTGGCAGAGAGCATCCTGGAGGTGCGCATGTGTGCGCGTGAGTGCGCGTGTGTGTGTGTGTGTGCATGTGTGGGTGTGGGTGTGGGCGCGCTGCTGGTGGACCCGCGCGGTCTGGCAGAGAGCATCCTGGAAGTGCGTGTGTGCGCGTGCATGCATGTGCGGGTGTGGTTGTGTGGGCGTGCTGCTGGTAGGACCCGCGCGGACTGGCAGAGAACATCATGGAGGTGAGTCTCGTACACACATGCATGCTGACACAAACAAATAAACACACACAACAACTACACAGCAACACAACAACACGCGCACGCGTACAACGCAGGTGTGCCATTGCCTCAGAGGAGCCTGTTGCCACATGAACAACAAAACAAAACAAAGAAAACATAACATACACACACGCACGCATGCACACACGCTCACAACAACAACAAACAAAACATACACACACGCACACACACACACACGCTCACAACAACAACAACAACATCAACAGCAGCAGCAACAACAACAACAACAACACAACAGCAGCAGCAGCAACAACAGCAACAACACGCGCACACAACAACACACGCACAACAAAGGTGCGCTGTCGCCTCGGAGGCACCTGTCGCCGACACACACGCGCAAACACACGCACACACACGCACACACACACGCACACACAAACACACACACACACACACACACAATGCACAATGCAGGTGCGCTGCCGCCTCGCAAAGGAGTTCATCGCAGACACACACACAAACAAACACACACGCACAATGCACAATGCAGGTGCGCTGCCGCCTCGCAAAGGAGTTCATCGCAGACCTCGGCCTCGTCCCCGAGGACAACAACGAGCTGCTGCGCCAGTCGCTAACGGTGCGTGTGTGTGTGTGTGTGCGAAGACAACAACAAGCTGCTGTGCCAGTCGCTCATGGTGCGTGCGTGGGGGGGGTCTGTGTGCATGCATGTGGATGGGTGGGTGGGTGGGTGTGAATAGGCGGCTGCGCCAGTCACCTTGTGTGTGTGGCTGTGTGGGGGGGGTAGGCGGCTGCGCTGCGGAACACACACTATGGGCACAACCTCCCAGGTCCTGGTCATGTCCTGAGCTGGTCCTTGAGTCTAGAGCTGGTCATGCTCGTTCCCAGGAATTGCCTGGGAGTACCTGGTCCTGTGTGCACTAACTGAACGCAGCAGTACTGCCTCCTCCACCACCACTGCCACACTCGCGCGAGGCTTTCTCACGTGCGCACACACACGCGGTGCTCTGACAGCAGGCGTTGCTCGAGAGCTTCCTGGAAGCAGAGGTTACGGTGTCAGCGGCAACGTGCACACGCGAGCACACACAGCACCGAATGCGCTCAAAAAGGGGTCTCTCTGAATCTTATCACGCCCGCCCGCCCGCATGACCGCAGGCGTTGCTCGAGAGCTCCCTGGAAGCAGAGGTCGCGGCGTCAGCGGCAATGTGCACACGCGAGCACACACGGCACCGAATACGCTCAAAAAGGGGTCTCTCTGACTCTGACCACGCCCGCCCGCGTGACCGCAGGCGTCGCTTGAGAGCTCCCTGAAGGGCGTCGCGGCGTCGCCTGACGGCGAGGTTGGCGTGGGCCCAGAGCCAAACCCGTAGTATGATTGTGCGTGTGGCTGAACTGCGCGGTTCGTCACACAAACTGGCCCAAATCTGCGACAAGGGAGCCAGGCGCTACGACGCCTGAGCCCGAGCCGTAGCCGTAGCGATTGTGTGTGTGATTGTGTGTGGTTAACTGAAGTCCAGATCTGCTACAGAGGGCGAGACGCGACGTTGTCGGCCCAAGCCCGAGGGGCAGAGAGAGAGAGAGAGAGAGAGGGATCGGGTCCAGATGTACTGAAGAGACGGTGGCGCAGGCGTTGACCCAGAGCCAGAGCTGTTCAGAGAAGGAATTTCAGGGGTTGCTGAGCCCAAAGAGCCGTTGTGAATGGGCCACATCTCTTGCATCGGTCCAGAGAGCCGAAGCTGTAGGGTTCAATAGACGTGCTGCAGCTGTACAGGCCTAGTGGGAAAACCCCAAGAAACTAGGGCCCGAGTGGAGTCTCTACAGAGGTCTAGGTGCCGACTCTGATCTCCCCACTGTGCAGCCCTAAGAAAGAGAGCACCACCAGCAGGCCAGACTTTCTAACCAACGGAGAGTGTACAGGCAGTTCTTAGTGCTTGCGCTATTCAACCATGTAAAAAACCAGGGTTCGCCACCAGATCCAAACTGGCCGTAGTCTCACTAAACACGAAGCAGGGCGTTGCAGGCAGGCTGACGTCCCGCTGCGAGGCTGGTAGGTGATGAGACAAAGGCGAGAGCTGAACCCCAAGAGCCATGACTCGCCCGCTGACAGATTGATTGAAGGGGATTGTCTGACCGCGCGCACGTTTGTAGCAGTTGGAGAAAGTGTCTTCTGGTTGCAAGCAGGTGGTAGCTCAGAAGAGATCCGATCTAATGACGTCCGCGCTTGGCGTCTACTGCTACGCCGCGCGTGGGCATAAAAATAAACGTCGCTTAGTAGGGCGACGGGTATCAGGCATAATAAGAAAGTGGGGGCACAGCACGGTGTGCGTTACCAACAGTGTGTGTGTATGTGTGCGTGTCGTTCTGCGCTCTGCCCAGGGGGCTGTGTGTCTGCGCTGGTTCCGGTCGGTGTGTCTGCCTAGCTATCGCGTGCTATCGTATCAGTTCCGGTGTCGATGCTGCAGCCTGATCAGTAGGCCCTCCCACACATACAAATAACTACTGGCAGCACTCCCTGCGGTCGTGATCATGGTGACGCACAGGCAAGCACCACATCGCCGTGGCGGCGTCAAAACAAAAAAATGAGGAGGTGAACGCGACGGGCGCGCTCGGTGCGACTGGCCGAGCTAGGCTGCATGGCGGCCTGACGGTGACGCGTGGGCGCGCGGAACAGTAGCGACAACGACGCGCCTCATGCCGCGGCGCGCTCACGTCCGGGCGAGCCCGACCCCGAGGGGCGGCCGTGGCGGCCACGCGCGGCGAGCCGCAGCCGGCGCGCGGCGAGCTGCGGCGAGAGCGCGGCCGCCACGGCCGCCGCCTGCTGCTGGTGCTGCAGGTGCTGTCCCGGTGGCGCGTGGCGCGTCGTGCGCCCGTGCACGCTCCCAAACCCGTCGTCGCAGTCGCTGTCGTCGCTGTCACACTCGTCGTCAGGGACCGCGCCCGACGGGGACGCAAGCCGCGCGGCGACGCGCGCGGGGACCACGTCGGCCGCGCGCAGCGCGCCGCGGGACAGCCGGGAGAAGGCCCACGCGAGGCGCGCGTAGTCCGCGTCTGACAGTGGGGCCCAGCCCGCAGGGGGGGCGGCGCCAGTGGGCCCCGCGCCGGTGGCGGTGGTGGTTGTGGGGGCTAACGAGGCGGGTATTGCAGCTGTCGCGGAGGTTGTTGCGTGGGTCGGGAGGGCGCGTGCCGCTGATGCGAAGGCGGAGAGCCACTCGGGCGGGGCCGAGACGTCGAGCTGGGCGAGGGCGGTCACGATGCGCGCGAGCTGCGGGGGCCTGCGTGCGAAAGGGGTGGATGGGGGGGGTGAGAGGGGTGAGAAGGGGTTGTTGGCAAGGGAGGGGGGGGAAGGGCGGGGGGGGGGGGGGAGGGCGGTCACGACGCACGCGAGCTGCGGGAGCCTGCGTGCGGGGGGTGGGGGGTGGATGGGGGGTTGAGGGGTGACGAGGGGTTATTGGCAAGGGAGGGGGAGGGGCGGTCAAGATGCACGCGAGCTGCGGGGCCTGTGTGCATAATAGAAGCAAAGGGGCAAGCACCCCCCCACAAACCACCGCCACGACGCACACGCACCTGCACTGTTGCGCCAGCGCTGTCGAGCGCGCGAGGGAAGCGGTGCCGCCACCCTCTGCACGCGGCGCATCTACTCAGCCCGCCCCCCTCAGCGGCCCACAACCACAAACACTCTCCATAACCACGACGCACACGCACCTGCACTGCGGGGCCAGCGCGGCCGAGCGCGCGAGGAAGCGGTTCAGCCACTCTGCTCGCGGCTTGTGGCGAGCTCCGGCGAGGCCGGCGCACACAGTTGCGAGGTCCTGTGTGTGTGTGTGTGTGTGTGTGTGTTGTGTGTGAGAGAGAGGAAAGAGGGAGAGAGAGAGGAAAAAGGGAGAGAGAGAGACAGTGAGCGAGAGAGGGAGCGTGTGCGAGTGCGTGTGTGTGTGTGTGAGAGGGAGAGGAAAAAGGAAGAGAGAGACAGTGAGCGAGAGAGGGAGCGTGTGCGAGTGCGTGTGTGTGTGTGTGTGTGTGAGGGAGAGTGAGGGGGAGAGAGAGGGGGAGAGAGAGAGGCAGAGAGAGACGGGGAGAGGGAGAGAAGTCAGAGGGAGCGTGTGCGTGTGAGAGAGGGAGAGAGAGAGAGAGAGAGAGGAAGAGAGAAACGAGAGAGAGAGAGTGTGCCGGCGCCAGCGAGGGCGGCGCACACTGTCTCAAGGTCCTATGCCCCCCCCCCACACCCTCCCACCATAAAACACACCTGTGGCCAAAGCGACCCTGTCCGCCAACTCGACCCTCCCCCACCCTCCTCACCACCCTCCCACGCACCTGCGACCCCATCCGCCTCGCGACCTCTGCCAGCCACCCACACCCCACACCCTCCCACACCCTCCCACACTCTCCCTCCCACACCCTCCCACGCACCTGCGGCCCCAGCGACCCCGTCCGGCTCGCGACCTCCGCCAGCCAGCCGTCGACCCTCCCCCACCCTTCCACACCCACCCTCCCACGCACCTGCGGCCCCAGCGGACCGTCCGCCTCGCGACCTCTGCAAGCCACCCACACCCCACACCCTCTCACCCTCTCCGACACCCTCCCACACTCTCCCACACTCTCCGACACCCTTCCACACCCTCCCACGCTCTCCCTCCCACACCCTCCCACGCACCTGCGGCCCAAGCGACCCCATCCGGCTCGCGACCTCCGCGAGCCACCCGTCGACCCACGCGTGCCCCGGGCCCGACCCGTCCAGGCTCACGAGGCTCCACAGCGCCGTCGACAGCTGTGACGACGACAGCGACGATAGCGCGCCGTCCCGCCCGAGGCGCGCCGCCAGGCACGCCGCGAGGCGCGGCGACGGGCGCACGCCGCCGCCCACGCCCCCACGCTTGTGCGGGGAGGCGTGGGAGGGCGGGGGCGAGTTGGCGCGCAGCGACGCGGCCGCCCACGCGAGCTCGGCCGCGTCGCGTGGCCCGAGACGCTCGGCCGCGCTCGGCGCGCGGTCGCCGCGGCCGCCGCCGCTCCCGGCGCCGTGGGCGATGCCATAGGCGCTGCCACCGGGGCTGCGGGCGCTACTCGCGCTGCCGCTGGCGCCGCTGGAGCTGCCACTGACGCCGCCGCTGCCGACGCCGCGGGCGATCCCACTGCCACTGCCACCGTTCGCACCGCTTCCAGGCGCCCCAGCCGCGGCGGAAGAGGAGGAGGCCCCGAGGGGCGGCCCCATGAGGGCGTCCTCGTACGCCGACCACCAGCCGGCCGGCGGCGACACGCACAGCACCGCGAGTGACCACGCGACCTCGGACGCCTGCGTATGTGCATGGCGCGTGTTTAGGTGAGGGTGTTCAGGCAGTGTAAAGGGTTGCATGCACGCCCCCCCGCCTCCCCAGTTTCAATACGAGCCCCCCCCCAACACACCCCCACACCCACACCGCATGCCTGCGCACCTGCTTCGGGCTGCACGCCCGCAGCCCCTCTGGCCCCAGCGCGCGCAGCAGCGGCGCACTCCCCCCCCCCTCTGACCCCCCCACAAACACTCCACCCCATGCCTGCCCACCTGCTTCGGGCTGCACGCTCGCAGCGCCTGTGGCCCCAGCACGCGCAGCAGCGGCGCACTCCCCCACCCCTCACCCCCTCCCCACCCCACTCCACCCCACATGCCTGCCCACCTGCTTCGGGCTACACGTCCGCAGCGCCTCCGGCCCCAGCACGCGCAGCAGCGGCGCAACCACCGTCGCCGCGTCGCCGCCGCCGCCCCCGAGCGTCAGCGCGGCTGCGCGCAGCGCGCGCGCCGCGGCCGCGCCGCCGAGCGCGACGCCCCCCGACGCTGGGGGGAGCACTGCTGCGGTGAACAGCTGCGCAAGGTAGCGCGGACGGGGGCGGGGGCCGCCCCACGCAAGCGCCGCGTCGAGGAACGCAACGAGGCGCTGCTGCGCACAGCCGCCGAGCGCCGACGGCGCCGACGGCGATGCATTGCTGCCGTAGGATGCAGGGGCAGAGCCGGAAGACAAGGCCTGCGACGGGCCGCGCACGCACAGCCGGCCGTAGAACGGCGCGAGCGCGGCGTCCACACCGTCCACGTCCACACCACCGTCCACACCGTCCACACCGCCGTCCACACCTGCCGCCGCGTCGCGCAGCGCCGCGAGCAGCTCGCGCGGCGACGCTGACAGCGCGGCGCGAAGCAGCTGCCCAGCAGCGTGCGCCGCGGCCGGGCCAGCGCGCGCGGTCGCGCCGCCGCCACCGTCGCCGCCGGCGGCGGCGGGGAGGGGGGAGAGCTCCGCGAGCGCATCGAGGACGCTGGGCAGGGAGAGTGGGGCGACGCGGCCAGCGCCATGCGGTGCGGTTACGCTGCTGCTGCTGCTGCTGCTGGCACCGCTACTGCTGCTGCTTCTGTTTCTGTCGGCATCGCTGCTGCTGCTGTTGCTGCTGGCACCGCTGCTGCTGCTGGCACTTCTGCTGCCGCTGCTGGCACTGTCGCCAACGCCTCTGCTTCCACTCTGAGCGTCAGCACTGCTGCTGTGCACCCCGGCCACCGCGTCAGTGCTGCTGCTGCCGGCACCCCCGCTGCCCCCGCTCCCATGCAGCGCGACCGCGAGCGCGGCGTCGCACGCTGCCGACAGCGCGTCGCTCGGCGGCAGGCCCGCCATGTGCAAGTGCGCGTGCAACGATGCAAGCTTGCCGGGGCCCCACGCCGCGAGCGCGGCGGGGCACAGCGGCTGCGACGGCAGCGGCGGTAGCGCGTGGTGCGCGTCGGCGCTGGCCGGGCCTCCACGCTCGGCAGCACAGGGAGCCGCGTGGCCAGAGGTGGTGGCACCGCTGCTGCCGCTGCTGCCACTGCTGCTGACATTGCTGCTGCCACTGCTACTGCTGCTGCCACTCCTGTTGCTGCCACTGCTGCCGCCCCGCAGCGACGCGAGCGCGCCCGCCTCGAGCGCCCTCAGCAGCCGTTCTATTCCGCCGCTCCCCAGCCACAGCCCCCCGCTCGGCTGCCCACCACCGCCGCCGCCACCGGTGGCCCTGCCGCTGGTGCTGGTGCTGCCGCCGCTACTGCTGGCTGCGCCCCGGCTTCGAGCGCACGCCACGGCCGCGAGCCGCGCGGTCGCGAGCGACGCCGCCGGCGACAGCGGCGTGCGCGCCGGCGGCGCGGCACCGGCCGCCCACGTGTCCAGCCACGCGAGGTCAACGGTTGTGGCGGGGCCGCCGCCGCCGCCACCAGCGCTGCTGGGTGCAGGTGCAGGTGCTGGTGCAGACGCAGACAGCACGTGCGCCAGCAGCGCGACGCGTGCGCCGTGGCGCAGGCCGCTGAACCCGGGGCGCGCGAGCATCGGGGCGGCCGCGCGCGCGAGTGCGGGGCCCCATCCGGGCGCGGCGCCCAGCGGGATGCCGCTGATGTGCGCGCGCGGCGCGAGCGGCTGCGGTGACGACACCTGCTGCTGCTGTTGCTGCTGGTCATGCGCCGCGCACGCGAGGAGGTCGCTGAGCTGGCGCGACGGCACGCGGTGGAGGTCGGAGACGAGGGCGTCGCGCAGCGCGGATGTGATGGTGCAGCCTCCGTCCGCCTGCAGGGGAGTGTTTAAGGGGGGTAGACGTGGTGGGGCAGAGTCAGGGGCAGTCGGTCGGGCGGGCGGGAGCAGGTGTGTGTGCGTGTGTGAATGTAAGTGTGCACGCGCTCTACACCCCACGCCCGTGGTTCCACTCAGGATTTGGGGAACATGATGGATCAACCCGGGCCTCACGTCTCACATTCTCAATCTCAACCTGCCAAAGGTTTTTCTGTGTGTAAAAATGCAAATTTTCACACTTTTCGGGTCGAAATTCGCGCAACTTCACACCGCGAGCCCGAATCGGCCAATATCAACCCGGTGTTGCAGGTTTGCGGGTTGCAGGTTGGCTAACGAAAACACAGCCCCACACCCTCCACACCCTCCACACTCTCCACACCTGCTGCGCCTCAACCTGTGCCTCCGCCTGGCAGCTGCCCGCCTCGTACGTCGTCACCGTCCCAGTCGCGAGCGCGTGCATCAGCGCCACGTCGCCCGGGGCCAGTGACGCCGCGCGCGACACCGCGGCGCGCGCGAGCGCGTCGGCCGCGGCGCGCCCGAGGTGCGCGCGCGCCGCGGGGTGCGCGGCGGCGAACGTGGCGAGAATGTGCAGCGCCGAGCGCGCGGGCAGCTGGCTGGCACCGTGCCCCGCCGCGGCCGCGCCCAGCCACCGCATCCACTCGCCGCGCGGCGCCACGCGCATCCGCGCCGCCGCCCACGCCGCGTCAGCCACATGGCACAGCGCCGCGGCCGTGGGCGTGGGCGCGGGCCGCGGCGTGGGCGCGGCGGCAGGGCGCTGCGCATGCCCGGCGCTGGCGCTGCCAACGGATGCGCGCACGGCTGCTGCGGTGGCGGCGGGACGCTGCTGCGCCTGCTCGGCGCTGCTGCTCGGTAGAGACGCGCCCGCGCGCGCCGCCGCGTGGCCGAGCAGCGCGTGCACCAGCCGCGGCGGCAGCGGCGGCTGGTACTGGCACGCCTGCGGCCGCGCCTGGGCTCTCGTCTCCCCGTCCTCGTCCCCGTCCTGTAATCCTGGTCGCACGCGGCGGCGCAGGCCTGACGCCCACGCGCGCGCCGCGTTGTTGCCCGGCGCGGGCTCGCGCGGCATCGCTGCGAGACCCGTCAGCAGCTCCGCGACCTGTAGTAGGTACAAGCAACAGCGACGAGTCAGCACCGCGTGTGCGCATCCAAGATGCTGGTATCAACGCGGGCACAGGCACAGCACGCGCGCCGACTTGCAGCAGAGACAGCGGTGTCATCACGGGCACAGGCACAATCACGCGGTGTCCTCACAGGGACAGGCACACGCACAGGCACAGGCACCAACACACACAAGCACCGACACACCCCGCGCGCACACGCACCTGCTGTGTGGACAGCTCCTCTGCTGCCACTGGCCTCCGTCCTCGGTTGCCCCCACCGCGCCCGCGGCGCAGCGCGCCCGCTGGCCCCGGCGGCCGCGACACGAGCAGACGACCGAGACGGCGCAGCCACGTGCGCCCCGGCCACAGTGCGTGGTCCCCGAGCGCGCGCGCGAGCGCGGCCGCGGCGTGTGGCGCGCAGCGCGCCGGCGTGAGCGAGCGCGCCGTCGACGCGAGCGCTGCGTGCACGAAGCCTGGGTCGGGTGTCACGCCCACTGACGCGAGCGACGCGAGCAGCGACGCGGCCTGGGGCGGGGTCAGCGAGCGCGCCACGCCCGCGCGCGCGGACGCGCGCGTGGCCACCGTCGCCCACGCCTGTCCGGGCCGCGTGCCCCAGCGTGCGAGCGCCCACGCGAGCTGGCACAGCTGCGGACCGCGCAGCGCGCAGCGCCCGCCGCCGGTGAACACGACTGCATCGAGGAGGGACCGCGTCCATGCGGCACATGGCACGTGTCCGGCGCGCGCGAGCGCCCACGCGGCCGCGGCGAGTGCGCGCGGCGGGAGCGCGCGTAGGCACGGGGCCAGCGCGGCCACGAGCGCGGACGTGAGCCGGGCGGGCAGCGACGTGTGCAACGGCGGCGCGCTATTGCTGGGCGAACCGCTGCTTCCACTGCTGCTGCCGCTGCTGCCGCTGCTCCCGCGTTCCCGCTGCAACGACGCGAGCGCCACGACCATCGACACGAGCTGGTGCGGCTCAAACGTGCCCGCGGGCGGGCCTCCGCTGCCGCCCTCGCAGCTGCCGTTGCTGCTGCCGTTGTTGCTGCTGGCCCCACCACTGCTGCTACTGTTGGCACTGCTGCTGCCGCACCCAAGCAGCTCCAGCGCGCGGATGCACATCCGGTCGAGCGCGCCGGGCAGCAGCGGCAGGTGCAGCACGCTCGCGGCCCACAGCGAGTTCGCGAGCGCAAGCGGCCCAGTCGCGTGCAGCTTCAATGTGGTCGCCGTGCCCCACGCGGCCCCCCACGCCGCGCCCGGCCACAGCCGCATGCTCGCGAGCGCCCACGCGGTGGCGGACAGCTCTGATGGCGGCATTGCTGGCAGCGCGCGCAGCGATGAAGCCACAAACCCACGCGCCCACCAGCCGTCCGGTCGGCACCCGAGCCGCGCCATCGCCCACGCAGCGTTCGCGAGGGACTGCGGCGACGCGCTGCCGCCGACGCCGCCACCACCTCCGCTCGCTCGCTGCTCGCCCGGCGCCGCCGACGCGCCGCCGAGGCCGCCACCACCACCGCCGTCATCGTCGTCGTCCCAGAACGACTGCATCTTTGACACGAGGCGGTGCGCTGTGACCGACAGCGCGGCGTGGCCAGCAGCACCAACAGCAGCACCACCTGCTGTCCCGGTCGCCGAGCCAACACCAGGCACAGGCTGCCCGCCCACTGACGCGGACGCCAGCCCGCCTGGCTCAAGCACAGCGAGTGCCCACAGCATGTTTGACGTCTGGCGCGCGTCGAGCAGGTGCACCACGTCCGGCAGCCGGCGCGCAACGACCCCGAGCACGCCGGCCACGCCAACGCTGCCGGTGTGGCTGGTGGTGGTGCTGCTGCTGTCGGCGTCTCCTGCAACTGCCAGCTTTGCCAGCCTCACGAGCGCTGCCGACAGGTGGATCGCACCCAGCTGCTGCGTGTGCAGCTCGCACAGCGTGTGCAGCTCCTGCACGCTCGTTGACGCGTACATCGCAGACGTCAGCTGCTTCGCGGCGCTCGCGATCAGCGCCACGTCGCCACCATTTGTGCCATCCCCAGCAGACGAGCCGGGGCGGCGTGTGCGCGACGCTGCGCTGTCAACGCTGTATGACGTGCTCGCATCCCGGCTGTTGCGCACGCGCTCCGCTGTCGCTGCTCCATCACCGTCGCCTGCCCCGCTGCGCCCGCTGCGCGGCTGACCCATCGGTCCTGCAAGGCCGAGCCCAGCGCCGCCGGAGGACGGCAGCTGATACAGCATGTCAATGGTGAGGCCGGTCATGCCGCTCTGCATGCATGCATCGCCATGCTCCATGGCCGCCGCGCGATGCCGCCCAAGCATGAGCCCCAGGCGCCCCAGGGGCGGATCGAGCTGCAGCATGGCGTCACAGGAACCAGCTCTGATGAGCTCCTGAGGCTCCAGGAGGATGGGGTCGCGCGGCCAAGCCATCGCCGTGGCGTGCGACGGCGGCACACACCCCATCGACCCTGGCGCAGAGCCGATCTGCAGGCCCAGGGCGTCAGTGGGACCATTGCCCTCGTTTCCCAGTGTCCGCAGCCCGCCGGGCCTGCTGGCGTGGTATACGCTCCTGCTCGCGTGCTCGAGGTCAGCGGGTGCAGCGGGATACGCAGACTGCGCCAGGTTGCCCAAAGCCAACGCCCTCGCGTTGCGTCCCCACAGTCGACGGTGCTGCGGGAGCACGATGCGGGGCCTCACCACGAGCGGCCTGGCCCCGAGTTGTTTACTCCGACTGGCCGCAACCGCACGCAGCCTCGCCTGCATCGCCAGCACGCCAATTATGTTAGTAATACACTCGATGGCCGCATTCACACGCGCATCGGGGCAGGCATGCGCCTCACGCAGGCGGGGCGGCCCCCATGCAAAAAAGCTCCCATGCAACATACCTTCCCGCCGTGCATGGCCCCCTCCTTGGCCCGCACCCTCGCGGCCTCGACCATGCGTGCATGCATGAAGGCTCAGCGCCGCTGCACAGCGCCGCTGCCTGAGTCTGCCGTCGCCATGTGTTGTCGTCCACTGCCTTGAACACCGCCCCTCCTCGTTCGCAATGCTGTTGATGGCGATGTGGGTTGTCGATGGGGGGATGGTGAGGCGATTGACGTGGTGGCGTTGTGTGGGGGGGATGGGTGTGCGTGTGGGAAAACTGCATGGCGCCGCATGGCCCTGCCCTTGTCCAACTCGACTCGCCACCATGCAGGCCGTCACCAGGACCTCCACCGCGCGTCTCTTCACGGGCGTGCGCACTGCCACCGTGGCGCCTCTGCGCACCAGCGTCCTCGTGGCAGCTAAGCCTACCAAGGTGTGCGCTGTGTGCCGTCCTCTGCACCCCCATCGCAGCTGCACACGAGGGCGTGCATGCCCAGCCAGGCGTCAAGGGGCAGACAGGTGGAGGCGGAGTGTTGAGTGACGCTGCCGTGGCGATAAGGCGGCGACGCTCATCGCGCATGCGCAGCCAGCATCGTCTGCAGCCACCCGAAGCGCGCGTTGTTTCACAGCAGCAGACTCAGGCGGCGGTTTGGGCGCGTGGGGCGACCTCCCGCGCGGGTGCATGAGAGAGAGCTCAGTCACAGGCCGCCACGCCCGATTCTGAGGCGCCCAGCGCTTCAGCGCCACCCCACGCGGCACAGCGAGCAACCCGCGTTCATGTCTCACCCGCGACGTATCCGCATCCGCAGGCCGCTGACTTCACGGGCCTCTCCAACGAGGAGATCGTGTCAAAGGTGCAGAGCCTGAAGGAGGAGCTGGCGTCCGTCCGCTTCCTGCAGCGCACCCGCGGCATCGCTGAGATCAAGAAGGGCGAGCAGCAGAACCCGGACCCCGAGAAGGTGGGGGAGAGGTTGCGCGCGGCCGCATGGCGGGCATCGCATGGGCCATGGGCCAGACGACGACGCATGGTGGCTGGCGCGCTCCCTTTCACGTTGCCACAAGGCGCATGGGCTGGGGCATGGGTTCCATGCACCAGTCCCAAGGGGCATGTCGCCAGCTGCTCTGCATGGGTGTGTTTCAAAGGCGCACACGCCCACGCCCAGGCCACATGGAGGCACACCATGCAACCGTGCTCATCCCCAGCAGCGACACACACAACCTCTTAGACTGACACCCCATCTGCACGCATGCACATAAATACAGGTGCCCAAGGCGCACATGAACAAGCACGTGCGGACGCAGGTCGCGCAGCTGCTGACCATCATGCGCGCACGGCAAATTGAGGACGGCATCAACAGGAAGCAGGCGAAGCAGATTGAGAAGCGCGTGATGCTTGCTGGCCGCACGCCGCGCTCGACCGCAGGACGCTCGCTCTCCTACGCGCAGCTGGAGAAGCTGAAGAGCAACAACTGAGCGCAGTGCAGCACAGCTGCGCCACGACAACAAACTTTGACGGGGCCACACCGTGTACGCGCACCGCACCCAGCGTGTGCGGACACTCGTGTCCCACACATGCGAGCTGTCAGCGGTAGGCGGCTCACAGCTCGGGTAGGCGGGCTGCGGCCCATCATGGGAGCTGCGCAAGTGGCGGGCGGTGGCTCGCCATGTGGGGGAACCGGGGGGGGGGGAGGCGGGCAGTTTTCTCGGCTGTGCCCGTTGAGTTGAGATGTGCACGTGCAGCCCCGTGGCACGTGTCGTCGCCATTAGTTCAGCAACCAAGCGTGTAAGGGGTTTGCAGTAGAAGTCACCATTGCGTTGCGTTCCGCCAGGGAAAGCGAGACGTCCAGCTGTTTGCGTTGCCGCTTGCCTGCTCCCTCACCTGCTGTTGGTCGCCACCCACAGAAGCGGCTGTCCAGCTTTTCCTCGTCCGATCTGACCCCCTGATGGGCCGAGCTTACCCTCTGAAGGTCGCGCGCTACTATCGGTCGCCGTTGCGCCGCGCGCGCCCACTTCTACAGCGGTGCCTCCTGCCCTCCGCCCAAAGCGCCCGCCCCAGACGCAGCCCCGAACTTGGTGGTGGATGTTACTTACAGTCAGGGACACCTCTGGGACATCTCTGAAGGCATATAAGACCATGCTTGGCACGCATGGCCCGAGCACCTTAATGAGATGGCTGGCCTGTTGGTGGTAGGGCACCTCAACTCTGTAAAGAGCGTGGGCGCACCCCCAGGTCCCCTACCGCAGCGGTAGCAAACGCGCGTTGAAGTAGGTGAGCGCATGTGGGGAAACAGAAATGCGAGGCAGGTTCATCGCCAATCGCCAAAAGATAATAACCCACTTCTAGGTTGCACGATTCTAGTCGGTCGCACGCTTCTAGTAGATCGCACGCTTCTAGTAGATCGCACGCTACTCATCACTCGGCTGCTGCTGCCGCCGCGCCAACAGCACGCGCCTACTGCCGCCGGCGGCGTTCCCCGCCCCCGCCGCCCCTCCACCTCCCGACCCGACTCCACCCGTGCCTGCTGGGGCCGGGGCAGGCGCGCCAGCCCCCCCGCCCCCCCCGGCACCCCGCGAATCAGAGTGCCCAGCATGCTGCGCCTGCTGGCGCTGCTGCTGCTGCTGCTGCGCCTGCTGCTGCGCCTGTGCTGCGTAGTTCAGGTAGATGTTTGCGAGCTCGAGAGCGACCTCCGACCCGGGGTGGATGAGGTCCTCGAGGTAGGACTGGCCCTCGAGGAAGCTGCGCGAGCGGTGGGGTGGGTGGGTGGGTGGGTTGGGGGTTGGGGCGATAGGTGGATAAAAGAGGGGGGGGGGAGAGGGTACACAGTTGAGCGCCGGGTCGTGCACGCATGCACGCACGCACGCACGCACGCACGCGCACACGCGCACACGCGCGCACACAGCCCTCCCCTGCGCACGCACCGTGCCGCGACCGCCCCATAGTCGAGCACCTCCATGCCCAGCGTCGCCGCCGCGGCACACCCGGCCGCGTTGAGCTGCCGTATGTGGTTTGCGTGCCCGAGGTAGCCCTTGTCCATGGTGCCTGTCAAGGCGTCGTACTGCGCACGTCAAGCGCAGCATGCGTGTGGGTGATAAGGCGTCGTACTGTGTATACGGATGGCTTAGTTAGTGTTTAGTGTTTAGTGTTTAGTGCGCAGTGATTTTCCTTTCAAGTATTTGAATCAATTCTTTCACAGCCGGATTTTGGTTTGACCGCGTTGACCGTTGACCTCCCATCGACCGTTTGTGCTCATACATCGGTAATTTGAAAGCTCTTGACGAGCTCAGTCTGGCGTGCATGTCAGACTTCCAATCCACTGAATGGGTTGAGCTGCGTTTAAGGTCAAAGTACAACCGGAATACAGCCAAATGGCTGTGTAGAGCCGAAAAGGAAATCACTGGTTGTGTGGCGCAGTGGTGGTTTTGGTGGCTCAGTTATGGTACATGTATGGTACACGCATCATACCTTGGGCGCCATCGTTGTGTGGAACACGTACAGCGGCTGCCCTGGTATCACCTCCTGCACGTTGCAAGTGAGGGAGGGAGGGGAGGGGAGGGGATGAGGGGACGGGCGGGACTCATCTCATCAACCAGGGCTTGGGGGGGGGGCTTCATGTCAGAAAGTGGCAGCTGCCCAGGTATCACCTCCTGCACGTTGCAAGTGAGGGAGGGAGGGGAGGGGAGGGGAGAGGAGTGGATGAGGGACGGTCAGGACTCGGGGCTCAAGGGGAGGGGTGCCTTCACATAGCAAGTTGGCAGAGGGGGGAGGGGGGGGGGGACGGAGTGGAGTGGATGAGGGGACGAGCGGGGCTCGGGGCTGAGGTGTGTGTGTGTGTGTGTGCCTTATTAACGTAGCAAGTGGGACAGAGGGGAGGGAAGGGAGGGAGGGGACGAGGGGACGGGCGGGGCTTGTCTCACGAGTCAGGGCTTAGGAGCGTGTGGTGGGTTGCTTCAGATAGCAAAGTGGGGCAGAAAGGGGAGTGAGGGGAGGGGATGAGGGACGCGGGGCTCGGGGCTGAGGGGGGGGGGGGCTTTGTAGGTGTTACAGTTACAGTTACAGTTGCAGTTACATGGCATGTAGGTGAGAGGAGAGGAATTGGCCGCGCAGCCGGAGAGCATGGACGGCAGGTGTGGCAGCTCGGGTGCTGACACCCGGGTGTAGCTCATACACACGTGTGAGAATAGCCTAAAAGTAACCGCACAAATACAACTGACATAAAACCACTTTTGCGTAACTGGCGACCGCGGAATAGTTGGCCGCGCCGCCCAGTGTGGGCGGCAGGAGTGCCAGCTCGGGTGTGGACGCCAGGGTGTGGCTCATAACACGAGTCAGAATAATAAACAGATAAAACCGCGCAAATAAAACCACCTTTGCGTAACCGACAAGCGCCGAGTAGTTGGTCGCCCAGCCAGAGAGTGTGGACAGCGGCAGCTCGGGTGTGGACACCAGGTGTGGCTCGTACGTGCTCATGCGCGCGAGGTCCCAAAGTGTGGATGACACCACCACCACGTCAGGGCCCACACCCATTCCCGGGGCCAGCGCGCGCCAAACCTGAGCAAGCATGCGTGCGTGTGGTGTGTGTGTGAGTGTGTGTGTGCGTGTGCATGCGTGTGTATGTGTGTGTGTGTGTGTGTGTGTGTGAGTGTGTGTGGACGACACCACCACGTCGGGGCCCACACCCCGCCCCGGGGCCAGCGCGCGCCACACACAGGCACACGCTCGGCTTTCCAGACGAGACTTGTTCCGGAGATCCGAAAGACATGTGCATGCATGCACACTAAGACACACAGCTACAGTCACAGGCACAGCCACAGCGACAAACACACACACACACACGCACCAGTGCAGCAGCATCAACGCGCGCCCGCGCAGGCTGTGGGCGCTGCTTGTGGAATGGCGCGCACACACACACACGCACACACACATGCACTCACGCACCAGTGCAGCAGCATCAACGCGCGCCCGCGCAGGCTGTGGGCGCTGCTTGTGGAATGGCGTACACACACACACACACACACACACACACGCACCAGTGCAGCAGCATCAACGTGCGTCCGCGCAGGCTGTGGGCGCTGCTTGTGGAATGGCGTACACACACACACACACACACGCACACACACCAGTGCAGCAGCATCAACGCGTGCCCGCGCAGGCTGTGGGCGCTGCTTGTGGAAGGGACCGGTCGGGTGGACTCCAGGTGTGTGCGCTGCGAGCAGCCGTAACCGCCCACCCAGTGCAACACACCTGTGCTTGTGTATGTGTGCATGCGAGTATGTGTCAGTGTGTGTGTATGCGTGTGTGTATGTGTGTGTGCGTGTGCGTGTGTGTGTGACACACACACACGCACACTACGCACGCCCCCACGCACACACGTGTTCACATGGCCGCTGGCGTTGGCCGCGCTCACTCCCGACAGCACAGACGGCAGCATGCGGCACAGGGGTTTCCTTCCCGATCGGGAAACGAAAAAAAGCGTGCTCAGAGCGTGCGATCCCGATGGTTTCGGGTAGGGTACGTTCGGGAAAAACGAAGTGCGGAGGCGAATTTTCCGGAAAAGTGTGAAATCGTCGATTTTCACTCTTTGTGACGATTCTTCGGGCTGCAGCCCGAAGTCCCGACGAAACTGGGAAAGCCTCTTCGGGAAAACGAAAGGATGACTGACCCCAAGAAAACCCCTAATGCGGCACCTCCCCAACACCCCCACAAACACACGCAACCACACACACACACGCACAAAACGCACACGCACACGTACGGCCCCACGCACGCACGTGTTCACGACATAGCCGCTGGCGTTGGCTGCGCTCACTCCCGACAGCACAGATGGCAGCATGCGGCGCCGCCGGCGCGCCGTTGCCGCCGCCGCCTCCACCTGTGCCGCCTCCACGTCTGCTGCCTGCTCCCGCTCATGCGCCTGTGCCTCTCGCCCAAGATGGGGCTGCTCCGGCACCCCCACCCGCCGCTGCGCCGCCTCCACTACCGCCTCCACTGCCTCCCTCGCCGCCCCCACCGTCGCCGCCGCCTGCTCCTGCCCTTGCGTCTGCGCCTGCCCTGCGCGCTGCTGCCGCTGGCCCCGCTTCTGCCGCGCCACAGCCGCATGCAACGCCTCGAGGGCTGCCTCAACCACTCCCACCGCCGCCGCCTGCATCTGCTCCTGCCCCTGCCCTGAGCGCTGCTGCCCCTGCCCCCGCTGCTGACGCGGCACAGCCGCATGCAACGCTTCAAGCGCTGCCTCAGCCGCCCCCACCGCCACCGCCGCCCGACCCTGCTCCTGCCCTACATACTGCTGCCCCTGACCCTGCCGCTCCAGCAGCAGCGCCCTCGCCCGCCGCCGCCCGGTGTGGTCCCCCGCCGCTCGCCCGCGCTGCGCCTGCCCCTCGTCCCCGCCCGCCGCCTGCTGCTGCCCCAGCAGCAGCGCCCTCGCCCGCCGCCGCGCAGCCTGCCCGCCCTGCTCCTGCTCCTGCGCCTGCTCCTGCGGCTGTGGCTGTGGCGGCTGTCCCGCACCCACAGTCCAGTCTGCCAGGCCATTCATCGCGACGGCGTCAGGCAGCACGAGGGCCCTCAGCTGGCCCTCGGCCCACCTGAGTTGCGCGTGGTGCGTGCGTCATGGGTGCGTGTATCATGGGTGTGTGTAGGGCGTATGGTGTGTGTGTCGGGGCGTGTGTCGGGTGTTTCGGCAGCACGAGGGCCCTGAGCTGGCCCATCTGTGTGGTGTGTGTGTGTGAGTGGTGTTATATCATGTGGTGGTGCAAGCCACCCGTCCCCATGCATCTCGGTTCACGCTCGTCGGTCGAGAGCACCCGTACTTACTCACACAGGTTGCACCTCACACCTTGCACCTCACACCTCACACCTCGCACTGGCAGTACTGGCCCTTACTCCATCCCTTATTGTTACACCCACTCACTCGCACAGGTCGTACACCACATGGCGGTCGACTGAGTCGCTGATGAAGAGCACAGACGCAGAAGGTTGCACCTCACACATCACACATCACACCAGCCGTACTACACCACCCCTCATTATACCACCCACTCACTCGCACAGGTCGTACATCACGTGGCGGTCGACTGAGTCGCTGATGAAGAGCACAGACGCAGACGGCTCCGTATCACCGCCGCCGCCGCCGCCACTGCCGCTGCGGGTACTGCTGGTGCTGCTGGCGCTGCTGGTGCTGCCGCGGCTGCTGTTTGTGACGCGCGCGTCAGCTGACAGCAGCACAGCAAGCTGCTCGTCCACGTCCCTCCCCGCGTCGAGCAGCGTCAAGGGCGGGTCGTCCGTGACAGGCGCAACGCCGCCCGCCGCGGGCTGCTGCTGCGGCGGGTGCGGGCGCGCGAAGAGCGGCAGGAGGTTGGCCAGGGAGCAGCGCGCGTCCAGCAGGCGCCAGTGGGTGCCGGGCCCGCCAGCGGTGCCGTTCCCAGCGCCGCCCGAGGCGCCGACAGTGCCTGAGACCCACGTGCCGGGCAGGTTGCCGAACGCGCACCAGCCCTGCCCGCGAACTACGCCCCAGACGGGCGCCTGGCCCGGGCCGCCGCCTCCGCCCAGCACGGAGTAGTGGGCGCGCAAGCCGAGGAGGCCGAGCAGCAGCAGGACGACGAAGGTGAAGGCCGGAGAGGTTAACACGGAAGCAGACGCTGCTGACGAGTCGGGCGCGCCTCCACCCGCGCCGCCGCCCGCAGCCACGCCGCTGCTGCTGATGGTGGCGCCCGCGCGGGGGCTGACCGGCAGCGCGCTCGTTGCGCCCGCGAGCTGCTCTCCTTCGCTGGTGCTGCCGCGGGCATCTGGTGATGGTGCTACTTTCGGGCTGCCGGGGGCTGCTGCTGCTGCGCCCCCGCGCCCAGATCGCAGCTCAACCGAGCGCATGGGTGTGTGCACTGGGTGTGCACCTGGTGCATGTGCGTGCACAGGGGGAGCACGCCTAGCGCGGCCAGCTGCTGCTCATGCGGCCATGCATGCGGCCATGCATGCAAGTGCCATGCAGCTGAGCTGCAGATGTCTGGTTGACCTTGCCGGCACACAAGCCTCTAACTTGACAACGTGCAGCTGACGCAGCAACCGCAGCAAACCGCAGCAACCGCAGCAACCGCAGCAAATTGCGTCCAACGCGTTTTTTGCTGAACGTGTGGGAAACACACCTGGTGGGAAATTGTCGTTTGTAACGTGTGGCACTGGCACTGACATTGATTGCTTAGGGTAGATTATTCTGTTGGTATCAACTCCACGACGACTGTGCTTCCTCAGAGTTGTGGAGGCGGCGTTGCGTTGGTGGGGTTGTGTTAGCCTCTCCCTCGCCCTCTTCCTGCAGCTGGCGGCACATCAGACCACAAGGCACTACCCACTGCAATTGACCCACAACTCCCCCAATGGGGTCAATTTGCCTGAGCGAGCGCCGCTTCTCATCGAACGCCTCATCGTGAGGAGCACAGCCCCTCATGCGTCCATCGGGTGTCATCGGCGGCGTGCCGGGCGGATTGGCATGGCCGTGTGCGCCCCGCACGGGCGCCACCGTCGCCTGCAAGCATGCACCGGCCTGCTCTACATTGCATGGCAGGCGTGCCCATGCGCCGCCATGCAATGGGTGGCTGCTGCCCGCCCGGGCCTGTGTGGCAGCGTGCGAGGCGCCGGCAGCGAGCAGCAGCAGTGTAGCAGCCATGACGCCGGCGCTGGAGTCGCCTCCGCGTGACCCGGGGGAGGCCAGCAGCGGCGGCAGCGACGCGGCACGAGCGAGTAGGATGGATGCAGCCGACGTAGCGGACAGCACCGCCAGCTCCCCTCTCAGTGACCGTGACAGCAGCAGCAGCAGCAATGGTGCTGAGCAGGCGCCCGCAAGCCCGTCGGGTCGCAGCATCCTGGCCGACATCTTCCCTGGCTACGACGCAGGCGCAGAGGTCTGGGCGGTGGGAGCGGTCACAGGAGCAGGCACCCACACCTCGCAGCAGCAGCGCGGCTCAGGAGAAGGGGGCAGCACCAGCAGCAGCGGCGGCGGTGGCAGTAGCCGGCAGCAGCGAGGGCGGGAACCGAGGGCGCCCACGCGGCGCAGCGCTGACATGGACGCGATGATTCTGCAGGTAAGGTTTGGCAATGCAACACCCCTAGATTGTTTTACTTTTTAGGGCAACATACCCTACGTGATAGACAGCCAGTTTCAAATCAGTCGCCAAATCGGGTAGCCCCCAGTTTCTAAATTGCCAGGTGTCGGGCCGAGCGCCGACGCGTCGTAAGCAGACCGCGAAGTCCACCATCATCAACGCTTACCATGCCGGCCCCTATCTTCAGGTCGCGCGTGCACGCCGGCCACTTGACGCGCACCCGGACTCGATGGTCGGCAGCCTGCAGCGGGCGCTCGGCATGGCGCCGCCGCCGCCGCCACCGGCGGCGCTGCTGCCGCCGGGGCAGGCACAGGCGGGCGGCGTCGGGCCGCAGCGCGGCCGCGCGCAGCAGCATTGGGATCAGAGCTTGCGAGCTGACCAGCAGCAGCAGCAGCAGCGCGGGGGTGGTGCGCACGCGCGCGCGGCACAGCGGCAGAGCTCTCCACGTCCGCCCCCACCGCCGGCCGCGACGGACCCCCCCCGGCGCCGCCGCAGCGACGGCGACCGCGCACCCGGCGCCGCTTCTTACGCCGCCTCTGATGGGGCGTCGGCGGCGTCCCTCGACGCCCTCCTCGGCATGCTGCGCAGCACTGAACCCACGGGCGCGCGCCAGGTGCCGCACAACATGCCGCCGGACGTGGCGCGTGAGCTCGCAGTAGCAGCGGTAGCCACCGGGCAGCGGCGGGGGATCCGCCCTCCCCGCAGCAGCAGCGCGGAGGGACGCTGGGACGCCGCCGCACGGCTGCGGGACGGTGGCGGCGACGGGGCAGCGGCGGCGCAGGCCGCAGCGCGGCGGCAGTCCTCGATGGGCGCCAGCAGCAGTAGTGGTGGCGGCGGCGGCGGAGTGGTCTTTTCACCGCCGCCGCCGTCGGCGGCCCGCTTGCTCGCCGCGACCGCCGCCGGCACGCTGGCCGTTGCGTTGCCGTCATCAGAGTCTCCATCGGATGCGTCATCGGAGTCGCCGCTGGGATCGTCACCAGGTGGTGGCTCGGGTGCTAGCCGTGGCGAGGGGGGCGGCAGAGGAAGAGGCGGGGGCGGGGGCGACGGCGAGAGTGGCGGGGGCGGCGACGACTACGATGGCGCCAGCCGCGGTGGCAACAGCGGCAGCGACGGTGCGCCCGGCGGCGGCGGCGGGTACGCCGGCTGGGGGTCGCGCGCGCGAGGCTACTTCCTCCAGCGCGCGCTGTGGGTGCTCGAAGAGGTCGGCGGCCGGGGTGGCAGCCAGGCGCTGGCCGCGGTCGCGGCTGGCGGGGCCTCCACCGTTCCCCCACCCAGCGGTGTTGGCGGCGTCTCTGTCGGTGTCGGCGTCGGTGGTGCCTCCACTGCAGAGGGGCCGGGCCCGCGCGTCGGGGTGTCCCCGAGGGCATTGGCCGCGTCGTCCGATTTGAACCGGCTGCTCGTGCGGCACGCGACAGCTGGGAGCAGCACGTGGCGCGACGTCGCGGGCGCTGTGCTGGACATGGGGCAGTATATGGACGCGGTGTGCGTGGGGTGCTACCTGCAGGTGCGACTTGGTCGGTCGGATGACTATGTTGATGTATGCGACCTTGGTGTGCGCGTGCGCGGCTCACGCACGCTGCTCCCCGTCCAACTCCCGCACCGCACGCCAACGCGCGCACGTGCACGTGCACCATCTCGTCACACGCGCCACCTCACCCTCGACCCGACATCCTCCGACCCTACACCCTGAACCCACGCACACGCACACAGGTGCTCGCTGCACGTGCCCCACCCGACGCACGCGCGCGCTGGCTAGCTGACTCAGCCACCCCATCGAGCGCGCGCGACGGCGGCGGCAGCGGCGGCAGTGGCGGCAGCGGACGCACTCGCGGCAGCAGCAGCAGCAGCAGTGCGTTTAGCAGCGGTGGCGCCAGCGGCGCAAACAGCGGCGACGGCTCCCCGGACGACCGTCTGCTCGCGCGCGCCCTCTCCTGCCTGCTGCCCCTCGCCGGCCGGCAGACCGCGCCCCCGGGTGCGGCCGCGACGTCGCTGCACGCGCTGTCCCGCCTCGTGCCGTCGGGCGCGCCGCGGCTCGAGACCGCAGACGCACTCGCACGCGCGCTGCTGGCGAGGTGAGGAAGCTCACCGATGCACACACACACACACACACACACACCGGTTGGAGGAAACTCTTACGCGTAAACGCCCACACATACCCACCCCCCTACACACGCAGGCTCGCCGCCACTGCGGACCGCGCGTCCCCGCGCACCCTCTGCGTCGCGCTCTACGCCGCGTCGCGCGTCGCGCGCCGCCCCGACACGCTGCCGCCGGGCCTGCTGCGCGCCGTTTGCGCGCACGGTGCGCGCGGTTTCAAAACGGGGTTGTGCACACGTGTACGCGCGCGCCCCCTATCTTCCCTTTGTAGCGCCCCCCCAGGGGAGGCGTGAAATACATAAATTCTAGGCCCCAGCGCCAGTGTCAAGCCATTGTGGAGGAAGGGAAGGAAGGCCCACCCCACCCCCTCAAACCCGCCAACAAACTCGCAGGCGCGCCAGCGGAGCGATTGGGAGCGTTCTCGCCCGCGGAGCTCGCCTCTCTGCCAGCGTCGCTCGGGGCGCTGGGACTGCACGCGCCGGTGGCGTGGATGGACGCGTTTGCAGACCATGCGGCGACCAGGTGCGGTTTGTTTTCAAGGGACTGGCTTGGTGGGTGGGTGTTAACGGGGGGTTTGTTGTGTGTGGTGTGTGGGGGGGGAGGTTTGGAGGGGGGGCGTGTTGGGTGCGCACAGGGACCGCACCCGTGGCGTGGATGTGCGTGTATTGCATGTGTAATATACAGACCATGGCACGGACCTTACGAGCTGCTTCCTGTGCTGCGCATGCCCCCTCACCTGCCTCTCATCTCCTCACGGTTGCAGGATGCACGGCATGGGCCCCCGCGATCTGCTTCTGATGCTCCGCGCCGTGCACGCGCGCGGGAAGGCCCAAGCCAGGTGGCGCCCCCCAGCCGCGTTTGTGGAGGGTCTGCTTGCGGCATGCAAAGTGGGCCTGCCCACCTTCCTGCCGCACCAGCTGTGTGGGATGGCGGTGGGGCTCGCGCAGGTGCGAGTGTTTGCGTGTGCGTGTGTGCGTGTGTGTGCTTCCCACCCTCCTGCCACACTTGCTCACACGTCACCCATGCATGTGTGTGTGTCTGTGCGCAGGCAGGTGTGTACCCCCACCAAGGCTGGCTCGACGCACTACAGGCAAGTGGATGTGAACATAGAGGGAATCTGGATGTTATCCATGTGATAGAGAATGGGCACGGGGGCACGGGCTCAAGGCGCATCCGGAGGCAGCGTATGCACAGATACAGGCACGATACAAAACCCCAACATAGAACTTAATAACTCCGACCGGTTGAGCAAACTGCCGGCAAAGGCAAAGCGTGACTCCTGTAGTCGTGACTAAAGTGCATCGAACGACCAGCAGTGCCACACTCCTGTCCCTGACACAGCCTGTAAAAGCTCCACCACGTGTGTCGCGCGCAGGCGCACGTCGTCCACACCCGCGGGTCGTTCACACCGCGCGAGCTGTCGCTGCTGCTGGGCGCGCTGGCGGCGCTGCTGCGGAAGCGCGCGCCACCCCGCGAGGACCTCCTGCCGGCAGCCGCACAGGTAGGGCCTCCCTGGATGGCCTTGGCTTCTACCTGGCTAATTCGAATATGGGGATTCTCTTGGTGACGCGCTCTCGACGCGCTGCCGAGGGCGCGCCACCCCGCGCGCCACCCCGCGCGCCACTACCACCCCGCAAGGACCTGCCGCCGGCAGTCGCACAGCTGGGACCCCGAAATGTGTAGGAGCGCCTCCTAATCATGCAAGGCATGTGCGCGGCGCCTCCCTTCCACGCCCCCCCCCTCCCTCCCCCCCTCCCCCCACAGGCTCTGGCATCCTCGCGCCACCCCGCGAGCGCGCGCACGCTCTCTCGCTTCGTGTCTGCGGCGTCGAACCTTGCGGGGCGGCTGCCACCGGGGGAGGCCGCGGGCGGCGCGCGCGGGGCGCTGGCAGCCTCCCTGCTCGACATGGAGCACCAGCTCCTCGAAGCCGCGTCCGCCTCGGCGCGCCTCTCCCTCTCGCACGCCCACGGCCCCGACGGCCCCAGCGCGGCCGATGGAGCGTGCGGAGGCAGCGCCGGCGGCGACCCGTACTCCCCCTACGAGTCGCAAACCCGACGCACCGGCAGCAGCGGCAGCGGCGGCAGCAGCGCCAGCGCGGCTCCTGGGGTGTACGGCAGCGGCAGCGGGGCCAGCGTGCGATCGTACGACGGCCCCGGCAGCGACCCGTACTACCAGTCGCAAGCCCGGGGCACCACCGGCGGCGGCGCCAGCAGCGCCAGCGCGGCTCCTGGGGTGTACGGCGGCGGCGGCGGGGCTGGCGTGCGATCGTACGACGCGCCCGGCGGCGACGACCCCTACCCCGGCTACCAGTCGGCCGCGCAGCGTCCGTCGGGCGGTGACCCCTACTACCCCCCGGGGGGTGGCAGCGGCGGCGGCGGCGGGGGCGACGGCGAGCGGTGGGGACGGCGCGGCGGCGGCGCGCGCGCGGCCGAGGCGGCGCGCGAGCACGCCCTGGACGCATTCCTGGCGTGCCAGCTGCTGACAGGTGCGTGTGTGTGTGTGTGTGTGTGCGTGTGTGTGCGTGTGCGTGCGTGTGCGTGTGTGTGTGTGTGTGTGTGCACGCCCTGGACGCGCTCCTGACGTGCCAGCTGCTAACAGGTGTGTGTGTGCGTGTGTATGTGTGTGTGAGTGTGCGTGTGTGCCTGTGTTACTGGCGCACGCACCCTCCCCCCCCCTACCACATGCCTGCTTGCCTCTCACCTCCCCCTCACACACACGCACACACGCACACCGCAGGCTGCCTCGACCTTCTGGGCACCTCCACGCCCCCGCGTCTGGCCCGTGCGCTGGAGGGCGCACTGCTGGCTGCGCACGCGGCTGGGTGAGTCGGGTTGGTTTGTTGCCTGTGGGGTGCAGTGGGGGTCCCCTACCACCAGTAGCCAGCCACCATCAGTAAGGGGCTCTGGCTCTATGCGGCTTGGTGAGTGATTTTGGCTAGTTGCCTGTGGGGTGCAGGGTGGTGGGGGTCCCCTACCACCAGTCGCCAGCCACCTCAGTAGCCAGCCATCTCAGCAAGGTGATCGGGCTCTACTATGCGCCGGTCACGGTCGTATGCGCCTTCAGAGGTGTCCCTGGCATTGACACCCATCCTCATCACCACGCCTCCCTCGCTGGGACCATCCTCCCTCCCAAGTCGGGTCTGTGAGTGCCCCCCCCCCCCTTCCATGCTGGCAACCAGTAAAGATGGCGCCCCCCCCCCCTCTGCTGTATCTTCTGTGTTGTGCATGCAGGCCGCGCGACGCTCCGGCCACGAGCTGGCGGCAGCTTGCAGCGGCGTACCCCCCCCCACCCCCACCCCGGGAGGGGCCCCTCCCTGCCCCCTCGGCCCCCCCGTTGTCCGCGCATCGACATGGTCCATTTCTCCGTCACACGCACACACACACACACACACACACACACACACACACACACACACGCACACACACACACACACGCACGCACCCACTCACACACACACACAAACACACTGGTGCAGGCCGCGCGACGCGCCAGCCACGAGCTGGCGGCAGCTTGGAGCGGCGTACCCCCCCCCCCCCTTCCCCTGCCGCCGCCGCCGCCGCCGCCCCTCCCCCCTCGTTGCCCGTGCATCGACATGGTCCATTTCTCTCACACGCGCACACACGCACACACACACACCCCGGTGCAGGCCGCGCGACGCTCCGGCCACGAGCTGGCGGCAGATTAGAGCGGCATACCCCCCCCCCCTCCCCTGCCGCCGCCCCGTCCCCCTCGTTGTCCGCGCTTCGACATGGTCCATTTCTCCGTCACACGCGCACACACACACACGCACACACACACACGCACACACACACACACACTGGTGCAGGCCGCGCGACGCTCCGGCCACAAGCTGGCGGCAGCTTGCAGCGGCGTACGGCGCCACGCGGCTGCCGGGCCCGCTCACACCCGAGCTGGCGCGCTTGCTGGTGGTGCTGGCGTGATCCACCACGATGGTCGCCGTTGGGCGCGCAGTGGGGCTGCCCGCTTGGTCCGCCCGCCCATGTTTCTCCCGTTGGTCTGCCCGCTGATACCCAATTAGCTGGCGCTGGCGTAGCGAGCGCCTGCTGGTGCTGTAGTGCCCTAGCGGGGCGGCCGGTGGTGGTGGATTCAGGCGCGCGACCGTGGGGCGGCATGGGGGTCGGCGACGCGCCAGCTGGCTCGCTTGCTGGTGGTGCTGGTGTGATGCTGGATAATCTTACAGCCTCTTTACAGCCTGCTGGACGCCCCATAGATAGACTGAGTGGGGGAGTGAGTGGGGCGGTGACAGGCCGAGCGGGGCCAGTCACAGGCACTGACGCCTGACATGCGCGTGCGCGTGGTGCTGATGGAGTTTAGAAGGATCGACGCTGCCGGTGCTGGCGCAGTAGTGGGTTCCTACCAGGTACATGGATCCCTAGCCAGGTAGCCGGCCAGTTTCAGTCAGTTATACATTACTAGTGCACTGCTAGTGGTGTCACACAGACCGGTGAATCCATGATGAGTGCCCGCTGACGGTCGAACTGGCCTGCTGGTGCTGGCACAGTTGGGCCCGGCCCTCAAGGCCTCTGCAGTTACGAATCGAGAGCGCCGTGAAGCAGTTCCCACCAACCATGCCTCAATCTCTCTCGACAAGCACTGGACGATGCACTCGTCGTGCGCCACCAGCCCATGTGTGTGCGACCCCCTGTGGACAGGGACCAACCGGCGGGACAGCTACTCTGGAAATCTGTTGAGTCAGCCACCCACTGGCGGTCGGGGTCTACTGGTGTCCAGTTGTGGTCGCCGTCCCCCACCCCTCCTGTGTGTGTGTGTGCGTGTTGAGTGTGCGGCGCGTGTGTGTGTGCGACGTGCGTAGTGTGTGTGTGTGTGTGTGTGTGTACCACCCCACTATGTGTGTGTTCGTGCGCGTGTTCACCCCAGGCATGGATGACAACTCATCCCATCATGACATGCATGCGTGATCATGCAATGGGATGCAAATCACCGAAGTCCCTTCCACAGAGCCCCCACCAGCCTTGTCCATCCTGCCATGTGCCATCTCTCCTTTCCTGCCATGCAATAGGGCGCTGGGAAGCAATTTCAATTGCGTCAATTGTTCCGAACCTGCTCGTCCGCACCTCGGAGCGGACCATGTGACCATGCGGGGCCAGTCAACGACTAAACCCAAGCGCGTGCCGCTCCCAGCTATCACGAACACCTCCACACGTGCGCTCAGCTCACCCAATGGAGGGGCTCATTGGAGTCGTCCTTGAGGGCATGGGGGGGCAGCAAATGGGCGAGGGCGAGGGCGCGGGCCCTCAGCCACCCATGACGTCGCAGTACCGTGGCGTGACGTACAGCAAGAAGAGCCAGAAGTGGCAGGTGAGGAGGGGGTGAGGAGGCGTAGAGCGTGTGATTGCTGGGCATCGGGGTCCCCCACGCAAGCTTGGAAGCGTGGGCTCCTCACGGGCAACGCGCGCGCTGTCCGCACAGGCCGCCATCAACAATGCCGGCACTCACGTTCACCTGGGGACTCACGTCAACGAGATGGACGCTGCAGTCGCGTTTGACAAGGCGGCGCTATGCATCCGCGGCGACCGCGCCAAGATCAACTTCCCCATTTCCAACTACATGGACGCTGACGGGAACTTGCTTGTGGACGACACGATCGCCGGGAAGCTGGCGGTGAGGGCATTGCATGGGGATCTGCATCTGCATTGCATGCTGGGCACCCCATGGGGTCATCCCATACTCGCCCGCGCGCGCCCCATGCCCCATGCCCCCCCCCCCCTGCCCTGCCCGCGCCGGCCACTAGCCCGCCCGCCAAAACACGCGAATGTGCTGGTTTTGCGTGCAAGCAGACGCAGCGCGCACACGCGCACATACACACACATGCGCGCGCGGGCACACGCGCTCACTGACCCCCCCCCCTCGGATGATGTCACTTACCCGAGCGCACACGTCGGTGGGACGACACGGGGTTGACACAGCACTTGCGCACCGCCACGCACACACACACACAACACACACACACAACACACACACAACCAACCATGCGTACATGAGGCCGTCCGCATGCACCGGCAATGCCTGTACTGCGCACAGTAATACACCCCGGCAATCGATGCGAAGTCTGACCCGTGCACTGGGATGTTTTTCGATTAGCGGGTGACCGACCAGCGCCTGCATCGAGTGGAGAGTATCCTTGGTTTGGGGGGGTCACACACACACACACACACACACACACGCACACACACGTGCGCAGAAGTCTGTTGACAAGGTTCCCGGCGCCAAGAAGCGGAAGCGGCAGGCGCAGCAGGAGCAGGCCGGATTCGGGTCGCCCGGAGGGATGGGTGGCTGGCCGTTTGGGATGGGGGACGGAGGCGACCAGGTGGGCGTGGGATTCTATACACACGCGCACGTGTGCGCGCGCACACTGCGTGCGCACACGTCCACACACACACACTCGCACGCGCATGCATGCACGCACATGCATACGCATGCACACACGCACATGCACGCACATGCACGCACACACACACGCACATGCACGCACACACTCACACACACAGGCATGCACGCACATGCACGCGCACACACATGCACGCACATGCATGCACATGCCCACGCACTCACACGCACATGCATGCACACACAGGCACGCACACACATGCACACACACACACACACACACACAGGCTGCGACCGCGCAGCTCCTCATGGCCCTCCAGGGCATGGGCCCGGACGGCATGGGTGCGTACCTGGCAGGTCAACCAAAGCAGGAGAACGAGGCGGGCGCGTGGGACTCGGTCGCTGAGATCATGGTGGGTCACACTGCTGGTGTGGGGAGCGTCACACTATTGTGGGGTGTGGGGTAAGGCAGGGTGCAGGAGGGCGCATGGGACTCGGTCGCTGAGATCATGGTGGGTCACACTACTAATGTGGGGAGCGTCGCACTCGTGGGGGATAGTGTATGGGGTGGGGTGCGGGGCCGGGTGCCTTGCAGCTATAGCACCACAGCAGGAAAACGAGGCAAGCGCATGGGATGCGATCGCAGGCATGATGGTGCGTCACACTAGCGGGATAATGCGTGGGATGGGGTGTCGGGCCAGGTGCCTTGCGGCTCCAGCACCAAAGCAGGAGAACGAGGCAGGCGCATGGGATGCGATCGCGAGGATCATGGTGCGTCACACTACTGGTGTAGGGAGCGTCACACTAGTGTGGAGTGTGTGGGGTGGGGTGTGGGACATGGGTGCCTTGCGGCTGTAGCGCCACAGCAGGAGAACGGGGCGGGCGCGTGAGATGCGATCGCTGAGATCATGGTGCGTCACACTACTGGTGTAGGGAGCGTGGCACTAGTGTAGGTTAGTGTGTCGGGTGGGGTGTGGGACATGGGTGCCTTGCGGCTGTAGCACCAAAGCAAGGAGAACGAGGCAGGCGCATGGTATGCGATCGCGGGGATCATGGTGCGTCTCACAACTGGTGTGGGGAGCGTCACACTAATGTGGAGTGTGGGGTGTGGGGCCGGGTTGCCTTGCGGCTCAAGCACCAAAGCAGGAGAACGAGGCGGGCGCGTGGGATGCGGTCGCTGAGATCGTGGTGCGTCATACTACTGGTGTAGGGAGCGTCACACTAGTGTGGGATAGTGTGGGGTGGCGGGTGGGACTCAGTCGCGGAGATCAGGGTGGGTTACACAAGTGTGGAGTGTTGGGTGCAGTGCACGCTCCACGCGCTGGCGCCGCACCCCGCGTCGCGCTGGTGGGCGTGCTCTCTTTCCCACACACACACACTCACTCTCTCTACACACACTCGCGCCTCTGCCCTACCCCCCCCCCCCGTAGACGCACGTCGTGCCTGCGGGGCGCTCCCTGCGCGCGCTGGTGCCGCACCCCGCATCGCGCTGCGTTGGCGTGCTGTACGACGAGCCTGTGGGGGAGGAGGGGACGGAGCCGACGCCGGAGGGGACCGAGGGAGGCATCCAGGTGCGTTTTGTGTGTGGGTGGGTGCGTTTGGGATGGGGTGGGGGCATGCGTGTGTGTGTGTGCATGTGTGTGTGTGTGTGTGCGTGTGCATGGGGGAGGATAGAAACTTATCACACATTTTCACGCCCCATCACATCCCATCACAGGTCGTGGCTGCTGTGTGGAGCGGCCAGGCGGTGCTGTGCCGGCAGGCGATGCCCCACGTTATCACACCTCATCACACGTCATCACACCCTATCACACCTTATCACATCTTGTCACCACACCACAGCGATTTGTGTGAGGCAGAAAGTTGGGTTTTGGGAAGAACTCCCCCGCTGGCCCCTGCGGCCCTCCCCCAACCAAGCACATCGCCTATGGAGGTCATTTGACCGTTGTTTAGCGCGTGGCGGGGAGGGCGGAGAGCCCCTGTGCGTGCCACAGGTCGTAACTGACCCTAGCACCCAGGAAGGCCCCATGGCACCACCCCCATGCAGCCTCCCCAGGAGTTCTAGATCGGCGCCATACGGCCTCGCAACGATGCCCCAAGGCTCTGATGCCTCCAATAGGCGGTCCTGAGCCGGTCGGGTGGTGCGAACCGGAGTTGGGAGCGAACCAAACTTGACCAACTTTGGAGCCCTGGGCAGATGCATCTGCACACTTGCAACGGCGTGATCAGCGCCGTTCATAGATGATTTTGTGCTGTTGAATTCTCGATTGGTGTCGAGGTGGTCAAGACCAGTGACCAGTCTTGGCGACGCAAGGCAACGGCGCTGATCACGACGCTGTTGCCAGCGTGCAGATGCATCTGCCCAGGGCTCCAAAGTTGGTCAAGTTCGGTTCGCTCCCAACTTTCTGCCTCACACAAATCGCTGTGCCACACCCTGCCAAACCCCATCACAGGCCGTGGCCGGTGTGGTGCGCATGCGCGTGCTGCGCCGGCATATGCGGCACCCCACGCCATCAAATGTATCACACCTTCACCACAGGTCACACCCCATCACACCCCACCCCACCCCATCACACATTGTCACACCTTATCACACCCCATCACATCCCATCACAGGTCGTGGCCGCTTTGTGGAGCGGCCAGGCGGTGCTGTGCCGGCAGGCGATGTCCCACGTTATCACACCTCATCACACCTCATCACACCCAATCACACCTTATCACACCTTGTCACCACACCCTGCCACACCCCATCACAGGCCGTGGCCGGTGTGGTGCGCATGCGCGTGCTGCGCCGGCATATGCGGCACCCCACGCCACCATAACCTATCACACCTTTACCACAGGTCACACCCCTCCCCACCCCATCACACATTGTCACACATTATCACGCCCCATCACATCCCATCACAGGTCGTGGCCGCAGTGTGGAGCGGCCAGGCGGTGCTGTGCCGGCAGGCGATGCCGAACGAGGACCAGGCAAGTGTGATAAAGAGTGATGGGTCGTGGATGGCGAGGGTGGATTTCATCTGTTCTCTGTTGTTCACACACTTCTGATGGCTGCTCTGATGGCTGCCCTGGTGGCGCTGTGATGGCTGCTTTGATGGTGTTCTGATGGCTGCTCTGATGGTGCTGTGATCCTGCTCTGATGGCTGCTCTGATGGTGCTCTGATGACTGCTCTGATGGTGCTCTGATGGCTGCTCTGATGGTGCTCTGATGGCTGCTCTGATGGCTCCTCTGATGGTGCTCTGATGGCTGCTCTGATGGTGCTCTGACGGCTGCTCTGATGGTGCTCTGATGGCTGCTCTGATGGCTGCTCTGATGGTGCTCTGATGGCTGCTCTGATGGTTCTTGGTGCTTTGGTCCCTCTTATCACAGGCGCGCAAGTTGATCAACCATGCGATGGGGGCACGTTCTGTATGCATCGGCGCCACAGTAGCATACAGGCACACGTTGCAGATGTATACCCCGACCACCGCCAGTATTACCCCCGCAACTCCCCTCATGTGTGCCCACAGGCGAAGGAGTTTGTCAACCATGTGGGACGCGCTCAAGATATCGACGCTCCAACCGCCCCCCACCCACCCAGCCTATTAACCCCTGTCGCACCCGCCCTAAGCCCCACACTCCCGCATGCACCCCCTATGCACAATCACCACAGGCGAAGGAGTTTGTGAACCACGTGATGGACACGCTCGGCATGTCGGCTATCCAGACGCCGTCGGCTGAGCAGCAGGTTTGTGTGTGTGTGTGTGCGTGTGTGTGTGTGTGTGTGTGTGAACCCTCAAGACACATTCGGCTAGCAGGTGTGTGTGCGTGTGTGTGTGTGTGGCGCTCCAGACGCAGTCGGCTGAGCAGCAGGTGTGTGTGCGCGCGTGTGTGTGTGTGTTTGTGTGCGTGTGTGTGTGTTTGTGTCGCTCCAGACGCAGTCGGCTGAGCAGCAGGTGTGAGTGTGTGTGTGTGTGTGCTGCTGCTACTCGTCCCCGGACTGCGTCTGGCGCGCAGGCATGCCGTAACGTTAGTGTTGTGTGTGTGTGTGCCCACACTCGGGCACGGACACAGAATCACCCCACCCCTTACACACGCACACACACACACGTGCACACACGCACACACACACGTGTCCGCTGTGCAGCCTGCTCACTCAAGCTCCCAAGGGAAGATAAAACCCTTACCCCCCTCTCCCCTCCTCCCTCACACACACACATACACACACACACGCAGTCTGCGCTGCTGCTGCAGCAGCTGCTAGGGGGCATGGGCGGCGGCGCTGGCGGCTGGCCGGCAGGTGTGTGTGTGTGTGTGTGTGTCTGCTAAGGGTGTGTATGCGGCGGCAGTGGCAGCTGGCCGGCAGCTGTGTGTGCGTGTGTGTGTCAGGGGGGGGAGGGGGGGGGGGAAGCCGTGGGCTGCTGCATCCACACACACACACACACACGCAAGCACACACTCCCCTGGCAGGCGCCCTGCCCGCCGCGCCGCTGCTGGCAGACGGATCGTCCGACGCCGACGCTGCAGCGAATGCCGCGATGAGCGCCTCCGCGGCGGAGCTCGCGGCTGCAGTCTCGGGCGGTGGAGCTGACGCGATGCAGGTGTGGAAGGGAGGCGTGGGAGGGAGGGAGGTGTGGGAGGGAGGGAGGTGGGAGGGAGGTGTGGGAGGGAGGGAGGGAGGTGGGTGGGAGGGAGGTGTGAGAGAGAGGGAGGTGTGGGAGGCAGGAGGTGGGTGGGAGGGAGGTGTGGGGAGGGAGGTGGGAGGGAGGTGGGGAGGAGGGAGGGAGGGAGGGAGGAGGGTGGGGAGGGAGGTGCGGAGGAGGGAGTGGGGAGGGAGGTGTGGGAGGTGTGGGAGGGAGGGGCAGAGGCTGTGCGTAGTACGCAGTGCGTAGTGCAATGCGGCTGTGTCGGGGTCGGGACGGGTCGTTGTCTCTTCGTTGACCTCCCCGAACACCAGCTAGGTGCGTCGTGAACACGCGACTGTACAATCCATCATCAGCTAGGCAACGGTACGTCATCTTGCCTTTGCTCTGCCGAAACGCAGCTGCGCGCGCTGCTCACTGGCGACGCCGCTGGTAGCATCTCCCCCCCCCCTGTTTCATTCCACCCTTCCTGCTCCCCCTCACCCTGCCACTTGCCACTGCCCCTTTTGCCCCAAAGCAGCTGCTCGCGCTGCTCGCTGCGGGCGCCGCTGGAGGCACCGACATGGCTGCGCTTGCGGCCGCGTTTGGAGTGGGCGGGGGGCAGGTGAGCAGACACACACACGCATGCAGGCGTGCACACACACATGCGCAAACACACACACACACACACCGCTGGCTGCGCTGGCGGCCGTGTTTGGAGTGGGTGGGGGGCAGGTGAGCAGACATCCGCACACACACACACACGCGCGCACACACACACACATATGCACATGCATGCACACACACACACACCGCTGCCTGCTCTGGCAGTGTGTGGATTTGGAGTGGGTGGGGGGCAGGTGAGCACACGCACACACACACACGCGCGCGCGCACACACACATATGCACATGCATGCACACACGCACACACCGCTGCCTGCTCTGGCGGTGTGTGGATTTGGAGTGGGTGGGGGGCAGGTGAGCAGACACATGCACACGCATGCAGGCGTGCACACACACATGCGCAAACACACACACGCACACACACACCGACATGGCTGCGCTTGCGGCCGCGGTTGGAGTTGGTGGGGGGGCAGGTGGGCAGACACACACACACGCGTGCACACACACACGCGAACACATGCACACACACACACACACCGCTGGCTGCGCTGGCTGCCGCGTTTGGAGTGGGTGGGGGGCAGGTGAGCAGACACACACACACACACACATGCATGCACACACGCACACACACACACCGCTGGCTGCTCTGGCGGTGTGTGGATTTGAAGTGGGTGGGGGGCAGGTGAGCAGACACACACACACACACACACGCGTGCACGCACACGCACACCTGCACACACACACACACACACACACGTGTGCACACACGCACACGCGCGCGTCACATGCACACACACACACACACAGCTGGCTGCGCTGGCGGCCGTGTTTGGAGTGGGTGAGGGGCAGGTGAGCACACACACGCGCACACACTCAAACACACGCACTCACACACACACACCGCTGGCTGCGCTTGCGGCCGCGTTTGGAGTGGGTGGGGGGCAGGTGGGCAAACACACGCACACACACACACGCGCGCACACACACATATGCACACGCATGCACACACACACACACCGCTGCCTGCTCTGGCGGTGTGTGGATTTTGAGTGGGTGGGGGGCAGGTGGGCAGGCACACACACACAAACGCATGCAAGTGTGCACACGCACACACACACACACACCGCTGGCTGCGCTGGCTGCCGCGTTTGGAGTGGGTGGGGGGCAGGTGAGCAGACATACGCACACACACGCGCACACCTGCACACACACATACACACACACACACACGTGTGCACACACACACACGCACGCATCACATGCACACGCGTTCACACACACACACACACACACACACGTGTGCACACACGCACACGCGCGCGTCACATGCACACGCATGCACACGCATGCACACGCATGCACACGCATGCACACACACACACATACACACACCGCTGCCAGCGCTGGCTGTCGCATTGTGAGTGGCCGAGGGACAGTTCACACACACACACACACAGCCGGACGCAGCAGGCCTCGCAGCGCTCGCAGCGCTCATGCAGCAGCACACGCACGCACACGCGCGCACACACACACACACACACGGACGCAGCAGGCCTCGCAGATCTCGCAGCGCTCATGCAGGAGCACATACACTCACGCACACACGCGCGCACACACACACACACGCAGTCGGACCCAGCAGGCCTCGCAGCGCTCACAGCGCTGATGCAGCAGACGCCAGGCATGGGGGGGGACGGCTCCGGCATGGGGGGAGACGGCACCGGCGGCGATGGCCAGGTGTGTGTGTGTGTGTGTGTCTGTGCATGGGGGGAGTCGGCACCGGCAGGTGTGTGTGTGTGGCCAGGTGTGTGTGTGTGTGTGTGTGTGCATGGGGGGGGGGCATGGGGGGAGACGGCACCGGCGGCGATGGCCAGGTGTGTGTGTGTGTGTGTGTCTGTGCATGGGGGGAGTCGGCACCGGCAGGTGTGTGTGTGTGGCCAGGTGTGTGTGTGTGTGTGTGCATGGGGGGGGGCATGGGGGGAGACGGCACCGGCGGCGATGGCCAGGTGTGTGTGTGTGTGTGCGTGCGTGCTTGTGTGTGCGTGTTTGCACGTACCGAGCTCTCTCTGCCCGTCTCGCTCCCTCTCTTCTCTTTCTCTCTCGCTCTGTCTCTCTCTCGCGCGCTTTCTCTCTCTTGACACACACACCTGCCCCCCACCCCACCCACCCGGTCGCCAGGCCTACAACAACAGCGTGAAGCCCTCTCTCCTCTCTCCCACCGTCACTCTTCTCCCACTATCACTCACCCCCCCACCCCACCCCACACACACCAGGCGTACAACAACAGCGTGAAGCCCGAGGAGGGCGGCGACGGCAGTGGCGAGCTCAACCACGATGGCGGTGACCACGACGCGAGCAGGTGTGTGTGTGTGTGTGTGCGCGCGCGTGTGTGTGGGGTGGTGGTGGGGCGGCAGGACCCTCTTAGCCCTTGAGCTAGGCGGCGAGCCCAACCGGTGACCACGGCGTGGGCAGGTGTATGTGCGTGTGTGTAAACGCGCGCGTGTGTGTTTATGCGCGTGCGCGTGTGTGTGTGTGTGTCTGTGTGTTTAGCCGCTGCATCAGATGTGATGCCCCCGACACGGCCAGGCGTGCGTGTGAACGTATGACTCTGCCGCGTACGACGTCGCTGCCGCCGCCATCGCCACTCACCACACACATACGTCCTCCCTCCCCTCCCCCCTCAAAGCGCCCCCCCCCCTCACACACACACCCACACCCCACACACACGCAGGTATGACTCTGCCGCGTACGACGCCGCTGCCGCCGCCATCGCGGCTGCCGTGGACGCCGAGGCCGGGTCGGGCGGCGCCGGAGAGGGCAGCTGCTCCGCGGAGGAGGCAACAGCGCTGCAGGTGCTGCAAGCGGTCGCGGCCGCATCGGCAGCCGCGGGCGACGGCACCGGCGCCGCGCCTGCGCCGGGCGCACCCGCGCTGTTCCAGTAGCTGGTGCTCGCGCCGAGCAGTTCAAGTGCTTCTGCTGCTGCTGTTGCGGCCAGTGCTGCAGGTGCTACAAGCGGTCGCTGCCGTGTCGGCAGCCGCGGGCGACGGCACTGGCGCCAGGCGCCCCCGCGCTGTTCCAGTAGCTAGAGCTCGCGCCGAGCAGCGCGAGTGCTGCTGCTGCTTTTGCGGACCTGGCGCGGCAGGTCGGCGACAGCGCAGCTGCGGGCGACGGCACCGACGCCGCGACGGCGCCGGGCGCCCCCGCGCTGTTCCAGTAGCTGGAGCTCGCGCCCGCGAGTGCTGCTGCTGCTGCAGCAGTAGGTGCCCGCGCCATCGCTGCCGCAAGAGTGCTGCTGCTGTTGCGGCCAGTGCTGCAGGTGCTGCAAGCGGTCGCGGCCGCATCGGCAGCCGCGGGCGACGGCACCGGCGCCGCGCCGGCGCCGGGCGCCCCCGCGCTCTTCCAGTTGCTCCCGCAGCGCCCGCAGCGCGAGTGCTGCTCGTGCCCGCAGAGTGCCGCTGGCGCGACAGGGCGGCGACAGAGCGCCAGGCTCCTGTTGCCAGCCGGCTCGCGTTGGCGCCAGCGCCGGGCGCCCCCGCGCTGTTCCAGTAGCTGGAGCTCGCGTCGATCAGTGCGAGTGCTGTTGCAGCCAGTGCTGCTGCTGGTACTGTTGCTGCCAGTGCTGCTGGCGCGGCAGGGCGGCGACAGCGCGGCTGCAACTTGCACAGCCGGCTCCCGTTGGCGCCGGTGCCGGGCGCCCCCGCGCTCTTCCTGTAGCTCCCGCAGCTGTAGCTGCTGCGGCTGTTGCGGATAGCCGACGCCGCTGCTGCGGCTGCTGCCGCCAGTGCTGCTGCAGCGGTAAAAGCGGCGCCTGCGTGGCTGGTCCAGCCGGCTCCTGCTGACAGCGCTGATGTGGCGCCGCGCCGACGCCGGGCGCCCCCGCGCTGTTCCAGTAGCCGGAGCTCGCGCCTGCCGCTGCTGCCTGCTGCTGCTGCGGCTGCTGCGGATCGCCGACGCCGTAGGGGCTACAGCCACTGCAGTACAGCCGGCCGGTGGTACGTGCCACTGCACTACAGCCGGCTGGTGGTACGTGCCACTGCAGTCCAGCTACAGCTGGCCGGCTGGCCACAGCCACTGCAGTACAGTTGTTCGGCTTCAGCCACTGCAGAACAGCTACAGCCACTGCAGTACAGCCGGCCGGCTACAGCCACTGCAGTACAGCTACAGTCACTGCAGTACAGCCGGCCGGTGGTACGCGCCACTGCGCTATGACCGGCACTGCGGTGCAGCCGGCTCCCATTGATAGCGCTGCTGCTGTGGCGGCGCGGCCCGGCGCCGCTGCAGCTCAGCCACGCGTGGCAACACGCATGCAGCAGCGGCGCGGCGCGGCGCCTCCCGACCACCCAGGCACATGGCATCCTAGGACTGGGCGCGCCTCCCGGCCTGCGGTGACCTCTCGCAGGCGGCTTGCAAGCACACTCCCGCAGTCCCCCCCCCCCCCCTTGCGGTTGATGGTTGCGGCTGGCCACGGAAAGGGCAGTCGGTAGGGCTGTGGCGGAGGGTCCGAAGGGGCGTGTGTTGATTGAGGAGAAGAACACCGTTTGTGCATGGACTCTAGACACGTAACCGAAACGCCAAAAGGGCGGCAGTGGGGGGGGGCGCGAGTCCTTCATCATCTGCCGCATTGTATTTCTTAAACAAGAGTTACTGTCGTTTGTAAACACACAGCTACGAGTGACCTTAACGACACAGCTTCTGCACTCTCCTGGTGACAATGCGGGCCATCCAGAGGCCACCAGCTGCTCCGGATGCTCCTGCTGCAGGATGATGTTGGTGCGTGTTATTGATTAAGCCTGTCGGATTCTCCCTTGACGCGAGTTGTGTCTTGTTTGGGGGGCGGCTTTCTGGTCCCTTCATGGTTTTATACCTTGGGCCTATCCTCCGGCCACTGGAGGGGTTGGGTGTGGAGCCTGCACCGTGATGCTGCTTGTTTGGTGCCCGCCACGCCGTGGTTTGGCGCTACCGTCGGCTACCTTTGTAGCTTTACCTTTCTTTGGTGGGCCTCGTGCCTGCTCTCTCAGTCCCGCTGGAGCTTTGGAACCGAACGTGTGACCGCCGGCAGTGGATTGTAAAACTCTCATCTCTCTCTGTCTTGTCTTCTCACTTAGTTGTGTTTCTTGCCCAGGGTTTGGCAGGGGTTTGGGGTTTGAATCGCGATCGTTATCGTTGCGCACAGCCTGCACCTCACCTCAAGTCAACACAACCTGAGTCTTACCAATCTCGCGATTTGGCGATCTGCGCCCTGGGTAGCCAGGTGCACTCGGCACGCGCTGAGCAAACGCACGAACGCCACAGCTTGGATGGATCCTGCGCCCGTGGCTGCCGACGGCAGCAGCGCCTCGCACGGCGAGGGCGGCTCGGGGTCAGACGGGAACATGCAGGTAGGTAGATCGAGAGGCGCGCTGCACGCGTGAGTGCCATGCAAACAGCCATGCAAGCCACGACACACGCACACACACACGCCACCAACGCCAATTGACGCCCCACCCGACCCCACAAATCTGGAACCAGGCGCTGCTCGCATCCGCAGAGTCCTTTGTGCGCACCGCACTCGCAAACCACGACGGGTCCCACGACTTCTGGCACGTCGCGCGTGTGCGCGCCAACGCGGCGTCCCTCGCGCGCAGGTGTGTGTGTGTGTGTGTGTGTGTGTGTGCGCGTGTGTGCCAACGCACACGCACACACACACACACACAGACGCCCACACATAGGGGGGTAAAACACACAAACACACACATGCAGCGAGAAGCTGCCCCAAAGCCGTGCGCAGCTGGTGGAGCTTGCTGCCCTGCTGCACACACACACACACACACACACACACACACACACACACACACACACACACACACGCGCACAGTGAGAAGCTGCCCCAAAGCCGTGCGCAGCTGGTGGAGCTGGCTGCCCTGCTGCACACACACACACACATACACGCACACACATACGCACAGTAACAGTAACACGGGGTTTCCAGCTAAGCAGGCTACTCTTCTACTAGAGACACCCGCCGATACTCCAGCACACTTAAGTACTAGAGTACCGTCGGCTCCCGGCCGATAGACTACCGCTCCCGCCGGCTAGACTACCCCAAACAGCGGTCTCTGAGAGACATGTCTGGCAAGGAGCATATAGGAGAGGACCTTCCTCAGGGTCACAGTAGTGGCCTTGTGGCCAGTCAAGCCGGCAGAGCCGACTGGCGCTGACCGGAACGGTCCCCGCCTGGCAGTGCACGGCTGTCCAGCTCTCGTTTGCATGGGGCTCAGCCGGCGCCCCATGCCTCATGCATGGCCAGGTCCCACTCTCCAGGGGTGCATGGACGACAGAGTTGTTATGGAGGCTGCCTGAAGACCTTCCAACGCCAGTCACCGGCAGACGAGCGACCCCGAGGATGAGCGCGGTGACGAACGCTGCGACTGGTGAAGCGGATTTACTCTGTGTTGCCTCGGCGGTCGCCACCGCTGAAGCCGTGATGGTAGCCCGCCTCCACGGGCAGCCATCTTGACCAATGTCCAGCATGCATTGACGGGCGCCAGCTCCTCCGCTCGTCGATCAACTCGTCGAGATCGGTGCCGCATGGCGTCCTGCATGGGGGGAGGATAAGGGCCGTCTCCCAGCACGGGCCGCGGCAGCGCCGCGGCTACTCGCCAAGCCATGGCAGCGCCGGGCAAGCCGCTCCTGAAGTGTTCCACCGAGGGGCAGTCTAGCAGGAGCCGGGCCAGTCGTATTTTACCCCGCTCGTCAGCGGCACGGAGATCCTCGTCACCAGCAGCGCCGCATTGCTGGGTCCAGGGCTCGGCGACGAGAACGCGCCTCCGTTAATCGAGCCCCAACACACGCACACACACGCACAAACACACACATGCAGTGAGAAGCTGCCCCAAAGCCGTGCACAGCTGGTGGAGCTGGCTGCCCTGCTGCACGATGTGGGGGACTGGAAGTATACGGGACAGCCGGGGATACAGAAGCACTCGGTCGAGGTGTGTGTGTGTGGGGGGGGGGGCTTGTGTGTGTGTGCGTGTGTGTGTGCGTGTGTGTGTGAGAGATTGGAAGTATGCGGGACAGTTGGGGATACAGAAGCACTCGGTCGAGGTGTGTGTGTGTGTGTGTGTGTGTGTACGCGTGTGTGTGTGTACGCGTGTGTGTGTGTGTGTGTGTGTGTGTGTGTGAGATTGGAAGTATGCGGGACAGCCAGGGGTACAGAAGCACTCGATCGAGGTGTGTGTGTGTGTGTGTGTGTGTGATAGGAAGTATGAGGGGCAGCCAGGGGATACAGAAGCACCCGGTCGCGTGTGTGAAAGCGATAGAGGGGGAAAGAGACGCACACACACATGCACACACACACACACACACACATGCAGCATGCACGCACGCACATGCACACACTCTCACACACACACACACTTACACACACACTGTGCAGGACTTCCTGCGCTCCCATAACTGCGATTTACACACACACACACACAGATGCCCCCCCCCCACATACACGCACACACATGTGCACACACATATACACGCATACACGCACACTGGCAGGACTTCCTCCGTTCCCAGAACTGCGAAGAGGGCCTCATCTTGGAGGTCGCGCACATCATCGAGTGCGTCGGGTTCAAGGTGTGGGGTGTGGATGTTTATGTGGACAGTGTGGATGTTTGGGCAGTGTTGGGGCAGGGTGGGGGTGGGGGTGGGGGACGAGGGAGGTCGCGCACATCATTGAGTGCGTCGGGTTCAAGGTTTGGGGTGTGGGGGGATGTGTGGACGGTGTGTGGGGTGTAGATGTGTGTGTGTGTGTGTGCACATGGACAGCCAGCTCGGAGGTCGCTCACATCATTGAGTGCGTTGGATTCAAGGTGTGGGGTGTGGGGTGTGGATGTGTGCGTGGACAGTGTGGGTGGGTGTGGATGTGGGTGTGGGTGTTTGGGCAGTGCTGGGGCAGGGGGGGGGAGGGGGGCATCTCGGAGGTCGCTCACATCATTGAGTGCGTCGGGTTCAAGGGGTGTGTGGGGGGGGATGTGTGTGGATGGGTGGATGGGTGTGTGGAAAGTGTGTGGGGTGTGTGACGGGGGGGGGGCGGAGGGGGCATCTCGGAGGTCGCGCACATTATTGAGTGCGTCGGGTTCAAGGGGTGTGTGTGGAGGGGGGGGAATGTGTGGATGGCTGTGGGGTGTAGGCGTGTGTGACGAGCAGCTGATCTCGGAGGTCGCGCACATCATTGAGTGCATTGGGTTCGAGGTGTGGGGTGTGGGGTGCGGACGTGTGGACAGGGTGTGGGATGTAGGTCTGTGTGACGGGTGCCACATCATATCGGAGGTCACGCACATCGCTGAATGCGTCGGGTTCAAGGTGTGGGTGTGTGGGTGTGCGTGTGTGCGTGTGTGTGTGTGTGTCTGTGTGTGTGTCTGATTCCGACATCCTCGACTCAGAGATCTCACGCCGGATCGGAAGTGCCTGGTACGCCTTCAACCGTCTCACTCCCCGGTTCTGGAGCTCCAACTCAATCTCTCCCACTACCAAGATCCACCTCTACAACGCCTTTGTGATCTCTGCCCTACTGTATGGCTGCCAGACATGGACGTTGAACAAGGCCCACATCCACCGACTTGAAGTAACCCACAACCGCTTCCTCCGCCTCATCAAGGGCATCCCTCCTCACACCACAGAGCACACCTCCACCACCACGATGCATGCCTCCCCCCCCCTGTACGTTCCCCATCATCGACACGATCAACAAGCACCGTGCTACGTTCATCGGCTCCCTCATCCGTCGCCTCCCACCTCCCCCGCCCCCCCGCCCCTCCATCTCTACACACCCGCCCGTCCCTTCTCCCCCACTCCCTCCCGACATCATATACCCCCCCACTGCCGCCCTTTTCGCGTACCGCCGACCGGACATGACTTCGCTCTATGCCGGCGGCGCCATCACATCCTACCGGCTCAGCGCCGGCGACTTTTTCGCCCACTCCGTCAAGTTCCGTTCCTCCGCAAACACCCACTTTTCCAACTTCAAACGCGACATCTCCAAGCACCCCGAGTTCATGGACCTCTTGTCCAAGCGAGTCACACCCGAGTGGATTCTCTTAGCGAGATTTCCACAACTGTGGAGGTCAATCTGCCGAGACCTAGTTTAAACTCAGTCGAAGCGGAGTGACGAACACAGCCGTCAGTGACCCGCATTTGCCCCTTTCCCCCACTGCTTTTTGAATGAGGTTATTCACCCTCTTGTTGGCGCACGGTTGGTCACCCGCCTCCAATTGGAATCTCCTCAATGATGACCAGAAACAGCCTATCTAGGTCTGCCGTGCAGAGTTCTCTGTAACGATATCTCTCTCTCTCTCTCTGTGTGTGTGTGCATATGTGTGTGTGTGTGTGTGTGCCTGCATGTGTGCTTGTGTGTGTGTGTGTGTGTGTGTGTGTGTCAGCCACACCTTCAACCCGACGCACGCGTGTCGGGTACAACGAGCTCACACACTTTCCACACATCCATACACCCTTCCACACACACACACACACACACACACGCATGCACGCACACAGACACACTTACACACACACACACTTGCTTGCATTGCACTGCAACCCTGCACAAGAGTGCCCATCCACACACACACACATGCACACACACACACACAGACACACACAAACGCACACGCCGCAGGACGAGCTGGGCGGCGGCGGCGGCGCGCATGTGGAAGGTCAGTGGGGGCAGGTTGGCATTCCTTTAGGAGGGGACACCACCCACCCAAAGCGCAGGCATGAGCCTAGAAGAGCGCACCGGGCAGAACGCAGACCGTCTCCCATCTACATGATCTCCTCTATACACGATGCTACTCTTTGGTCGTGCGTCAAGGGAGGAAAGCCCTGACACCTTGCCCCCCCCCCCCCCCTACGCTTGCACGAGCCTGGACGCGTGCATCGTTCAGGACGCAGCCAGTCTCCCATGTACACTATCTCTCTTTCTATCTCCCCTCTCTTTCTCTCTCTTTCTCTCTCTCCCGCTCTCTCTCTCTCTCCCTCTCCCTCTCCCTCTCTCTCCTCTCTCTTCTCTCTCTGATGCACATTTAGGGAGCCCCCCCACCCCACCCCACCCTCACGCCACCATGCAGCCATGCCATACACAGACTGTCTCCTGAGACTGTGCTGCTGCTCTTTCATGCGTGCACATGCGTGCGTGCATCAAGGGAGGAAGGTCCTGACCCTGACCCCGACCCCGACCCCGACCCCGACCCCGAACCTGACCCTGACCCTGACCCTGACCCCCCCCCCCACACACACACGCAGCCATGAGCCTGGAGGCGCGCATCGTGCAGGACGCAGACCGGCTCGACGCCATCGGCGCGATCGGCATCGCGCGCTGCTTCACATTCGGTAGGGGTTTGTTTTTTTAGGGTGTTAGGGTAGACCTGGCGCGATCGGCATCGCGCGCTGCTTCACATTCTCTAGTTTTTTTAGGATGTTAGGGTAGACCTGGTGTGCTAGGTTGCGCGCGTTAATACAACCCTACACCGGCTCGACGCGATCGGCGCGATCGGCCTCCCGTACTGGAGAGCCTGGCGTAAGCCTCGGCCGCGCTGCTGCCCCTGCCTCGGCTGCCGCAGGCGGTACGCTCGAGCGCGCGCTGCAAGGTCCCTAGTAGCATTACCCTGCAACCCTCCCTACCACATTCCAAACGCCTCAGGCGGCGCCTTCACTTGCGCGGATCAGGCGGCGCCTCGGGCGCTCCGACCGCCTGAGGCGTCGCCTGAGGCACCCCCGATCGCCTTAGGCGTCGCCTAAGGCGTAACCCCGACCGCCTCAGGCGCCACCCCGACCGCCTTGGGCGCCCACCACCGCCTGAGGCGCCACCCTGACCACCTCAGGCGTCATGACCGCCTCCACTTGCGCGCCTCAGACGTTTTTTTTTTGTAGGGCGCCTTGGCGCCCTGCCACATAACCTCAAACCCTGCAGACGGCGCGTTCACGCGACCGCTGCCAAATCTCTTGGTACCAACACAACTCCATCCTGATACCCACCTCATCATCCCAACCACACCCTACACCTCCCTGCATGCGGGTTGAAGCTGCACTGCCTTATCTATCCCTGATCCTATCCCTGATCCTTTCCCTGATCCCAACCCCCAAACCCTGAAACACCCTCGAACTTAACCCTGCCACCTAAACCAGTGTTTCCGGTAGCCAACACGTAACCCGAAACAAAAGCACTTTTGGGTTGAAATAGGCCGATTTGGGCTCGCACGTCGGGTTGAGATTGCGTGAATTTCGACCCGAAAAGTGAGGAAATTGACGTTTTCACACCCCTTTCGCAAGAAATCGCCGCCGTCGGGTTGAGATTGGGGAGTGAGCCGTGAGGTCTGGGTTGAGCCATCATTTCCCCAAGATCCTTAGCGGACAGGGTGGGGCCCGTAACCCCACACCCTCATTCCCGTAACCAGTAACTCAGGCCCCCCTTCCCAGTAACCTCCAGTAACCCCCCGTAACTCCAGTAACTCGATCGTCTGTGAGTGCCAGTCAACGCGACGGCTGGTCGACCGTAGGTGTGGGGGCTGAAGAAAAAAGCCTGATCTCCTCCCTTGACCCTCCCTGGCCCTTCCAGAGTGCGAATCGGCCTGATGCAGGCACGCTGTGGTCATCTTCGGGCGCTGCGGGGGCCTGGAGGGCGCCGATTCGCACTTTCCGCAGCGTTTCACACTCTTTCAGCAGCGTTTCACACTTTTCTGAGTTACGGGTCGAGTTGCTGGGTTCTGTGCACGACTCTCCCGTATCTCCCGTAACAGTTACGGCCGGGGTTGAGTTACGGGAGTTACAGTTACGGGCCCCACCCTGTTAGCGGAACCACTGACCTAAACCCTCAACCCTACCCTGCAGGCGGCGCGTTCAAGCGTCCGCTGCACGACCCGTGGGTCCCAATGCCGAAACCATTGTAAGCCACCCCAACCCTAATAACTCACAAACTAAAACAACTAAAATGGCCGCCTCTATGCAGGCGGCGCGTTCAAGCGTCCGCTGCACGACCCGTCGGTCCCCCCGCGCGTGGGGCTGACGAAGGAGCAGTACACCAAGGGTGCGTGTGCGTGCGTGTGCGTGTGCGTGTGCGTGTGCGTGTGCATGTGCATGTGCGTGTGCGTGTGCGTGTGCGTGTGATTTCGTGTGTGTGTGTGCGTGTGCGTGTGGTGTGTGTGTGCCGTGCGGAACACCTATCTAGGCTATCTAGGTCTGCCGTCTAGAGGTATCTATAGCAATCTCTCTCTCTCTCTCTCTGTGCTAGTGTGTGCGTGTGTGTGTGCATGTGCGTGTGTTTGTGTGTGTGTGTGTGTGCATGTGCGCGTGCGTGCGTGTGTGTGTGTCACAATCCTCTCATACCCGAGCCCCCCCCGGATGCCCGCACTTCACCGAGAAGCTGCTGCGGGCTGCTCATAGGTCTGATGGCGCGGGGCTCTCTCGATGCCCCCCCTCCCTCTCCCCCATACACACACACACATTTCCAGGCGCCGGCGGCAGCGAAAACACCACGCTCAACCACTTCCACGAGAAGCTGCTGCTGCTCAGTGCTCTCATGAAGACGGAGGCGGGGCGGGCCACGGCAGCGATGCGCCACGCGTACATGAAGGGTTTCCTGCAGCAGTTTGGGGACGAGTGGGAGGGGCGGGCGTAGGTGGAGTGAGAGCCTCTCCGTCTCTTGTTGTGTGCTGGGTACCTCACGCTGTGTAGATGCCACGTGGAGTCTCTGGAGTCTCTGGCTGCTGAGGTATGTGATCTGCTGAGATGGCGTCGCAGTCCACCTGTTGCACTCGCCCCGCAGCGCGTCCTTCCGAGCGACTGATGGCATGATGGCAGCCACACATTCTTGAGGATGGGGAAAAACGCATTGTAGGCAGTTACTACCCCCCCCTCTCACCACCACAAATTCGTCGTGTGGGCAAAGACGGCTACCTAATCCACAGCTGGACGTGCGCCCTGTCTTTCATCCTTTTCATTCAGAACATGATGCTGTCCACCCGCACCGCCTCCGCCTCAGCCGCCTCGGTGCGCCCCACCGCCTCCACCGCGGGCCGCAGCGTGTCCGTCTCTGCTCGCCGCAGCGTCGCCGTCTCTGCGCTCCCCTCGTTCCCTTGGGCCAAGAAGATCGAGGAGGAGGAGGAGGATGACGACGAGCCCACCGGCTTCCGTTTCCCCAGCTTTGGATCGTGAGTCTGTCTTTGGCCACCGCCGTGGGCCCCGCATCACGCACGCAGTCACCGACCGGCGATCGCAGGGCACGTACGTAACGATCACCACTGGCGGCCAGGGATCCTAGGCAACACTGACCAGACCTGGCACATTCGCGTTTTCGGCCAGTTTGTGGCTGGGTGGCTTCCACCCCTTGCCCGCCATTCCATGCAGCTTGTGGCCTTCCCTTTCCATGCAGGTTGTCCTCTATGCCCCCCTCATCTCCTCCAACTCTTCTAACGCGCGTGCTCACCCGCCACAAATGCAGCAAGGCGAAGGCGGCCCCTGTCAAGGCTGTCAAGAGGAGCCCACCACCAGCACCCAAGAAATCGTTCTCGCTCCCCTTCTTCAGCAAGGAGGAGGAGGACGAGGAAGAGAAGCCGCGCTTCTCTTTCCCCTCTTTCTCAAAGAGCGAGACAAGGTATGTGCGCGCCCGCGCAAACACTGGCCGGGTTATTCATCACTGTGGTCGTGGTGAAAGGTTACCAAGCGATTGCCGGTTGCTGGGGAAAGAGGGGAGGCATTCGCTAGCGCCCAGGGTTGACCCCAGCAGAGGCGCACGTGTGCTCGCTGGGGGCCGCAGCGGGCACAGCTCTTGATCACCGCGGTGGCCGTTGGCCGCTGCTGCCGGGGGCTCTGAGGACGCAGCAGCAGCACTGCCTGGCAGCATCACGCACGCGGTGCAGCGTCACTGTCATGGCGGCTGCGTGTGTGCTGGTGTGCGCCCGCCACTCTCACTCACCTCGTGCGCAGCGTCACTGCCATGACAGCTGCGTGTGCGCGTGCCTTCCCCCCTTCCGCCTCCCCATGGCTGTGTGTGCTCGACATGCGTCCCCCAGATGCACCTCCCCCCCCCCTCTTCCTGACACACACACCCCACCCCCACGAAACGCAGCTCCAAGCCGGCCAAGGTTGCCGCGAAGCCCGTCAAGGCCAAGACTGTGATGAAGGTTGCGGCCCCCAAGGCAAAGCAGGTTGTCGCCGCCGCCCCCAAGCCCAAGCCCTCGGGCAACCCTTTCTCGACCGTGGAGCGCAACCGCCCGCTCGGCTCGCTCGGCCACGAGGAGGAGTTCGACATCGGCGTCATCAAGCCTTCGCCGGTGCGTCCGACCCGCTCCCCATGTGCTCACGCGCCCGCTTGCATGCCCGCTCCGTGCCTGCATTCTTGAAACACGCACCACCTACCCACTTAGTCCACACCTAGACACCCACCCACTGCCCTCTCTCCTCACTCACTCACTGCCCGCCCCCTCCCCCCCTCTTCTGGAAATGACAGTGGGAGCGCTGGGGCAAGGGACTGTAAGCGGCAGGCTCAATGGCACCTTGGCCCAGCCTCGTGACCCAACGTCGATGCCATTCGGTTTGGGACCCTGGCCACCAGTGATGTCATGGCAGTCTACTAGCCAGTGAGCGGTGTTAAGGATGCAGGCGCCTGATATGCTCTGTTTTCGCATGCAATGTTTCTGCCCTGGAGGGAATTTTGTTGGGAGGAAGATACGATGACGCAGGAAGGAAGGGATAAGTTGAGAGCAGATAAATGTTTTGTAAAACCTTGTGTTTCCTAAAGTTCATGGCTGTTTGGGGATGAACAAGATTTGAGAGTTTCAGGCTTGAGGATCGTGACTGGTCACCCCGGGGATGGACTGACGGGCTTTGATTGGGTGACCATCTGAGTACCCCCCGGACAGGCAGCTGAGGCATATCGCCTGGGATGATGAAAGGGACAACGAGACAAACAGTCACCTCGGGCATTCTCAGCACAATGTGGGTAGTCATAGTGCATGTATACAACACTCACACACGTGCTCTCGACCTATGCTACACAACCCAGCCAGCATACTTCATAGCCGGCGAGGTTCAACAGTCGACCATCAGCTAACAACAGCCCCGGCCCCGGCATCCTCCTTCGTGCCACCTCACACCTCCAGAGCTGGTGTCTGTAGCGGGGACCGCGGCAGCAGCCTCCGCGCTCTTGGCAGGCACACCCTCATCGGCCGCCTGGCTCCTCCAGTGCCGGTGTCTCGGCGTACAGCGTCCGTAGCGGCAACCGCAGCAGCGGCCTCCGCGCCCTTGGCAGGCACAGGAGGCTTGGTTGCAAAGGGCATGCCCTGGCCGTCGGAAGGCATGGACTCCATGTCCGGCACAGGCCGTCGCCCTGGGCAGGAGTGGCAGGTCTGTCTCCCTCAGCAGGTGGCACAGGCCCCTCTCCCAGCAGGAGGCGCAGGCTGCTCGACCCCAGCAGGAGGCACAGCCTGCTTGCCTTGTGCAGGAGGCAGCTCGGCAGGATGCACAGGCTGCTCGACCCTAGCAGGAGGCTGTTTAGCAGGAGGCACGGGCCCCTCGCCCTGGGCAGCAAGCACCTCAGCATCAGGCTGCTCGCCCTGGGCAGGTGGCACAAGCTGCTCAGCCGGAAGCTGCACGCCCTCAGCAGCAGGACCCTCAGCATCAGGCACAGGCTGCTCTCCCTGGGCAGCATTCTCGCTGCAGCGCTGCACGGTGTTGGCTATCTCCCAGTCAGCCATGCCTGCGCGTGGGGGCGTGTGCGCGCGTGCACGTCGGTCGCATGTCATCGGTGCGGCAGCGTCTGTTTGCGCGTGCCTGATAGGCCGCAGCCACGCGTCACACGTGCTGGTCCTCGCGCGCTGCTGCCCCGTTGCGTGCGAGCGAGCCTCACCAACACCCGTGCTCCTTCTGGAAGCTGCATGAGGTAGCTGGCTCAATTCCACGCCCCGAGCGTGCGAACTGTGAACTGTAAATAATAAACTGTGTCCTGGAACAGCGGGAGGAACCGACCGTGTTGACTCCTCGACCCTGACTCCTCGACCGTGACTCCTCTTCCCTGATGGCACCCACCGGACGCAAACAACTCGCTGCAGGACATGTTGCACGGGGCCGGTGCCACCTCACGCATCACTTCCCAGCCTTCTAGCTCCCCAGGGGGTAGGAACCGGTCGTGTTGACTCCTCCACCCTGATGGCACCCACGGGACGCAAACAGCTCGTTGTAGGACATGTCGCACGCGGTCGGTGCAACCACAGGCATCACTTTCCAGTCTTCTAGCTCTCCAGGGGGTAGGAACCGGCCGTGTTTGTCTCCTCTACCCTGATGGCACCCACCAGACGCAATGAACTCGTTGTAGGACATGTCGCAAGCTCCCGGCTCCACCTCAGGCAGCACTTCCCAGCCTTCTAGCTCCCCGGGTTGCGCGTCGGTGGCAGCAGCTGGATCGGCGGGCTGCTCAGCCGCGGGCGCGTCGGACGCGTTGCCGAGGGATGCAATGTACTCGGGCCAAGTGAGGCCTTCCGAGGGCAACTGCTGCTGGGCCAGCGAGCGTTGGCCATCCGAGGGCGCCTGCTGCTGTGCCAGCGAGCGGCGGCCTTGGCCGACGTCGTCCAGTGTGACCTAGGCGGGCAGTGGGGCAGGAGGGGGAGGTCAAGAAAGGGAGGGCAGGAGGGCAGGAGGGCAGGAGGGCAGGCAAGGGAGGGGCGGTAAGGTAGCAGGTGGCAGGATCGGGGCAGGTGGCGGGGTAGGGGCAGACAGATGCATGAGTCGGCGTAGGGGGGGGCGTTGGTGGGGGTAGGTAGGTGCGTGGGCTGCATGCGTACGGCGCGATGCTCTGCGTTGTGGGGACCCACCTTCTTCTGTTCCTGTGCCAGCGAGCGGCGGCCTTCCGAGGTCGCCTGCTGCTGTGCCAGCGAGCGGCGGTTATCAGAGGGCATCTGCTGCTGTGCCAGCGAGCGGCGACCATCCAAGGGCTCCTGCTCCGGGGCCAACGAGCGTCGGCCATCAGAGAACTCCTGCTGCTGTGCCAGCGAGCGGCGGCCATCTGAGGGCGCCTGCTCCGGGGCCAGTGAGCGGTTGCCATCAGAGGGCTCCTGCTGCTGTGCCAGCGAGCGGTCGCCTTGGTCGACGTCTTCCAGTGTGACGTAGGTCTAGAGGGGTAGTGGGGCAGGAGGGGGGGGGCGGGAGTGTAGGATTTCAGGAGTGCGGGAGTGCAGGATTTCAGGACTTCAGGAGTGCAGGATCTCAAGAGTGCAGGATTTCAGGAGGGCGGGAGGGCGGGGGGCGGGGGGGGGGCGGGGGGCGGGGGGGCGGGGCGGGGGCGGGGGGCGGGGGGCGGGGCGGGGCGGGGGGCGGGGGCGGGGGGGCGGGGGGGCGGGGGGCGGGGGGGCGGGGGGGCGGGGGGGCGGGGGGGGGGCGGGGGGCGGGGGGCGGGGGGCGGGAGGGCGGGGGGGCGGGAGGGAGGGCAGGCAAGGGAGGGCGGTCAGGTGTTGGAGGTGGGGTATGGGCAAAGGGGCATGCAAAGGCCTAGGGGGGCGGTGGGGTCGACGGGAGGGCCGTCAACTGCTCACGCGGTGCAAACAACAGGCCGGGGTATGTCGAGCTCCGCCGGTCGAAAATGGTGTAGTACAGGGCGGGGGAAAACTCGTCGTACGACGACGACAGCGCTGCCTTTGCCGCGTTGTCGTGGGGTGGGGGGTGGCAGGTGCATGGGTGCATGCGGTGCATTGCTCTGCGTGTGGGGGCCCACCTTGTTCGGGTCCCGGTCCTCTGGTTCTTGGGCCAGCGAGCGGTGGCCAGAGTCGACCTTTGTGGGGTGAGAGGAGCAGGAAGGTGTCGATGTTTACAGTCCGTCGGGCGCCTTGAATCGTGTGGACGGCGGCTGGTCAGAAGGGCAGGAGGGTGGATGGTCAATTGGTCGAGAGGTAGGGGCAGCGGGGCAGAAGGGTGGTCCGTGATGGTGGCAAGGTAGCGGGGCTTGCGGGGGATTGGCGGGAGCACTTGGGTGCGTGCATGGGGTGAGCAGTGCGCGCAACGTCTAGCTGTCCCCGCGATGCCCCACCTGTACCGCGCTCATTGATGGAGCCTTGGGCTGGGCAGGCTGCGTGCGTTGTGTGTGTGGGGGGGACGAGGCGCCAGGATTGGAGGTCGGGAGAGGCGGGAGCGAGTGGACTCCCCGTTGGTGCGCAGCGGCAGCGACAGTGAGAGTGTGCAGGTGCAGGTGTGTGGGGGGGGAGGGGGGACAAGGCGTCAGGATTGGAGGTCGGGGGAGACGGGGGCGGGTGGACTCCCCGTTGGTGCGCAGCGGCAGCGACAGTGAGAGTGTGCAGGTGCAGGTGTGTGGGGGGGGAGGGGGGACAAGGCGTCAGGATTGGAGGTTGGGGGAGACGGGGGGCGGGTGGACTCCCCGTTGGTGCGCAGCGGCAGCGACAGTGAGAGTGTGCAGGTGTAGGTGTGTGGGGGGGTGGACGAGGCGCCAGGATTGAAGGTCAGGCGAGGCGGGAGCGAGTGGACTCCCCGTTGGTGCGTGCAGCGGCAGAGACAGTGGGAGTGCGCAGGTGCAGGTGTGTGTGTGTGTGTGGTGGGGTGGGGGGGGGCAAGGCGTCAGGGTTGGAGGTCGAGAGAGGCGGGGGCAAGTGGACTCCCCGTTGGTGCGTGCAGCGGCAGAGACAGTGGGAGTGCGCAGCTGCAGGTGTGTGTGTGGGGGGTGGGGTGGGGGTGGGGGGGCAAGGCGTCAGGGTTGGAGGTCGGGAGAGGCGGGGGCGGGTGGGCTCCCCGTTAGTGCGCAGCGGCAGAGGCAGTGGGAGTGTGAGAATGCAGATGTGTGTGTGTGGGGGGGGGACGTGGCATCAGGATTGGAGGTCAGGAAAGGCGGGGGGTGGGCTCCTGTCAGCGCACACAGTGGGCGTGCGCAGGTGGAAGGATGCATCCTGTGGGCACGACTCACAGGCAGCGCCGCTGCTCTCGGCGAGAGGCAGCGCCGCGGCAGCGCCGCTGTGCCGCTGCTCTCAGCAAAAGGCAGGCGTGCGTGTGTGTGTGCGTGCGTTCGTGCGTTTGTGCGTTTGTGCGGGCGGGCGGGCAAAGACCAGAGTGCACGCGCGCACACTCACCTGGGCGCTCGGCAGCGCGCTCACGTCGACCGTCTTGCGGTCGCCGCAGGGGCCCTCCCCACAGGGACCCTGGCCGCAGGGGGCCCTGCTGTGGTGGGGATCCGATCGTGGCAGTGGTGAAAGAAGAGTTTAGGGCAGCCACAAGAGAGATCTGAATAATCACGAGCAGAGAGATCCACATGGATGTCCTTGTGCATGCACCTACGCGCTACGCCACGCCACGCCACAGCAGAGATACATGCCAGCGAACGCTACGGCAAGAGGAAGAGCAAAGCCTGGGGCTGGCCAGCGCATGCGCACGCGACAGCGAGCATCAGGGAGGGGAGCAGGAGCCGCATGGTCCTTGATCCAAGGTGCCAGAGCCTCACAGGCTGAACGCTGCGTACTAGGATGAGGGGGGGGGGATGAGAGAGGGAGAGAGAGAGCGGCGGACGCACCCAGCAGCAGTCGCCGTGAAGAGAAGCACTGGTAGCGCCGCGAGCCACATGCTCGTTATGCTCGTGCGATTTTGCAAGAGTGGGATTTGGGGGCGCTATGTCGGAATGCTGTCGGGAACGTCTGTTGTGTCCTCGGCTCTTGGGTCTCCAATCTCTCACCTCAGAATTTCACCGCAGAATGCTTCGTTGATTGAACGCGCCGAACAAGACCTGGAGACACACAAGTGTGGACAATTCACACAAATGCCCTGACCTCCAATGAGCTGTAGACCCTCACTATACATGCACCACCATCTCTGCACCGCCACCGAGTGCTTCACGACACACATGCGACAAAAACGCTTCACGCTTGGGCTGCACCAACTATCCTGGGGCAGCAAATGAATATGTTAGTAGTTGGAGTGCATCATTTAAGCTTCCCTTGTTGGAACTACCAACATATTCATTGCAACAGTGGGGCGTCTGGTGTGGCTTGACACAGCGCCAAGTGTGGGGCGGTGGGGCAACGGGAGACAGAGAGGCAGGCACCTCGGGCTTTCAACTCAACACAGCCTCCCCGTGAAGCAAATCCCCACGCACGTGTGCCTGGTGCGCGCACACACACGCTCTCAACCAATACTCTCAACTTTCAATTCAACTGCATGTGTCATGCCCGGCAGAGTCCGCCCCGTCGAAACCACGCGCCCCCTCAGCGCGAAGTCGTGACAGCCGTCAGCTCAAAGTCCGACTCGAGGGGCAGCTCAGTGCCGGCAGCCAGCTCCGTGGCATGCACAACAGCAGCATCGGCGGGCTGTTCAGCCGCGGGCGTGCCGGGCGCATTGTCGAATGACGCAATGTACCCAGGCCAAGCAAGGTCTTCCGAGGGCTCCTGCTTCAGGGCCAGCGAGCGGCGGCCTTGGCCGACATCGGCCAGTGTGACGTAGATCTAGAGGAGCAGTGGGGTAGGAGGGGGATTCCAAGAAAGCGAGGGCAGGACGACAGGAGGGCAGGCGGTCAGGTGGTGGTGGCGAGGTAGGGGCAGAGAGGTGCATGCGTTGGCCTAGGGGGGGGCGGCGGTGGGGGTGCGTGTGTGAGTGCGCGGGGGACAAGGGAGGCAGTGGCACGTGGTGCATGGGCAGCATGCGTGCGGCGCCATGCTCTGCATGCGGGGACCCACCTTCTCCTGGGCCAGCGAGCGGCGGCCAGAGTCGACCTGTGTGGTCCAAAAAGGGCGGGAGGGTGGTCGAGTCTACAGTCCGTCGGACGCCTTGAAAAGCGTGGAGGGTGAGTGGTCAGTTGTTGGTGGAATGTGGGCAGCAGGGGCAGGAGAGGGTGGTCAGTGATGGTGGTGGGGGAGGGGCAGAGGGGTAGGAGGGAGAGTGGTGGGAGTGTTTGGGTGCATGAGTGGGTGCGTAGAGCGCGCGCATCGTCTAGCTGCCCCCGCGATGCCCCCACCTGTACCACGGTCTTCGACGGGGCCTTGGGCTGGGCAGGCTGCGTGCGTTGTGGGGGGGGGGACGAGGCGTCAGGATTGGAGGTCGGGAGAGGCGGGGGCGGGTGGACTCCCCGTTGGTGCGCAGCGGTAGAGGCAGTGGGAGTGCGCAGTTGCTGTTGTTCAAAAGTGCATCCTGGGGGCGCGGAACGCGGGGGTGGCCAGAAGCACAGCGAAGCAGGCAGGAAGGCAGGCAGACAGGCAGGCAGGCAGGCAGGCAGGCAGGCCAAGACCAGAGTGCACGTACGCATGCGCAGCACCTGGGCGCTCGGCAGCACGCTCACGTCGACCGTGTTGCCGCAGGAGACCCTGTCGTGGTGGGGATTGTGGCAGTGGTATTATAAGAAGGGGCAGAGGCAGATCTTGATTAGCACGAGCAGAGACGCATGCATGCGGATGACTCCATGTGCATGCATGCACACGTCACAAGAGAGATTCACTGGCATGCCAGTGGACGCTACGGCAAGATGACGAGCAGAGCCTGGGGCTGGGCAGCGCATGCCTGTTGAGAAGGCGGGCAGCGCATGCGCATGCACGCATGCACGCGACAGCAATCACCAGGGGTGGCCACCATGGAAAGAGAATGCAGGGTCCTGGACTCTGCAGCAAGAGCCTAGATCAACGCTGAACGCTGCTGCATGCTAGGGAGACATCAAGGGGGAGAAGGAGAGAGGGAGCGACTCTTGCTCACGCACCCAGCAGCAGTCGCCGCGACCAGCAGGACCAGCAGCAGCGACGCGCCCCAAGTTTTCGTGGCCATGTCGAATGGCCTAGAGTGAATGGCTGTCAAGATTCGGTCTACACCTGTGGCCAGCAGAGCCCGCTGCTTGAGCGCGTCGTTTAAAATCGTACGAAGACACGCAATACAATAACTGACTGGTCGTCCAATCCAGGGATGCATGGTGGAGACGCACGCATGGTTTAGGGTTTAGGGTTTCAAATGTGGGGAGGGGTTTTTAGGACCGGGATAGGGCAGGTTCTCAAGGTTTTTGAGGCACACACTGCTTCTTTGTTGACTGTACTGCCATCCAGGCAAGGGGTGGAGGTCTTGCGCACCTCGTACCGCATCTGCACGCACGCCAAGGTGATGGCCTGGCTGACTGTCACGCGTCAGACACCCCTCCTCGTTTCACCATCTGGTTCACCAGAAACCTCTTAGGAGGTGGTAGCTACTCACATGACCACTGCCACCACAAATCATGCCGCCCCAACGTGCGGTATCTGCACTCCACTGAGTGACTGCGTGATTGGCGAAACACACGAGCGACATCCACAGATTACAACACCCTCCTACCAGGCGCGCCAGTAGCCTGGGGTTGCCTGGGGCAGCAACTACATCTGACAGTGGGAGAGTAAGCGCATGGCACCTCTCCAGAGGTGGGGCAAAGGGGGACAAGACAGGCATCTCTGGCGCTCGAACAACCTTGACGCACGCTTAGTGACGCACGCATAGTGGCGCGCGCATAGTGCGCGCGCACAAAAGCTCTCCACCAGCAAGAAATGATGCCGCGGCGGAGTCGTACAAGCGACCGCTAGTCGGCCGGTGGGCAGGGCACGCGGGCCCCTCAGGGCACGCCATCATGGACAGGCACGGCAGGCTCAGCCGCACCGCCACAGGCGTGCATGGCAGGCGTAGTCTCGGTGCCCCCCGGCGCGCACTCGCCCTCGGTAATGTCATCCGCAGTGTAGCCATCGCACTCAGCAGCGCATGGGTTGGATTACGTGCGGATAAGAACGCACACTGGGGCGTATTCCATCGTGCAAATGCACACGTCTGATCCAGTGGTAGGCGCACCAGCGGCGGGCGCGCACTCGCCCTCGGTCATGTCCGCAGCAGCGTAGCCATCGCACTCGGCGGCGCATGCGTTGCCGTACGTCTGGTTGCCCACGCACACCGGCGCGTATTCCATCGTACACATGCACGCGTCTGGCGTAGCCTTGGCGTCGAATGCGGGGTCGGCGGCAGGGTCCACTGGTGCGGCAGGGTCGGCGGCAGGCACGCCCTGGGCCAGCAAGCGGCGGCTGTTCACCTGTGTGGGGCAGAGGAAAGTTCAGGGCAGGGGAGGGCAGTCAGAGATGGTGATAGCGCTGCGCGCGTGAACGATTGGGGGACAGGGGGTCGGCCACGCGCATCCTGCGGGCGCGGCACGCGGGCAGCACGGGCCACAAGGGATCAGGCAGGCAGGCAGGCAGGCAGGCAAACACCAGAATGCACGTGCGCATGTGCACATGTGCACCTGGGCGCTCGGCAGCGCGCTCACGTCGACCGTCTTGCCGCAGGGGTCCCTGTCGTGGTGGGGATCGTGGCAGTGGTGTAAGAAGGGGCAGCGGAAGATCTTGATGAGCACCAGCACGGACGCATGCATCTGGGTGAATTCATGTGCATGCATGCACACGTCACGGGAGATATTCACTGGCATGCCAGTGGTCGCTCCGGCAAGAGGAAGAGCAGAGCCTGGGGCTGGGCAGTGCATGCCTGCTGAGAGGGCGGGCAGCGCGCATGCGTGCGCATGTATGCGACAGCGAGCACCAGAGGTAGCAGCGACTGAGGGGGGGGGTCCTGGACTCTGCAGCCAGAGCCTAGTGCAGAGGCTCAATGCCGCGTGAATTGCTGCGTGCGACGGAGAGATCAAGGGGGGGAAGAGAGGGAGCGACTCTTGCCCACCCAGCAGTAATAGTCGTCACGAGCAACAGAAACAGCAGCACCGCGCCCCAAGTTTTCGTGGCCATGCCGAATGGTCTAGAGAGTGCGATGACCAGGAGAATGCGGCTCTTCGGTCCACACCTCCCTTGCACCTCCATAATGCGATGCTGCACACACGCACGAAGCCATGAAAATCAAACATACTGGCTTTCCAATCGAGGGTTTCATGGAGGAGATGCATGCGCATGGTTCATGGTTTAGGGCTTTAAAGATGGGGAAAGGGTTTCGGCAGGTCTCAAGGCTTTACCACACCCGCATTCTGCTTCACTGTTAACTGTACTGCCATCTAGGCCCTGAGGGGTGGATGGTCTTGCGTACCTCGTACCGCACCGCATCTGCACGCACGCCAAGGTGGTGCTGCCTGGCTGACTTTTCACGCGTCAGACCCCCCTCCTCACTTCACCCTCTGGTTCACCAGAGACCTCTGAGGAGCTAGTGGCCACTCACAGGACAACTGCCACCACAAATGATGCCGCCCCAACGTGCGGCATCTGCACTCCACTCAGTGACTGCGTGACTGGCGAAACACACGAGCGACATCCACAGATTACAACACCGCTCCTTCCCTACCAGGCGCGCAACTACCCTGGGGCAGCACCTGCATCTGATAGTGGGAGCGTCTGGTCACCGCTCCGAGGGTGGGCAAAGGGAGACGAGGGAGGCATCTCTGGCGCTCGAAGCGCGCAATCTTGACGCACGCATAGTGATGGCCTAGTGACGCACGCATAGTGACGCACGCCTAGCTAGCAATAGTGCGCGTGCACACACGCTCTCCACCAGCAAGAAATGCTGCCGCGGCGGAGGCGTCCAAACGACCGCTAGTCGGCCGGTGGGGCATGGCACACGCCCCTTAAGGCACCTCACCATAGACAGGCACGACAGGCTCAGCCGCACCACCATAGGCAGGCACAGCAGGCTCAGCCACGCCGCCGTAGGCAGGCACGGCAGGCTCAGCCACGCCACCATAGACAGGCACGGCAGGCGTAACCTCGGTGCCCACCGGCGCGCACTCGCCCTCAGTCATGTCATCCGCAGTGTAGCCATCGCACTCCGCGGCGCATGGGTTGGAGTACGTGCGGCTGCCAACGCAAACCGGGCGGTAGTCCAACGTACATATGCACACGTCTGATCCAGCGCTGGGTGCACCAGCTGTGGACGCACACTCGCCCTCGGTCCTCTTATCCGCAGTGTAGCCATCGCACTCGGCCCAGCACGCGTTGGAGTAAGTCGTGCTGCCAACGCACACTGGGGTGTAGTCCGCCGGACACATGCAAACGCCTGATCCAGCACCAGCTGTGGGCGTGCACTCGCCCTCGGTCAGGTCCTCAACAGCGAAGCCATCGCACTCGGCAGCGCATGCGTTGCCATACGTCTGGCTGCCAACGCACACCGGGGCGTAGTCCGCAGTACAGATGCACGCGCCTGCTCCAGCTCCAGCGGTGGGCGCGCACTCGCCCTGAGTCATTTCCTCAGCAGCGAAGCCATCGCACTCGGCGGCGCATGCGTTGCCGTACGTCTGGTTGCCAGCGCACACCGGTGCGTATTCCATCGTACACATGCACGCATCTGGCATAGCCTTGGCGTCGACTGCGGGGTCAGCGGCAGGGTCCACAGGCACGGCAGGGTCGACGGCTGGCACATCCTGGTCCAGCGAGCGGCGGCTGTCAACCTGTGTGGGGCAGAGGAGGGAGGGATAGGGCAGTCAGCGATGGTGGCGTTGCGCGCGTGGGCGATTGGGGGACAACGGGCCGGCCGCGTGCGTGCATCCTGCGGGCGCGGCACGAGGGCAGTGAGAGCCAAAAGGGGGCAGGTGGGCAGGCGGGCAGGCGGACAGGCGGACAGGCGGGCAGGCCTGCGTGCTCTGGACACGAGTATGCAACTGAGCGCGCACACCTCAGACGTGAGGTGGCGACGGGCCCAGCCGCTCGCGTCGACCGTGGTGCCCGCAAGGCGACGGACTCGGTGGTTGTGAGGAGCCCTGTCCTTGTGAGAATGGATCAATGGTGCAATGACGGTGTTAGAAGGGACGGTGTTGGAAGGGATGGAGGCAGCCGCACGGGGCGAGATCCGTCGGCCCTGCTGCTAGATCAGCACAGGGTAACATCATCATGCTGCAAGAGAAAGAGCCAGCACTGAATGGAGGGCATGCGGCAAGAGGGAGAGGCGCGCGCAATCATGCCGAGGAGAGTGCATGCGCATGATCTCAGGGCGGGGGACCTGGCCCTGGCTGGCCCGCACTGCGCCATACCACGGGCTAGATCATACCGATCGCGCAGGCAACGAGAGATCAGGGGGCTGCGTGCAAAGGGGGAGGCAGGAGAGGGGCACAGCGACTCACCCCTGCACAGCCGCCGCAAGGATGACAGCACAGAGCAGCGCAGTGAGCCACATCCGCGCCATTTCGAAGGTAGATAGAGAGTGCGATGCAAGGGAAGCGAGGGGGCGCGCGCGATGAGGAGTGGTTTGGAAGCTAGGAATGGTCGCGGTGACTCCATCTTCACCTCAGGTTCGCCCCACACTTGACGGTTACGTGAGGTTTGATGGGCCCAGGATCTCGTGAGGATCGTCGCAATCCTGCATCAGGAATAGTGCCGCTGCCGTGGGGAGGGGTTGGTAGTGGTGGCGGACAGCGGCGTCGCACCGCATCACAATCTTTTTGTGTTCAGACGGGTGGTGGCTTTGTCTCTTCTCCCAAGTGCATGCAACCTGCTCTTGCTTGCCTCTCCCCCCCCATCCTGCATCCACCGTGATATTATGATCCCCCCATCCTGCATCTACCGTGATGACCGCAAGGTTGGAGCTGCACGTGTGCGCCGCTCCCGCTCCCGCTCTGTTGGCACGTCTGTTGGCACGCGTCCACCCTAGAAGACCTAGTAGGAGAGACTTACGTGTCGAGCCTGAGCCAATCTGTTCCCCGCCTGACGCCATGTGTCTCTCACGCCGTGTGGCTCGTGTGCGCGCAGCTTCTTTGCGCTGCACCGCTGCACGACCAACGACCTGTCGTGGTGGTCTCACACCTAGTAACCACAGCACACGGCGCAGCCGCTGCAAACCAGCACCGGATCTTCGGAAGCACCCAACTTGTAGCTGCTGCTTCAGCGCGCCGGCCTGACGGGGCCGCCACTCGGTTTGGAGGGCGGCGGCGGCAGCTCCTGCGATGCTCACCCTTGCCCGGGCACAGGCGACAGCTGGCGGCGATTAAGCTGGAGGTTGCGGCAGCACCGCCAAGTGACTGGCCCTTGCTCAGGAACAAGCAATGGCCAGCAGCGGTGGTGGGCAGCAGCGGCAAAGCGCTGGCCTTGGCGCAGGCGACGGCCGACGGAGGCCGACGCAAAGGCGATTGCTGTGGCAAGGGCTTGAGGTGGAGGTGGAGGTGCACCTCCACGTGGCGGCGGCATATGGTTGCACCTGCAGCTGGGGAGGCAGCACTGCGTGAATATAAAACTAACGAGCGACATCCACTGTTTACAACACCACCACCCTTTCCCTGCCAGGCGCGCAAATACCCTGGGGCAGCAACTTCTTTTGGTGGTGGGAGCAGTTGGGGCGTCTGGTGTGCCTCGGCACCGCTCCAGGGGTGGGGCGGTGGGGCAAAGGGAGAGAAGACAGGCACCTCTGGCGCTCGAAGCACGCAATCTTGACGCACGCCTAGTGACACACGCCTAGTGACTCACACCTAGCAGGCGGAGTCATCCGATCGACCGGTAGTCGGCCGGTGGGCGCGGCACGCGCCCCTCAGGGCACGCCACCGTAGACAGGCACGGCAGGCTCAGCCGCGCCACCATAGGCAGGCACGGCAGGCGTGGCCTCGGTGCCCGCCGGCGCACACTCGCCCTCGGTCATGTCCTCCGCAGCGTAGCCATCGCACGCGGCGCCGCATGCGTTGGAGTACGTCTTGCCGCCAGCGCACACCGGGGCGTATTCCCTCGTACAGATGCACGCGTCTGCACCAGCGTCTGCACCAGCAGCGGCAGTGGTGCCCGCAGCCGGCGTAGGCTCGGCCGGGGTGCAGGCCTGGAGGGCGTTGATCATGTCCCCGGCGGATATGCCTGCGACAGGAGGGGGCGGGTGCATGCCAGTTAGGGTTTGAGGTTTTAGGGTTTAAGGGTTATGGGGTTTTGGGGTTTTAGGGTTTTAGGTCGTGGGCTGGGCCGCAGTGCAGGCCTGGAGGGCAGTGGACATATCCGCTGCGGATATGCCTGCGACAGGAGCGAGCGGGTGCATGCCAGTTAGGGTTTAGGGTTTGAGGTTTTAGGGGTTTTAGGGGTTAAGGGTTTTAGGGCTTAAGGGCTTAGGCTCGGCCGCAGTGCAGGCCTGGAGGGCGGTGATCATGTCCTCGATGAGCGATGATGGAGACTACTCGTATCATCATGGCAGGCGACGGTACGGTTTGACACATCCAGGGAACCACATCCAGGGAACCTGCGCTGCGTGGCCTTGCGAGCTCTACTAGTAGAGCTCCCCTAGACGTGTAGTCTAGGCCTTAACTCACGCCCCGGGGTCCTCCGGGCGCGTACATGTAAAAGCTGTAAAAAAGGGAACCTCCCTGCCTCTCCCTACCCTACAGGTGGCACCCGCCTGCCGCGATGAGGTCCCTGATGCTCATGTTGCAGGCGACCGGCGCTACAGGCGTCGTCACGCCCAGAGAGGGAGACTCTATCAGTGGTCGGGGTTTTAGTCGATTCCTCGCCTCCTCTCCCCACTCTGATGGCTATTTCCGACGCGTATTGATGGAGGCTATCAGTGGTCGGGTTTCTAGTCGCCTCCTCGCCTCCTCTTCCTACTCTGATGGCAATCTCCAATGCGCGATGATGGAGAGACTATCCGCATTGCAGGCGACGGTCGGTTCGACATTGACCCCCCTCCCTGCCTCTCCCTACCCTACAGATGGCACCCACCTGTCGCGATGAGTTCGTTGATGCTCATGTCGCAGGCGTTCGGCGGCACAGGCATTGCCGCGCCCACGCCCACGCCCGGGGCCGTGCCAGCGGGCAGGGGCTGGCCGTCGGGCCCAATCTCAGTGGGGGTCGCAGGCACGGCGGGGTACACAGGCGCGGCAGGCTACACAGGCACAGCGACCGTGTCACCCGCCGCCGCGAGGCGACGGCCACGGCGGTCATGAGGCGCCCTGTTGTGGTGGTGGGGGATCGATCGTGCGGTGCGATGGTGGTGTTAGAAGAGGGATGGAGAGGCAGCCGCGCGGGGCTTGATCAGGCAATCAGGCAAGATCAGGCTGGATCAGCACAGGGCTGCGAGGCTGAGAGGGCTGAACGGAGGGCATGCTGCGGCAACATCATCATCATGCTGCCAGAGAAGGAGCCAGCACTGAATGGGGGGCATGCTGAGGTAAGAGAGAGAGAGCCAGCTACGAGTCGGCCATGCGGAGGAAGAGTGCATCATCTCAGGGCGGGGGACCTGGCCCTCGCTGCGCCATGCCACCGGCCAGATCACACCGATCGAGCAGAAAACGAGAGATCAGGGGGTTGCGTGCAAAGGGGGAGGCAGGAGAGGGGCGCAGCAACTCACCCCTGCACAGCCGCCGCAAGAACGAGAGCACAGAGCAGCGCAGCGAGCCATAGCCGTGCCATTTCGATGGTGACTAGATAGTACGATGCAGAGGAAGCGAGGGGTCTCGCGCGATGAGGAGAGCAGCAAGGAATGGTCGCGGTGACTCGATCTTCGCCTTAAATCAGTCCCACACATCGGCGCGGGTTGATGGGCCTCAGATCCGATCCTGAGGATCTTTCTCCCTCCATGTTGGCGCGAGGCGATTGCTGCTGACGCGAGAGGAGCGGAGGGGGGGGGGGCAGCGGCTGCGTTGCATCGCCATCTTGTTCGAACAACTGAATCAGACGCACGAGGTGGCTTTGTCTCTTCTCCCCAACCTTGGTTGCGCTCTGTATTGCCAGCCTTATGCATTTATCTCTATGCACTGGGGACTCCTGGGGTGAGAGGCCCTCCTGCAACCTCCTGCATCCCGACCGTGTGACTCGTCTGTTGGCACACGTGCACCCATGGGTGGCCACCCACCCACCCACCCACCCCGCTGCATGCTAGAGGGAGAGACTGCGTGTTGCCTCGGCCATTTCTCGCGCCATGTGCGCCTCAAGTCGTGCGGCCCGTGTCCACGCAGGTTCTTCACGCCCCCCGCCAGACCTGTGGTGGTGGTCGCCCAGTCGCAGCAGGCGACGGCTAGGTGTCACAGCCGCTGCCCACTGCACACCAGCAGGGGTCCGGCCCTCTGGCTGAGGCATCAGGCTCGCAGCCTGCCCCCGTGCTGTTTCCTCGTGCCGACTGGACCGGCCGCCACTTGGTCCGGTGGGCGGCAGCGGCAGCTCCTCCGCGGCCCTGGCCCTCACTTGGGAGCAGGCGCTGGCCGGCGGTGGTGGCAGCTCCTCCGTGGTGCTAGCGCCTGCACAGCTCCTCCAAAGCTGTGGCGCTCGCTTGGGCGCGGGCAATGGCAATGGCCGGCAGTGGTCGAGGTGGGGGGCAACCACAGGCAGCTCGTGTGAGGCCCTGGCCCTCACTTGGGAGCAGGCGCTGGCCGGCGGTCGTGGCACCGCCTCCGAGATGCTGACGCTTCGGTGCAGGTGATGGCTGGCAGTGGAGTAGGCGGCACCACCGCCTATTCCAGCGGTGGAATAGACAACACCACCGCCCAAGTTATTCCAGCGGTGCTGAGGAAGTTGCCCTCGCTCAGGTGATGATGACTGGCAGTGGAAGAGGCGGCAGCCCCGCCCAAGCGCCCAGGCGATGGCCCCAGACATTGGTAGATTTGGCGGCAGCACCGATTGAGGCAGTCGCCGTCGCTCAGGTGATGATGAGGCAGTGGTGGCGGTGGCAGCTCGTCCATGGCGCTCAGGCGTCGGCCGATCGCGAGTGGTGGTGGTGGTGGGGGGGGGCAGAGGAGCCGTCATAAAATGCTCATTTTCTGCCCACTATAGCTGGCTTCCGCTGTCCCAGAAGGCAGCTATTTCACCTCCATGGGACGGCACCGCCCCAGTGCTGGCGCGCGCTCGGGCGATGTTCAGCAGCGGCAGTGGTGGAGGTGGAAACACAACCCAAGTGCTGGTGTGCGCTCGGGCGTTGACCGCCGGTGGTGGAGGCATCTCCTCCGAGGCGGTCGCCCTCGCTCGGGCGCAGGCGATGGCTGCCAGTGGTGGTAGCTTATCCGTGGTGCTACCGCCTGCACAGCTCCTTCGGGGCTCTGGCGCTCGCTCGGGCGCGAGCAATGGCCAGCAGTGATCGAGGTGGGGTGTAACCGCAGGCAGCTCCTGTGAGGCCCTGACGCTCGCTCGGACGCAGGCAATGGCCAGCGGTGGATGCACCTCCTCCATGTTGAAAGCGCACTCGGGTGCTGGCTACATATGGTTGGGGTGACAGCGTCGCCGTGGCAGCGCCGTGGCGGTCACTCTTGCCTTCTGGGGATGAGTTGCAGGGTTGCACCTTGGGAGAGAGAGCAGTTTTACAAATTCACTGCCGACGGTCACAACCATTTCCAGGGTTCCAGCAGGAGTATCAGACACAGGCACAAGGCCCACCAAAAAGGTCGAGGTACAAAAGTAGCCCATGCTAGCGCCACCCACACTTGGTGGCGGGCGCCAAGCAAGCAGCACAGTGCAGGCAGGGGTGGGGAGGCAGCGCCCCGCGGGGAGACGCAGCGGTAGCGGGTGCGGCCAACTGACCGGCAGCTCAGGGCGGGCCGGCGCTGCTGTTGCGGCTAAGCCCCATTGTGGGATAGAAAGGCGCGTTGCGAGCAATGGCTGCGCAAATTGCTGCGTGGCTGCAAGCTCAGGATCACTGGCGTTTGATCTCGCATTTGTGGACTAGCCGCACACCCAGCCTGGGCGCAGAAACCTGTGGCAGTGGATAACTGCGGGTGTTCATCTGCGTGGATCATCTCACGCACCTGCAGTCCCCCACACGCAGCCCTCCCCGCCACACGCAGTCCCCCCCCCTACACAGCACGCACAGCATTTGTTCACTGCAGACGAGGACACAAAAAAAACAGTCTTTCGTTTGAGGTGGACGCCTGCGTATCGCTCAGGGCAACGCTTGTTGACCGCCTAAACACCCTGTGACGGACGACTTCCCTAGCCCCAACTGACTGCAGTCATCCATCCACACGTGCAACTGCTTGGGACCTAGTTTGCTTGGGCCCCAGGCACCGTGCTAGCGCTGCCGTTGCAACGCAGCCAGTGCTAACGTACTGCCGGGGGCAGGCCGGGGGCTGACAAAGATGAAGGGGCTGTGCCGAGACACTGCCCAGCCTGACGTGCCTACACAGACGGCGGCACATGCAAATGCCGCCATTGAGCTTGTATGAATAAAAAATTCCTTGAACCTGCATGCTCTCAGATGCGGACGATGATTGTGAAGACTGGTTTGGCTACGATTTTGAGGTCGACGACCTTGAGGACGCTTAGTTTGAGGGTAGTTTGTCGGAGGACGATTGTGAGGATGTCTTGTTGAGACGGGAGGAGTGGCTCAGGAGTGCTCAACCGTTCGAGGTTCTCTTGCACGAGCGCTCGTTTGTAATGGTTACACACTGCACTGCAGCCCCCCCCTGCCTTCCCTCCCTACTGTGGCAGGCGGACAGCACAGCCGCCGCTCAATCAGTTCACTTCACTTCACGCGCCACATGTGAACCACCACCGCCCCTCGCGCCGCTGCCTCCTCCAAACTGCACGTGCGCGGTCTTGGCGCTCTCCTGTCAGGGCAGACAACGACGGGCGTGTGTGTGTGTGCGTGTGTGTGTGGTGGGGGGGGAGCTTGACGTGGGGTGCGTATACAATTTGCAAATTGGGGAGGTGTGGGTGTGCTGCATGAGCGAGGGGCGTGCTCGTGGGGACAAACACGGGCGCAACGCAGGGCACAACGCAGGACACACAGATGCGTTTGCCGTGCAGGGGGGGCTTTCCATCAGAGCGCGGGTGGCTGCTCGCTCACACTCGCGCCCTGCGCCGCATCGTCTTGGGCTCAGGAAGGAAGACCCCGGCATAGTCGTCCGTTACTATGCACTCGGCGATGAACCTCAAGATGCATGACATGAGGGGGAACTTGGCACGGAACTCAGCGCAGCTTTCCTTGGCGACCTCTTCGGACTCAAGGAGGATCTCGACGGCGAGCGCAAACAGGAGGAAGCCCATGTTGTCGCGCGAGACAACGATGCGCACGCAGCCGGTGCAGAAGGGAAATTGCGAAGCGCGACGAGGGGGGAGATATTAATGGTCGTGTTGCCCAACAGCCTGACCCACATCGTGATGAGGGACTCGTTGGCGCCGGCAAAGACAACCGCCTGCCAGGTCTTGGTCTTGGAGCGGAGACAGGTCGCGCACCAGACGGCGATGTCGGCGGCACCTGCGCATGTGGTGCAGTGCGGGGAGGGTTCCAGTGTGCCAGGGTCGGTGTGGGCGACGTGGGGGGCTCCGAGAGTTGGGGCTGGTTGTGGGAGCGAGTTATAGGGGGTGCACAACGCAAACACCACGCATGCATGCGCTGGCGCTCACCGATGCCCCACAAGCCGCTGCCGCACACAACCACGATGGCACACGTGCCCGCCATGGAGAAGAAGACGAAGGGGGTGGAGCCGCCGCACACATGCTGGATGCCCCTGACCATGATGCTGAAGATGTGAATGATGTACCAAGGCATCATGAGGGATGCGGCGCCGTTGCTTACGACCATCCTCAAATATCTGTGGGGTGCAGCGGTGTGGGAGTGGGGGTGGATGGTATTTGGGTCGGTGGTCAGTGGCTGGTGGAAGGAAGTTGTTAAGCAGCCAGAGGGTAGTTCGGGGGACGCAGCCCCGCGGCTTTCGATTGAGTTTTTTTTTTTACAGTTTTTACATGTACGCGACCGGAGGACCCCGGGGCGTGGGTTAAGGCCTAGACACGTCCAGGAGGGCTCTACTCCAGTGGTCCCGACTGCAGTCTTCGACGTCCTCAGTGACCGCGAGGGGGCGCAGCACCAGGCGCTGTGGCCCGCTTTCCTCGCCGCCAAGGTTGCGGGGAAGCGGGCGCAGTTCCACCGCGCGCGCCTCGTCGTTGACGGCGAGCGGGTGCCTGCACCTGCTTGCTAGATGGCATTCCCTCTGGGGGTGTTTTTGAAGGGGAGGTGGCGCCACACGCGTGCGGTGGCGGGTGCGGTGTGGTCGCTGAGTAGAGTGCTGCGGCGGGTGTGCTACTAGCCCCGCTTCCGGTGGTCTGGGGGAGGGCTTTTTGGTCCCTTCATGGTTTTATACCTTGGGTCCGCCCTCTGGCCATTTGAGGGGCTGGGTGTGCAGCCTGCACAGTGGTGCTGCTTGCTTGGCGCCCGCCACCAAGTGTGGATGGCGTTACCGTGGGCTACTTGTAGCTTGACCTTTTGTGGGCCTTGAGCCTTGTTTCTCTAAGTCCCACTGGAGCTTTGGAACCGTACGTGTGACCGCCAGAAGTGGATTGTAAAACTCTCATCATCATCATCATCATCATCATCATCATCGTCATCATCATCATCATCATCATCCCTGTGGGGCGTTTCAAGCCAAAATCGACCTTAATCGATCCCGGTCCCTTTAAAACCAGAAATAGAGGGGGTCAACACAGTCTCGTAGCACCGCTCAGCGGGTCCCGGGGTGGAGTGGGCGCAGAGATATAGTGGAAAAGGTGTGGAGGGGTTTTGTGGAGAGTGCGAGCAGTGAAGACCCTAAAATCCGAACTTTGGCGCACACACGTCGTTTAAGCAGCTGCCGCGTCTTGCACAGCTGTGTGACACCTATATTAGCGCCTACGCGCGGTCGGTCAGACCCGCAGCGGCGTCCGGGGGCGTGCATGGGCGCGATGGCCAAAAAGCGGGTGCCCGCCCGATGACAAGCCAGCGCGGCGGCAGCCCCCAACCAAGCGCGCAGCGCAGTGCTAGAGGCCATAAAGGAGCTGTGTGTCGCTGCAGGGAGCAGGAGATGGGCTCGCTGGTGACGAAAAGTGGTGGTTTGGGGCTGGTGCATGGGGCAGGTTTGGGGTCGAAAGATGGACCAGTGCAACCCAGTGCAACCCAACCAGCTCTTGCCACAGGACGCCCCAATATATATATGATGCGCATGCACGTTTTTTACGGCAGAGCACGGGAGCTTGGGGCCGCCCCATGCGCCCATGCACCCATGCGCCATGCAACAGCACAGCCATGCACTACACCGCATGCGCGCCTTGGGCGGGCCCCAAGCACCTACGCCCCGGCATCATAAGCTTAAGGCCTATACCCAACTATGCGGATGGCTTTGAAGGGTGCGGATGTGGTGCATGGGCACCCTAGTGCCTTTTCCGCATTTCCAGCATTTTGTGCTGCCAACATTCCACCACCAGCAGCCGCGGAACCTGCCCCGCGCCTCCTAATTGTCTTCTTTATGGTCATCATGGACCACATGCTTGATTTCACCTGTATCGGGGGCTGGTGCACGCATCCACAGCTTTACCGTGCCGAAAATGCCACTTTTCCGCCATTTTTAGCCTGAAACGTGGCGCAGACGCCCCGTAGCGCCCTTATCGACCGCGTCCACCGCGCACTACTGTTCATGAGTGCATGTTAGAGTTGTCCTCCGCGTTTGACGTTCTATCGTCCGCGCACGGCGCGTCCCAGGGCAAAAGTCTGGTCGGCCCTCACGCCACACACCCCGGCCCCCGCGCGCCCCACAGACGTCGACCCCCGACCCCTCCGCGCGGCTAGGAGCCTTTTTACATACCCCGCATCGATCCATCTGGGTTTGGGTTCGATCGGTGGGGGTCGATTTCGAGCTTGAAACGCCCTACCCTGGGAAGGATTTTAGTAATAAGTTTATTGCCGGCTCCAGCAACTTTGAACGCACATAACTGGCACAATACACAGCGGGTAATCATGCAACATATGCCGTTGTGCTGCCCTCGGCAAGAGCTTTCCAACGCATCGCTCCACGCCCTCTCCCACTAAGTGTGGGGTGGTTGTCTGGGGAATGGGAAATCCGGCCCGGAGCGGTATACGGCTTGCAAGGGAATCACTGCTCTGCTCCCAGGGAGGCGAGTAGAGCCTAGGGGAGAGCCCGCAAGGCCACGCAGTAGCCACGCAGTTTCGGTTGAGGAGAGGAGGGTGTGCGCAGCGCAGGCCACCGTGGGACATCGATAGGTCAAACCCTCTGCAAAGTACGCAAAGAGGGCGCCGCAGGAAGGCGGTCGCACTGGGTGTGGGACAGCGCCTCTCATCTCTTTTCCGCCAGAGGCCCTTAACCTCTCCTCTGGTGCTCCTCTGGTACCTCCGCCTCTCCTCTGGTACCTCAGCCTCTCCTCTGGTGGATCCAGCAGAGGCATCAGAGGCGAAAGAGGCCGCCCGGGGATGGGCCGTCGACGCGTCGCGAGGATCACTCTTGCTGGTCACTCCTCCTTGGCCGAGGCCGCCCCGTTGGTGCCGCCTCCACACCCATCTGTTCCCTCTGGGCCCTCTGCTGCCTCCCCACTGCACGTCCCCTCCCTCACCTCCTGTGCTTTTGGGCCTGCTGCTTCCCCCGTCCCCCCACACTTCCTCGTCCTGCCCCGCCCCCTTTCTCCCGCCCCCCTGTGGGACCTGTAGACCCTCTACACCCTCTGCCACCCCTATCTGTTACATATAAGAATCGTATGGCATTGTAGAACTCCATCATTATCATGCGCGTTCGACAGATGGGGTTGGGGTCAAGGGTGTAAAAGTTTAGGGTTTACTCCAATTCTCTGCTAGTCCTCTCTACTGATGGGACTGATAGGGTAACGAGGGGAGGATGTGCTTGTTGACGTCCCAGGCTCGCGCAGGCCTAGGGGGGCCGAGGGAGAGGGTGCGGATGATGCCATGCCGCAAATGTGGCGGCACAACACACAGGGCACTGATACAGGCCACGCTTGTGCATGCGCCGGCTATTTTCTTGAGTGGCCAGTGCCAGCACGCGCGCAACTCACTTTTGGGGGAGATGCTGGCAGGCCTAGGCTCGCCACTGCCAGGTGGTGGTGGTAGAATCGACTGAGGCGCGCAGGGTTGTGCGGTAGGAGTTCGATACGTCGTGGTATATGTACACGGACTGCATTGCATCGCCATAGTTCAAACAGCTGAATTCAGACGCACAAGGTGGCTTTGTCTCTTCTCCCCAGCCGTACTTGCAACCCGCCTCTTGATTGCCATAGCTTTATGCATTTATCTCCACGCACTGGGGGGGTCACTGGTGAGAGGCCCTGCTGCAACCTCCTGCATCCCAACCGTGTGACTTGTCTGTTGGCACACGTCCACCCACCCACCCACCCAGCTGCAGCCTAGAGAGAGACTGCGTGTTGCCTCAGCCATTTCTCGCGCCCTGTGTGCGCCTCACCTCGTGTGGCCCGTGTCCACGCAGGTTCTTCACGCCCCCCGCCCGACCTGTGGTGGTGGTCGCCCAGCGCAGCAGACGGCGGCTAGGCGGCGCAGCTGCTGCCCACTGCACACCAGCAGGGGTCCGGCCCTGGAGGAAGCACCCAGCTCGCAGCCTGCCCCCGTGATGCTTCCGCGTGCCAACCCGACCGGCCGCCACATGGTCCGGTGGGCGGCGGCGGCAGCGGCAGCTCCTCCGCGGCCCTGGCCCTCACTTGGGAGCAGACGCCAGCAGTCTCAACGCAGCTGCGTGTGTCATGCCCGGCAGGGCCGTCCCGTCAACTACGCGATCCTCGGCGCGCAGTCTTGCTAGGCATCAACTCTGAGGGGCAGCTCAGTGCTGGAAGCCAGATCCGCGGCCTGCTTCTAGGGCTGCTCTTCGTCCGCGTCCTCTGGCGGCTCCTCAGGCGCCTCATTTGCCTTTACCTCCTGTGTCTCTGCGTCATCCCCATCCTCTTCCACCGCACCCGCCCCCTCCGCTGGCGTCTCCTCCCCCTTACCATTCGTCATTTCAGCTGCCTCGTGCTAAGGAGGCTCGTCAGCTGCCTCAACTGCCCCCCCTCCTTCCTCAGCCCCCTTTGCTGGCGTCTCCTCCCTCTCCCTGTCCGTCATCTCAGCTGCATCGTGTCGCAATGCAGGGCAGGATGAGCTCGACGCGCTGCAATCTGACGGGAGCTGCTGCCCTGTGTCTGTGTGTGAGCGCGCGTGTGTGTGTGTGTGTGCGTGTGCGCGGGTGCGTGGGTGCAGGTGCATGTGTGTGTGGCATCTCCTCCCTCTCCCCGTCCGTCATCTCAGCTGCCTCATGCTCAGGAGTCTCGACCACTGCCTCAGCCGCCTCCCCCGCCTCCCCCTCGGCCCTTTTCACCGCCTCCCCGCTCCTCTTTGCCCCACCCGCCCCCTCCTCCTCCGCACCAGCCCCCACCCCACCTCCCCGCTGGCATCTCCGCGCGTGCGTTCTCCCTCCTCCCCGTTGCTCCCCCCCTTTCTTCAAGTCGGAGGAGGAGGACTGCTCTGCCGTCGTTTTCGCTCTCTGTGCGCCCGGCTCTGCCATCGTTTTCGCTCTGCTGTTTTTGCTCTGCCGTTTTCGAACTGCCGTTTTCGCTCTGCCGTTTTCCGTCCGCCGTTTTTGCTCTGCCGTTGTTTTCTCTCCCTGCGCGCCCGGCCAGGTGTCCCAAACGCCTTCAGCCACCCCTGCCACAGCCCCTTCTCTTGTTACCCGGCGATACAAGCTACACCCACCGTGAAATGGCTTTGTTACAATGCAATACAATTGCGCGCAAATTGTGTAGCATTGTTGAAAAGCATTGTGTAGCATTGTTGAAAAGAATGACACTGTGGGTGTAGCTTACGTCGCCGGGTAACAATAGAGGGGGCTGTGGTAGGGCACGCATCGCACATCGCTGTTCGCAGGGATCACACTCTTAGGGCGTGTTCCCACTCAGACTCTTAGAAGTTTTATAGAAAACTTTTAGGTTTTCTAGTAGCGCTTGAAGGCCCCGGAGCGGTCCCCCAGTCAATCTAGATGAAGTGTGTTTTCTTCTAGTCACCGCGGTCGTTGGACGTTCAGTCGTCGTCGCTAGCATCTCCGACGTCGAGAACGCTTCAGTCAACGTCGCTCCCCACCCATCTTCTAGGCTAGAAGGAACTTCTAGGGGGTGTTCCCGCTCACGACCTAGAAGTTCCTTCAAGCCTGGAAGAAGGGTGGGGAGCGACTTTGACTGGAGCGTTCTTGACGTCGGAGACGCTAGCGTCGTTGACTGAACGTCGGCTGTGACTAGAAGAAAAAATACTTCATCTAGATTGCTTAGGGGGCCAGTCGGGGGCCCTCTAGTGCGACTAGAAAACCTAGAAGCTTTCTAAGAGTCCGAGTGGGAACACACCCCTAGTTCGTGAGGTCGTGACACCCTAAACGACCACCGCTGGCGGCGGAGGGGTCCGGGGTCACTGCCAGACACATGCTCACAAGTTTGTGGCTGTGCCCTGTGGCCAGTGATTTCCTTTTCGGCTCTCCACAGCCATTCGGCTGTATTCCGGCTGAACTTTGACCTTGAAAATAGCTCAACTCATCCAGTGGATTGTTGGTTGGACAAGCCCGCCAGACAGAGCACGTCAACAGCTTTCAAATTATCTGTGTGTGAAGACAAACGGTCAACGGGAGGTCAACGGTCAACGCGGTCGAAGCAAAATCCGGCTGTGGAATGATTAATTGAAAATCCTGAAAAAGAAATCACTGCCCGCGCCCCCACCTGCCCACCCCCAACTGAGACTTGACCCCCGATCGACGGCCCAGGCCAGAACAGTGACCCCTCGGGAGGATTTCAGTGGTTCTTTTTCTTCCCCCGGCTCGGGCAACTTTGACCGCTCATACCAGGCGCAACACATAGCGGGTGTTCACGCAGCGCATGCCGCTGTGCTGCTCTCGGTGAGAGCTTCCCAACGCACCACTCCATGCCCTCTCCCACCTGTCTCCCACCTAGTGTGGAATGTTTGTCTGGGAACTGGGAAATCCGGTCTTGAGCTGGTATACTGGTGGTATACGGCTTGCGGGGGCACCACTGGGCCAGTTTTTGTATTGTCACACAGGTGACTCGAACAGTCGGGGTCTGTGCTGTGCATACATCCGCTGTGTGCACACAAACTCAAAATCTTGGTAAGTCCTGCTGTAGCTTTGGAACCGTACATGTGAGCCGCGTGTGACCGCCAGAAGGGGATTGTCAACTCTCATCATCGCCTTGGACGCTACTGTACGTGCCCTTCGCAAAAATGTATTGTTGACGACACCCCCGCGAAGCTGAAAACAAACAAACACACAAAAAAAATGACGTCGAATCGACTGAAAATCACGCAAAACGACCCCCACGGATGATTAAACATTTCCGACCCCTCCGCCTGCGCCCCCCCTGCCCCCCCCCCTCAAGCCTACGAAGGCCAAGGCGCGTGCGAGTTGATTTTATCTGAGAGGAAGATCAGCTTAGGAGCATGTGGGATGAATTTTCCCACTCGGAATAATTAAGAACGAGAGTAAGGATTTAGGAGGAAGATCTGAGAGGAAGAAGTAGAATTAAGAACGAGGGTCAGAATTGAGGGGAAGATCTGAGGAGGCGAGACGAGTGTGGGTACCCGGTCAGTCTTCTGAGACAGTCTTCTCAGCGTACCATGGTCCTCCATGGGAGATCAGCTTGATCTGATGAGACCAAACAAAGATGATGTTTGTGATGTCCAAGAAGTGTGGCTCTCGCCGACGTGTGGCTATGCCTATGCCCCATCGCGACCCCTTCGTGATGACCGCCGAGGCCGGCTACCTTTACCACCTGGTGCAGGCCAGCCTGTGGGAATCATGCAAGCAGACCAGCGCGGCATACTACCCCCCGACTTACGAGCAGGTACAGATCGTCCCATATCGCCAGCGAGCGCTTGCCATGACCGCACTCCTGCGCTGATGCCACGTAGACGAGGATTTTGCTCTGGTGGAGGCAGTGAGGCGGGGGCAGGAGCCGAGTCTGTATGCAGCAGACTCGGCAGTCTGCATGCAGCACGCATGGCGTGCATGCATGCAGGCTCCGGCACGGGGCGGGGGAACCTGGGGCAGGGGCAGCCCCAGGTTCTACTAAGGCACGTTCAGCCACACAATCAGCAACATACCACAACAGCACTCACAACCACGCTCACGTTCCATGCCCTCACGACGCAGGACGGCTTCATCCACCTCACCAGTGATGCGGCGTACCTGCTGGGGATTGGTACGAGTGAATGAAAGGGGAAGGGGGGGGGGGGGGGGGATAGCCAGGGTGCCATCGCACGCACACACACAAACATCACAGGCGGGCGGGCGGGGCGCTTTAGCCCCCCCCCCCCCCCCCGCCCCCTCCCCCCAACACACCACGCTGCGCGCCCACCACTCTGTGTGCCGTCGCAATGACAGGCAACCACTTCTACATGTCGGTGCCCGGCGACTTCCTGCTCCTGCTCATCGACCCAACAAAGCTGTCGGCGCCCGTGAAGTTCGAGGCAGCGGCGGACGTGGGGTCCGTCGCGTCAGACGGGCTCACCGGCAAAAAGGAGCCGCCGCTGTTCCCACACCTGGTGCGCCGCTGTGTGTGCTGTGTGTGTGCAACACCTGGTTCCCATACCTGGTTCCCAGTTCCCACACCTGGCTCCCACACCCAGCGTGGGGCCCGTAACCCCAAACCGCGTTGGAGCCCTTCCCGTAACCCTCCCGTAACCCCTCCCGTAACCCCGAGTCAACGCTCTTCGGGGCCAGTCAACGGTGTGGGGTGCACATTCACACCGTTTCACACCTTTCTCGACTTCCGGGGTGTTACGGGACACTTTGCGAGGGATGGCCCGTAATCCCCGCAACGTTATGGGAGGTTGAAGTTAGGGGCCCCACGCTGCCCACAACTGGTGCGCCGCTGTTCCCACACCTGGTTCCCACACCTGGTGCGCCGCTGTTCCCACACCTGGTGCGCACACGCAGCTCGCACACACACACACGCACACACACACACACACACACACATATATACACACACACATGCACACATACACACACACACACACACACACGCACACGCACACACACACACGCGCACACGCACGCACACGCTCGCACGCACACGCGCGTGTGTGCACGTGCACGCACACAGACACAGGGCAGCAGCTCCCGTCAAGCGTGTGCAGCGCAGCGCAGCGCAGCGCAGCGCGTTGAGCTCTGAAGATTACCCTGCGATGCATTGCGTCTGATGACTGCCCTTCATGCGTGTGTGCGCGTGTGTGTGTGTGCGCACGCACACACACTTACACATACACACAGACACACACACAACACACACACAAACACACGCACGCACACATACACGCGCGCAGTACGGCACGATTGACTTCGGGGCGGTGGTGAAGGAGCTGGTCGTGGTGCGCGACGCCGCGACCGGAGCCTTCCTATCCATCCCCACGGAATGAATAACAGTGGCGGTGTCGAGCAGCGCTGGAGGAGTCGCTCAGCGTGACCAGGACAACCCAGGTCCCCCTCGCGCTCCCCTGCCCACACGCACACCCTTCGAGGCAGGCGTAGTCGATAAGTCGTGTGTGGCATAGCTCGCTGCGAGCTAGGAGGCCGGCCTCTGAGCTGAGGGTACGAGACAGACAAGAGACAGAGATACTGGGTTTCGAGAGACGTCTTGTAGAGAGGTTGAGAGGTCTCTGAGCTGTGCTGGGGGGCCGAGACAGACAGGCACTGGCGACACTGGGTCCCCAGAAATGCATTGTAGAGAGAGTAATAGATCTCTGAACTGTGCTGAGGGGACGAGACAGATGCAGATACAATGGGTTTACAGAGACGTATTGTAGAGAGAGTGCCCTTATGACATACAACCCCCGAGTGCCTCATCCCAACAGGGCCGCTCTCCCCCTCTCCCTTGCCTCCCAACTCCTACCGCGTTCGTGTGATGGTGTACAAACGCTCACTAGACTCGTACATGGTGCATGAACAAGTGCGCGCTTGCCTCGCCCAAAAGCAGCTAACTAAAAAAACGGGCCCACTCGCGAGTGAGCGGCGCGGCGAAGACTCGTCACCAAGTCTGCCAACGCGCAACTGCACCGCGTGTCGTCTCACTCCCCACCCTCCCCTCTCTGACGCATGATGCTTATGTGTTGCTTCTCCGAGCGGAGAACGGTGGGACGGGGTGGGTGGTCTGGGTGCTGCAGCGGGCTCTCTCTCTCAGCGCGCCGACAGCCTGCTTGGGCCTGCTCCCATGCATGCTGTGTGCCGCCTCACGTGCCGTTTGCGCTGAGTCAGCTGCCAGCAGCAGCGCGACATGCACGTCACGTAGCCAACCTAGAGAGGTGGATGCAGCCGATCGGGCCGATCCCTCTCAGCGCCGCGCTGCAGCTGAGGCTGCATGGGGGCTGCATGGACGTGTTCACCTCCCGGTGGGCTTGTTCTCCTTGCGCTGCGTCGCGAACAGCGGCACGGCAGTGCCCCCGCCGCGGCATGACCGGCATGCCATGTAACCCGTCTTACTGCAGGTCGAGCAGCCCACATCGCCGTCTGACCATCGCCTGCAGACCGAGGGGGGAGAGGAGCGTGTGGTGGTGTGA
>VFSX01000213.1:0-12500 GCA_016618255.1 Chlamydomonas sp. UWO 241 | reverse complement strand
GGGCGCGAAGTAGTGGACCGGCGCCTACCAATTAGAGTTGGAATGGAATTGCCAACAAAGTCAGGCTACCGCCCCTCACAAGTGATGGCTAGGGCCAGAAATTGAGTTTGGTCTACTACGCTTGGCAGCACGGCCTGGAAATTCCCTTGTGTGTCCCGGCAGGCAAGGCTTCATAGGATTTAGGGTTAAGGGCTTAGGGTTTAGGGTTAAGGGTTAAGGGTTAACGGTCTAGCGTCTAAAGAAGCTGGGGCGCCTCAGCGGAACCACTGGATTTAGGGTTGAGGGTTTAGGGTTTTAGGGTTGAGGGTTTTAGGGTTTAGGGTTTAGGGTTTAGGGTTTAGGGTTCAGAGTTTAGCTTCTGAGGAAGCTGGGGCGCCTCGGCGGACCCACTTTGCCTTGCAATCAAATAATTCGGAAAACGTCGCGGCAAGGTCGATTTCCAAAACAAAATGCTGTAAACCCTGCCGTAAAAGTAAAAAAACGCCAAAAGTGACGTCAAGACGCAGTCAAGACGAGGAAAATCAAAAATAAATCCCGCGGCAAGGTTCCTATCGCAAGGTGCTGTTTCAACCCAACACAGACCCCCAAAACACGAAAACACGATTTCACCCTTTCGAGGTCCGCATGCGGCAGCCCCAGCACCCCAGTGCCCAAGGAATGAATGGTTGTCGATCGAGAAGCCTCCTCCGTTAGTCGGCGTCGCGCAAGGGGCGCGAGGGGTGACATCAGGAGCAAGTTATCGGCTACAGCCAACACGAAAGCGCACCGCATGGCGCCTCCCAACGCCCCCCATGCACACTCGACACACTGGATCCATTACAGGGGCCTCGCATGCATTACCAGTGGCGGAGCATCCCATGCGACGGTTTCGACCAGCATGGCGTTTTCGTGTTTTCGTGTTTTTCAACTTGGGCCTATATTGGGTTCAAACAGTTACTTGCGATAAATTCTAAACAGTTACCCCCTCTAACTGCCTTCGTCGCATTCTGGGTGTGCGCCTGGTCGACCGGCACAGATTAACTTATATTCGGCAGGCGTGCGACACTGAGCCAATTGAGAGCCTTGTGGCAAAGCGATCAATGCAGTGGCTAGGCCATGTGATGCGCATGCCGGCTTCTCGTCTTCCTCGTACGACTTTTGACTGCACAATGGATGTGGCTCGGCAGCAAGGCCGGCCTCCAGCCTCCTCCCGACACTATTTTCTTAAGCTACTGATTCAGCAGCTAGGCGAAACTAGTGGCACTCGTTCTGATTGGAAGACTTTTTCGGACACGGCGTTTGAGCGTGCTCAGGATAGGGTCGGGTGGAGAGCCGTGGTGTACGGTCCGGCTGCCCCTCAGGCGCCGGCCCCTCCACCACGGCGGTCAAGTAGATTGGCAAGCGCCACTTGACCCCCTATCCCCTAGAAGCAGTTAGGACCTATTTTGGAGGCGTCGCACAATAGCTCTCCTTTTTGCTCTGGGACTACACGTTGGCAGGCAGCCGGCTGGTGGCTACCGCCCCTCACAAGTAATTGTTAGGGCCAGAACTGGACTTGGGTCTAGGCGGTGGTACTAGGACTAGAGGTAGTCTTTGCTGGAAAGCCGATGTAACTGTAACTGTAACTGTAACTGTAACCCCCTTTTTAAAGTGGCGGCAAGGCAAAGCGGTACTACGGTAAGCGAGACCACTGGTGGTTACCTGCGGGTTGATGTCGCGGAAAGCGAGTGCCTGGTCGTCCTCGTAGATGACGGTGGCCGGGATCTGAGAGGGAGGGCACAGGTAAGAGACCTGGTCAGTACAAGTGTGCACGGAGTTTCCATCAGGATCTGAGAGGGAGAGAGAGAGAGAGAGAGAGAGAGACAGAGAGAGAGAGAGAGAGAGAGAGAGAGAGAAATAGAGAGAGAGAGACACAGAGAGTGAGCGAGCGCACAGACAAGAGACCTGGTGAGTACAAGTGGGCATGGCCTTTCCACCACGGCACGGGCGTATGGGCGACAGGCTTCCCCCCAGATGATGGCGGATGGGATCTAAGTGCGAGAGCGAGCACAGCGCGAGAGAGAGCACAACACAGTCAGCGTGACGGCGGCACACAGACGTGGTGGATCACCGGGCTTCTTGTGGCATGGCCCCACCATATGTATACGATACTGTGGGCTACTTTTGTAGCTTGACCTTTTGGTGGGCCTTGTGTCTGCTGCCTGAAAGTCCCGCTGGAACTTTGGAACTAATTGTGACCGCTGGCAGTGGATGTGTAACACTGCTCTCTTAAAAAAATATACATGGCATGGTCACGTGGGGAGCAGGCGCAGGGCCGCACAAGCTGCGGGCTGGCAGACGGCACGCACCTCCTTGGAAATGATCTTGTCAAAGATGGTGGGCCCCTCCTTGTCGGCAGCACTGCACACATGGCGGTGGCACCGGGGCAGTGTGTGGGCGCGGGCACACGCACGTGTTGGCACGGATGCATGGCGCATGGTCGCATGGAGATGGGGATCACCGGCACATGCACCGGGGGATCGCATGGCGTCACTCACCTTGCTGCTGCCAGTGCAGCTTCCACCTCTGATGCCATGGCCACGGTGGAGTTGGAGCGTTGGGGGGCGGTGGAGAACAGGGGAGGGCGGAGGGAGGCGCCGAGCTGGAATGTGGAGCTGGGACGAGCAACGGCAGTGGTTGTGTGCGAAACGCGTAAGCGCTGAATCAGGCGGGAACCAGCCAGCATCACTCTGATAGGAGGCTTGGTACAGCGATTGCGCAGTTGGGCTTGGCCCACACCCCCACACTCATCGATATCCGGCAATTTCTCCCTGAGAGCGCATAAACCCCCCGCTCCACGATGCAGTCCACCTCCATGCAGTTGCATCGAATGCGGTGCGGTGGTGGCACAGGCGCGCTTCGCTGCGCTGTTCGGCAACAGCACACGCCAAGGGTGGTGGCACAGCGCACAGGGGCTCCCCTGCTGGTGGTGAGCTGCGCAATACTTGTAGAATTGGTGGTATGCCGCAATTGACTGCGTGGTTGGGAGCGCTATCAGCGCAGGAGGGCGCCAGCGCCTGATCATATGCTATCTGTTCGTTTTGCGCCCACAGGCCCGCGCAGCCGCCACCTCTACAGAAGTGGACACCAAAGGCCTCATCCTAGACAGTGGCGTGGAAGGCGCATGGGACGAGCGCGGAGTGGGCGCACCAGTGGTGGGTACTCCATGCGTGGCCATGCATGCGCGCGTGCCATGCGTGAGGGTACGACAGCGCCGTCCGTGTGCATGTGCACTGAAGCGCACACGACATATGTGCAGCGCACGCAAAACATGCACATGCATGCAGCCCCGCCTGGTGTACGCGTGAGTACTGCTCTCACACACACATACACACATGCGCGTGCACACACACACACACACACGCACGCACGCACGCATACACGCGCACACACACACGCACACACGCACACACCCTGCATCTCGACCGTCTCTGCCACCAACAGCAGGTGCCCAGCTGGGCCGTGTTGGTATCGGTAGCATACATGCACACGCACACACACGCGCACATCAGTAGCACATCGGTAGCACATCGGAAGCACATCAGTAGCACACACACACACACGCGCGCACGCACACCAACATTGTTGTCGTTGTCGAAAGCGTAACACAGCGGGAGCACCTAGACCCCGAGTAAAAACACAAGACCCGAAAAGGCTACAAGCCAGCGAGGCGGTCACACACAGCCCTCCAACGCAGTCCACCGCTGTGACAAACCGCTAAGAATTACTACCCTCACGGTTCTGAGAGCCGAGAGCGGGTATGCGAGCCCATGTCCACGCTTGACAATCACTGAGGCGTCACGCCCCTAACTCATTCGCAGCTCAACTCCTGCGCCACCAACCCCAGGTGCGCTGCTACATGGGTGACAACGAGGAGCGGTGGGTCATGTGGTACAGCGGGCGGTCCACGATCGACGTGCCCGCAACCGAGAGCGTGGACGCGGTCGCGCCGTCGTCGGGCTCTATTGGAGTGGCGATCTCAGGTGCGTTGGACAATAGCGTGACACGAGTTTGGATCTGAGTGTGGACGCGGCCGCGCCGTCGTCAGGCTCCGTTGGTGTGGCGATCTCAGGTCAGGCGCTTCGGATAGCACAAACACGCAGCACGCACACACGCGCAAGCGTTCACACTCCCCAAAAATGCGCCGCCGTGTGGCTCTGTTGACGCGGCGATCTCTAGCACGTCAAAGACACATACACACACGCACACACGCGCACGTACGTACATACACACACACACGCACGTGCACACATAAGAATGCACAACAATGGCACTGTCTCTGATAGCAGTTTGAGTGTTGACCGAGTCTGTCTGGACATCTTGCGCAAGATGTCTGAACAGGCTCAGTCAACACTCAAAATGCTGTCAGTCTCTCACTCGATCTCTCTCTTCATCGTGCAGGCAATTGCGTCAACTGGCTGTGCTGTTTTCTCCTGCAAAAAGTGTGAACTCGCCATTTTTTACTCCTCACTCTTTCCCTTGCCGCATGCAGGCAATGGCGTCAACTGGCTGCGCGGAGAAGAGAGACACGGACCCTCAAAATCAATGCTACAACACACGTGTGCACACACACACACACTCTCTCTCACCCACACACACACTTTTCCCTCTCTGACTCTCTCTCTTCATCGTGCAGGCAACGACGTGAACTGGCTACGCGGAGGTTCTGCCGGCTGCCAAAGTGTGAAATCGCCGTTTTCAACTTCTCACTCTTTCCCTTGCTGTGTGCAGGCAATGGCGTCAACTGGCTGCGCGGAGAGGGCAAGGTGACCGGGATGCGCGATGCAGGTGAGCCATGATGATGGATATTACAGTCGGTGTACAGTTACAGTTACAGTTACATCGGCTTTCCAGCAAAGACTACCTCTAGTCCTAGTACCACCGCCTAGACCCAAGTCCAGTTCTGGCCCTAACAATTACTTGTGAGGGGCGGTAGCCACCAGCCGGCTGCCTGCCAACGTGTAGTCCCAGAGCAAAAAGGAGAGCTATTGTGCGACGCCTCCAAAATAGGTCCTAACTGCTTCTAGGGGATAGGGGGTCAAGTGGCGCTTGCCAATCTACTTGACCGCCGTGGTGGAGGGGCCGGCGCCTGAGGGGCAGCCGGACCGTACACCACGGCTCTCCACCCGACCCTATCCTGAGCACGCTCAAACGCCGTGTCCGAAAAAGTCTTCCAATCAGAACGAGTGCCACTAGTTTCGCCTAGCTGCTGAATCAGTAGCTTAAGAAAATAGTGTCGGGAGGAGGCTGGAGGCCGGCCTTGCTGCCGAGCCACATCCATTGTGCAGTCAAAAGTCGTACGAGGAAGACGAGAAGCCGGCATGCGCATCACATGGCCTAGCCACTGCATTGATCGCTTTGCCACAAGGCTCTCAATTGGCTCAGTGTCGCACGCCTGCCGAATATAAGTTAATCTGTGCCGGTCGACCAGGTGCACGCCCAGAATGCGACGAAGGCAGTTAGAGTGGGCAACCTCCAATCGAGTCAGTTGTGTTTTAGTAGGGGCCCATGTTTCGCAGCCGTACAGAAAGTGGGGCAGCACGAAAGTGTTGTAAACCCGCATCTTAGACTGCACTTGCATCTTCTTGCTGGCCCAAATCTTATCAAAAGACGCAAACACGCCCAGCGCGCGACCGACACGCACACCGATCTCCTTTTCCACACCACCACTCTGGGTTATCCAACTCCCTAGATACTTAAATGCAGAGACGGTCTTCACTTCACCACCAGTCAGCGCAAACGTGGGCAGATCCGCGTCAAAATCTGCTGGCAAAATCATCACTTCTGTCTTGGCGGCGTTGATTTGCATGCCAAAGCTAGAGGACACTTTGTCAAGGATTTTCAGCATAAGCGCCAACTGAGCTGGGTCATGCGAGAACAAACATAAATCGTCGGCATACATCAGCATTACTATGCGCTCAACCGACGACGACAACACAGAGCCGCCGGCTCGGGTCACGACTGACACGCCAGCCCCCTCTGGCATCATGTCTAGCGCCTTTTTCACTATGTGGTCAATAAAAACATTGAACAACACAGGAGCAATGACGCACCCCTGTCGCACACCAGACGACACGGGGAATTCGTGCCCGATTTTCCCAGCCAGCCGCACGGCAGCTGCGGTGTTGGTGTGAAGATCCTCCAACAGATCAATAATGTGCGGATGAACACTATATAATCTAAGGACTCTCCACAGTGCCGCACGGTTTATGCAATCGTAAGCTTTAGAATAGTCGACAAATGCCACAGCCATGCATTGTTTGTACTCGGCATGTGCCGCGCTCAGCGAGCGCAGAGTAAAAATTGCATCAACAGTGCCTCTGCTTTTTCTGAAACCACACTGAGCCTCATGCAACTGACCATCAACCTGCGTGGAGACGCGGTGCAGAAGTATGGCAGCGTACACTTTCCCGGCAATAGAGAGAAGGCTTATACCGCGGTAGTTACCAGGGGAGTCACGCGGACCCTTCCCCTTATATAACGGTGTGATAATAGCAGTTTTCCATTCCCTCGGGGCTCTCCCCGACCGCCATACGGCGATGATGACCCGGTGGAGCCATGCGATGGCAGGTGGGCACCGCAACAGCATGGCGTCCAGCTGGTCACCGTCCGGAGCGGCGGCCGAGCGCAACGCTCGCACACACGCCTCCGTCTCAGCCAGGTCAGGGGGGCGCCCGTGCGCTTCGTCCACCTCTGTGGCGCGTGTGAGCTCAAACGCCGCTACATCGTTCTCCAGCTGGTTCAGGGTCTCGTCGCTGAGCTTGGTCTCCCCGCCATATAGCTTGTCGAATGACTCTGTCATGGCCTTCAGCACCCCGTCTGGACCGCTGTGCAGCGCGCCCGAGACGTCCCGCATGGCAGGTGGGATCTGATGGCTGCGGCTGCGGCCCGCCAGCCTGTCGCACGCGCGCGCAAACTGGCGCAGATTCTTCTTGCGTAGCATGTCTTGCGCCTCCGCCACCTGCTGGCCGATCCACCTCTCCCTGTCTCTCTGCACAGCTGCGTCGGCCGCGCGGTTGGCGCGGTTGCGCTCTCGTTTGGCAGCAGCAGACTTGCTCCTGAGCCATGCCGAGTGCGCGCGCTGCCGGGCGTCCATGAGCCGGAGGGTGCGCTGCGACAGAGTGAACTGCCAGCCGCGCCGCCGGCGGCTGCCGCGTGGAGCGAGGTGGTTGGTGGCCACCTCGCGAATGGCAGCAGCCATCGCGTCGTACTCCGCCTGGGCATCAGCGCCCTCGGGCGGCACGGCCTCCAGCAGCCCAAAGCGATCGGACAGCTGGAGGTTGAACTCACGACGGACAGCCGGGCGCCGCAGTTGTGAAGAGTCCCATGCGCGCCGCTGAGAGCCGCCTGCATGGCGGGAGGCTCGCATGCGGAGGCGCATGGACAGTACCACCATGCAGTGATCGCTGTCCCAGGTTGGGCTCCTACGCAACCTACAGTCTGTCACCGCATGCATGCGGCGGCGCGCGACCAGGATGTAGTCCTTGACGCTGTGCAGGCGGCGCACAGAGCATGCATGCCGTCTGCTCTGTGCAACAGCCATGGGGCTGATGTGGGTGTACTGGTGCTCAGGCCTGTGGGGGTAGAGAGTGTTGGCAGCGCGCAGGCTGCAAGCAGTGGCAGTGTCAAGGAGCAGGCGACCGTTCCTGCTGGCCACCGCTGGCTCCGTGAGGGGCAGGTGCTTGCCAACGCATTCGTGGTCGGACACCGAATCCCTCCCCACTGCTGCATTGAAATCACCTGCCACGATGAGCAGATCGCGCTTGTCGTTGGCCTTGTCCGCGAGCGCCGCTACTCGAAGGTAGAAGTCGCCAGCCTCCTCGTCGCTCGCTGCCTCCGTTGGACTGTAGGCGCTGACGATGGTGATCATCTGCCCACGGACCGCTGCAAAGCGGGCCTGGATGAGGCGGTCGGACACCGCCTCCCAGGAGATGAGTGCCGATGCCCATGCAGGGGACAACAGCAAGCCCACCCCACGCTGCCGGTGCTCCCCACCCGACCATAGCAGCGTCCACGACGTGTCGCCCGTAGCCACTTGCGCCTCCCCGTAGCCGGTCCTGCGCAGCTCCTGAAGCGCTGCAACACCGACGCTAAGCTTGGCGCAATCTTGCACCAGACTCGCCAGTTTGACCAGTCCCTCGTCCTCTGCAGGACATGTCCGCACGTTGAACGTACAGTCGGTGTGACACCAGTAATGATGTATAAGACCTGTGTCTGCGCTTGCGCCCGACACCTTGAACTCAGTTTCAGTGGGAAACTGGCTGGCTACCTGGTAGGGGTGAAGGTAAACCCCCACATGCGCGCACACACTGGACCTAGACAGGGCACTGGGCCCCCAGATCCACCCTATACCACCCAGGTAGTGACAGCAACGCATTGTTGGTGTGCGCCATAGCATGCACGAGAGAAAGAAGAGAGAAGAGGGAGACAAAGCGATGAGAGAAAGAGTTGAGGGAGAAGAGGGAGAAGAGGGAGAAGAGGGAGAGGGAGAAGATAGAGAGGGAGAGAGGATTGAGTGAAGAGAGAACCGGGGTGCATGCCTCACGGATTCGGTGTGCACGCCAGTGGCTCCGCTTAGAATCTTGGGGAGATGATGGCTCACCCCGCGCCTCACACTCACTTCATCAATCTCACCCTGCCTGCCCGCGGAGGCGATGTATCGGCGAAAAAGTGTGAACGGGTCGTTTTTCACACTTTCCGGGTCGAACGTCGCGCAATCTCACGCCGCAGCGCGGTCCCAAAGCTGCCAGCCTCACCCCCGCAATTGCACTTTTGCGGGGCTGCGGGGCAGTGGTCCTTGGGAAGGATTTTAGTAATTAGTATTTTGCCGGCTCCAGCAACTTTGACCGCTCATACCAGGCACAATACACAGCGGGTATTCATGCAACACATGCCGTTGGGCTGCTCTCGGCAAGAGTTTTCCAACGCGCCGCTCCACGCCCTCTCCCATCAAGTGTGGTGGTTTTCTGGGAATGGGAAATCCGGCTCGGAGTGGTATACGGCTCGCAGGGGAATCACTGCTGCGGGGTGGCTATCGGAAACGCTTGCGCTCGCACAGTGGTAATACGCCATGTGAAGGCGTCCGACCGGCTGTTATCACCCACACAAACGTAAGTAACGCCCGGCGCAGATGCGCCGTCAGACGTCGGCGTTGTCCTTTAGACTCGCAGGACGAAGGGCCGAGGGGCCAAGGGGCTCGCCTGCCTGGCACACACACGCACACACACATCCACCCAATAATAACACTGGCCCCCATGCACACACGCACAACAACAACACACACACATGCACACACACACGCTCACACAATTGCCCCCCCCCCACACACACACCACCACCACACACACTCTCACACACACACACACGCACACACGCAGACGCGTCGTCAGACGTCGGCGTTGTCCTCGCCAAGAACGAGGACTGGTGGTGGTTCGACCCCCCCCCTCCCCACCACACACACACACACACACACACACACACATGCTTATGCACACACACGCAGACGCGTCATCAGACGTCGGCGTTGTCCTCGCCAAGAATGGGGACTGGTGGTGGTTCGACCCCCCCCCTCCCCCCCCCCCCCCACACACACACACACGCACACACACACACGCTCAAACACACACACGCAGACGCGTCATCAGACGTCGGCGTTGTCCTCGCCAAGAATGGGACTGGTGGTGGTTCGACCCCCCCTCCCCCCCCCACACACACACACGCACACACACACACGCTCAAACACACACACGCAGGCGCGTCGTCAGACGTCGTCGTCGTCCTCGCCAAGAACAAGGACTGGTGGTGGTTCGACCCTCCCCACCACTCACACGTGCACACACACACACACACACACACACACACACACGCTCAAACACACACACGCAGGCGCGTCGTCAGACGTCGACGTTGTCCTCGCCAAGAACGACGACTGCTGGTGGTTCGACCCCCCCCACCACCACCACACACACACACACACACACACAAACGCACACACACATGCTTATGCACAAACACACAGACGCGTCGTCAGACGTCGGCGTTGTCCTTGCCAAGAATGAGGACTGGTGGTGGTTCGACCCCCCCTCCCCATCATACACACACACACACACACACACACACACGCTCACGCACACACACACATGCTTATGCTCACACACGCAGACGCGTCGTCAGACGTCGGCGTTGTCCTCGCCAAGAATGAGGACTGGTGGTGGTTCGACACGGCGCACGTGCAGGTGCGTACTACCTAGGGTGAAGGGATTGGGGTTTGGCGTTTAAAATGGGTTGATTTCCGGCTTTTGGGTGTAGGCCAACACCCTGTTATTATGACCGTCCCTCCAAGAACGAGGACTGGTGATGGTTCGACACGGCGCACGTGCAGGTGCGGTCATGGGATGTGCTCTCTCGCGCGCGCGCGCGTGCGCGCGCGCTCTCTCTTTGTCCCTCTCTCGCTCTCTCTTTGTCCCTCTATTTTTCTCTCCCTCTTCTTCTCTCTTACTCTCCGCTCTCTCCCTCCCTCTCTCCTTGTCGCTGCCTCTCTCTTTCGGTCTATCTTTCGGTCTCGACCTCTGCATCTCTCTCTTTATCTCTCCCTCCCTCTCCTTCACTCTCTTTCTCTCTCTCTTCCTCTCTCTCCTTCCCCCACTTTCTCTCACACACACACCTCTCTCTTGCACACACACACGTAGGGCTCCAGACTAGTATTATATTAGTGTACCGTCCATATTGTTTGACGTCGCGGGGGGGGGGGGTCAAAATGATTATGTTTAATCCAACTTTATATTTCTACACACACACACACGGACGGGAGACATCCAAATCCTCTCCAACAGCAGCGTTTCCAGTGGCGTGGGCGTGTTTTGGATGTTCCACGCACACACACACACACACACACCGCACACACCGCACTCACACACACAGGCGGGAGGCGTCCAAATCTTCTCCAACAGCAGCGTGTCAAGCGGCGTCGGCGTGCTTTGGATGTTCCACACACACACGCACACACACACACACACACACACCGCACACCACACACACACACACAGACGGGAGACGTCCAAATCCTCTCCAACAGCAGCGTGTCGAGCGGCGTGGGCGTGTTTTGTATGTTCTACACACACACACACAGACGGGAGACGCCAAAATCCTCTCCAACAGCAGCGTGTCAAACGGTGTCGACGTGCTTTGGATGTTCTACACACACACACACACACACACGCACACACAGTAACAGTAACACGGGGTTTCCAGCTAAGCAGGCTACTCTTCTACTAGAGACACCCGCCGATACTCCAGCACACTTAAGTACTAGAGTACCGCCGGCTCCCGGCCGATAGACTACCGCTCCCGCCGGCTAGACTACCCCAAACAGCGGTCTCTGAGAGACATGTCTGGCAAGGAGCATATAGGAGAGGACCTTCCTCAGGGTCACAGTAGTGGCCTTGTGGCCAGTCAAGCCGGCAGAGCCGACTGGCGCTGACTGGAACGGTCCCCGCCTGGCAGTGCATGGCTGTCCAGCTCTCGTTTGCATGGGGCTCAGCCGGCGCCCCATGCCTCATGCATGGCCAGGTCCCACCCTCCAGGGGTGCATGGACGACAGAGTTGTCATGGAGGCTGCCTGAAGACCTTCCAACGCCAGTCACCGGCAGACGAGCGACCCCGAGGATGAGCGCGGTGACGAACGCTGCGATTGGTGAAGCGGATTTACTCTGTGTTGCCTCGGCGGTCGCCACCGCTGAAGCCGTGATGGTAGCCCGCCTCCACGGGCAGCCATCTTGACCAATGTCCAGCATGCATTGACGGGCGCCAGCTCCTCCGCTCGTCGATCAACTCGTCGAGATCGGTGCCGCATGGCGTCCTGCATGGGGGGAGGATAAGGGCCGTCTCCCAGCACGGGCCGCGGCAGCGCCGCGGCTACTCGCCAAGCCATGGCAGCGCCGGGCAAGCCGCTCCTGAAGTGTTCCACCGAGGGGCAGTCTAGCAGGAGCCGGGCCAGTTGTATTTTACCCCGCTCGTCAGCGGCACGGAGATCCTCGTCACCAGCAGCGCTGCATTGCTGGGTCCAGGGCTCGGCGACGAGAACGCGCCTCCGTTACTCGAGCGCCAGCACACACACACGCCGGAAACGTCAAAATCCTCTCCAGCAGCACCGTCTCCAGCGGCGTGGTGCGCTCTGATGGACGCACCCGAACACTCACTCACTCACTCACCGCCCCTTATCAACGCCGCTGAACCCCCAACCCTAAACCCTAAACCCTCAACCCTCAAACCCCCCAACCGCAGGCCGGAGACGTCCAAATCCTCTCCAACAGCAGCGTGTCGAGTGGTGTCGGCGTGTTTTGGATGTTCTACACGGGAGGGGACTACAACCCAGCACCCCAGGTGGCAGGATTCCCAGGCGTGCCTGCTGCGCTGTCTTCGGGAGAGGAGGGCAGCCCAGGTGTGTCTGTGTGTGTGTGTGTGTGTGTGTGTGCGTGTGTGTG
>VFSX01000107.1:482500-491425 GCA_016618255.1 Chlamydomonas sp. UWO 241 | reverse complement strand
CCCGCCCACCCACCCACACATCACACCCTCTCCCCGCCCTCGCTACTTCCCTGAACAGAGGTTCTCAAAAGAGGCGCTGGCATTCCAAAGAGCGCACCACAGCAGTCAGCAGGCTCGGCTCGTGCACCCACCTCCCCCCTGCCCCCTCTTTCCTCTTTGACTCACCCACCCATGCACCACTCCCCCCCCTCCCTTCCCTTGCCACTTTGCTGAGCAGAGGTTCTCAAAAGAGGCGCTGGCATTCCAAGAGCGCATCGCAGCACGCAGCGGGCTCGGCCCGTGTACGCACCTCCCTCCTGGCCCCCCCCCCCTTCCGCCCACCCACCCACGCACCACTCCCCTCCCTCTCCCCGCCCTTGCTACTTCGCTGAACAGAGGTTCTCAAAAAAGGCGCTGCAATTCCATATGCGCAACACAGCACGCAGTGGGCTCGGCATGAAAACTCACCTCCCCCCTGCCCGCTCTCTCCCCTTTCGCCCACGCACCGTGCACCTCTTCCCCTCCATGAACAGAGGTTCTCAAAAGAGGCGCTGGCATTCCAAGAGCGCATCGCGGCACGCAGCGGGCTCGGCTCTTGCACGTACCTGCCGCCGGCGATCCAGTGCCAGCCGCCAGAACCGACCATGGCGCACGCGCGCGCTGAGTTTGAGGCCGTGATGCTGACCAGGTGTGTTCCTTCTTTCCTGCGCGTGTTTGCTCACCGTTGTTAGAGTTTGTTTGTTGTGCTCTGAAGCTCTGCGATGTAGTGCCAGCCGCCAGAGCCGACCATGGCGCACGCGCGCGCGGAGTTTGAGGCCGTGGTGCTGAGCAGGTGTGTTTCTTCTTCCCTTTTGTGTTTATTGGTGATTGTGTTTAATTTGTTGTGCTCTGAAGCCCACAGATCTTGCGATCCTGTGCCATCCGCCAGAGCCGACCATGACGCACGCGCGCGCGGAGTTTCAGGCCGTGACGCTGAGCAGGTGCGGCTCTCGTGTGTGCTAAGCTAATTGGTCAGCAAAACATCTCTGTATCCTGTGCCAGCCGACCATGACGCACGCGCGCGCAGAGTTCGAGGCTGTGATGCTGACCAGGTGCGGCTTACTTCCTCTTTATGTTTTTCAACTGGTGCTGGTGTTTGGTTTGTTGTGCTCTGAAGCCCACAGATCTTGCAATACTGTGCCAGCCGCCAGAGCCGACCATGACGCACGCGCGCGCGGAGTTTGAGGCCGTGGTGCTGAGCAGGTGTGTTTCTTCTTCCCTTTTGTGTTTATTGGTGATTGTGTTTAATTTGTTGTGCTCTGAAGCCCACAGATCTTGCGATCCTGTGCCATCCGCCAGAGCCGACCATGACGCACGCGCGCGCGGAGTTTCAGGCCGTGACGCTGAGCAGGTGCGGCTCTCGTGTGTGCTAAGCTAATTGGTCAGCAAAACATCTCTGTATCCTGTGCCAGCCGACCATGACGCACGCGCGCGCAGAGTTCGAGGCTGTGATGCTGACCAGGTGCGGCTTACTTCCTCTTTATGTTTTCAACTGGTGCTGGTGTTTGGTTTGTTGTGCTCTGAAGCCCACAGATCTTGCAATACTGTGCCAGCCGCCAGAGCCGACCATGGCGCACGCGCGCGCGGAGTTTGAGGCCGTGATGCTGAGCAGGTGTGTTCCTTCTTTCCTGAGCGGGTTTGTCTACTGGTGGTTGTCATGTGTTTGGTTTGTTGTGCTCCGAAGCTCTGTGATCCAGTGCCAGAGCCGACTGTGGTGCTGTGGTCCCTGGGAAGGATTTTAGTAATTTGTTTTTTGCCGGCTCCAGCAACTTTGACCGCTCATACCAGACACAGTACATAACGGGTGCCCACGCAGCGCATGCCGCTGCGCTGCTCTCGGCGAGAGCTTTCCAACGCATCGCCCCACGCCCTCAACCACTAAGTGTGGGGTGGTTTTCTGGGAAATGGGAAATTCGGCTCGGAGCGGTATACGGCTCGCAAGGGAATCACTGCCGTGGCGCACGCGCGCGCGGAGTTTTGAGGCCGTGATGCTGACCAGGCGCGGTTCTATCTAGATCCGCGTTTGGTCGTATTTTCAGCAGTGTTCGGTTTCTTAGCAGTGATTTCATTTTCAGGATTTTAAATTTATTCTTCCACAACCGGATTTCACTATGACTGCGGTTGACCGTTGACCTCCCGTTGGCCGTTTGTCATTTTATCCAAGTCAGTTAACAGCTCTGTCTGGCGAGCTCGTCGCACTACACATCCACTTGATGGTCCCGAGCTATGTTCAAGGTCGACATAAGGCCGGTATACAGCCAAATGGCTGTGAACAGCCAAAATTTAAAACACCTTTTCTTAGGCTGCGAAGCCCAACAACAACAACAACAACAACAATGACAATGACACAAACACAAACACACACACAACCAACCAACCAACCAACCAACCAAGCGTTACATGAGGCCGTCCGCATGCACCGGCAATGCTTGTACTACTAACAGCAGTACATCCCGGCAATTGTTACGAGGTCTGACCCGTGCACTGGGATGTCTTTCGAATAGCGGGTGACCGACCAGCGCCTGAATCGAGTGGATAGTATCCTTGGTTTGGGGGGGTCGGGGGGTTGCCTCTGAGGCACTGGCATCTAACTAAAGGCTTGCTGACTGAAGGCTTTCTGACTGTGACCACCATCATCATCATTATCTACTTTGTTGGCTGGCTGCTCCCGCATTGGCTGCCATCTCTCTGCAAATACCATTCCACAGGCGTGGGAACCTCGCGAGGGTGAGCCACCCGGGAGGCCGCCTGCGGGCTAGTATCACAGCAAGCTCGGGGACGGTCTTCAGCTGGGACTCCGGTGGGGACTCGGCGTACTCCTTCTTGGCCTTGTCAAACTGCGTTGTGACGGCAGTCTTGAACACGTAGGAGTCGAAAATGTCTTGGACATTCTCACGGTAGGAGGTGATGACCCCACCTTGGTAGGGTATCACGTCTGGTCGTCGGTGCATGAAGAGGGCGGCGGTGGCTGGGAACATGGGTTCGGCTGGCGGGGAAGGGGAGGGGGGTGTGTTGGAGGAGGCAAGGGGGGAGAAGGATGGGGGTTGGGAGGAATCGGAGGAGGCATGGGGGGGATCAGAGGGGGCGTGGTGGGCAAAATGGGAGAGGGACGGGGGTTGGATGGGATCGGGGGAGGCGTGGGAGGGATCGGAGGAGGCGTGGGGGGCAAGGGGGGAGAGAAAGCGGGGTTGGGAGGGATCGGAGGAGGCGTGGGGGGCAAGGGGGGAGAGGGAGGAGGGTTGGGAGGGATCGGAGGAGGCGTGGGAGGGATTGGAGGGGGCGTGGGAGGCAAGGGGGGAGAGGGAGCGGGATTGGGAGGGATCAGAGGGGGCGTGGGAGGGATCGGAGGAGGCGTGGGAGGCAAGGGGGGAGAGGGAGGGGGGTTGGCAGGGGTGGGGGGCGGAGGAGTGGAGGTGGGGAGGCGGCGGACGAGGGATCCAATGAACAACAATCGGTGTTTGTTGATCGTGACGATGATAGGAGTGGTGGGAGGGTGCGCGGCATGTAGCTTGGCAGTGGATTTTTGCTTCAAGGTGTGGCAGGAGGGGGCTTTCAGGCGGCGGAGAAATCGGTTGTGGGTTACCTCGAGGCGGTGGATGTGAGTTTTGTTTAGCGTCCAGGTTTGGCAGCCGTACAAGAGGGTGGATACAACAAGGCATTGTACAGGTTGATCTTGGTGGTGAGGGTGATCTCATCTGATTTCCAAAACCGTGGGGTGAGGCGGGTGAAGGCGTACCATGCGGAGCTGATCCGGCGTGATATTTCTTCGTCGAGGATGTTGGTGGGCGGTGGGGGTCAGGGTCGTCGAAAGGGGGGTAGGTGGGGGGTGAGGCCATAATGCTGCCGAGGTATTTGAAGCTGGAGGTGTGGTGGACCAGGTGGGGGGTAGGGGAGGAGTTGGAGGGGATGGCGATGGGGGTGGTGGTGGGGCGGTGTGGGCAGACGGGTGGCCGAGGGATTGTGCAACGGTTTTGCTGTAGTTGATCTCAAGCGCGAGGTCAGAGCAGGTGCCGTCGAGGAGGGTGAGCACGGTGCGGAGGGCGTCCTCGGAGAGGGAGAGCAGGGCGATGTCGTCGGCATAGAGTAGGAGGGGGAGGACGGTGGTGTCGTAGTCTTTGCGGGACTCGGGGGTGTGGAGGACGCCGTCGACAACGTACGCCGATTTGGATGCCAGCGTTGGGGATCTGGGCAATCAGGGATCTGATTACGGTGTCGATGTAGACGTTGAAGAGTAGGGGGGAGATGGGGCAGTCTTGCTTGACACCGGTTTCCAGAGGGAAGGGGGCAGAGAGTGCGTCGCCGCCGCGGCCACGGGCCGTGGCATCAGAGTAGAGGCTCTTGATGTGGTCGAGGTTAGGGGGTACTCCGCGGTGGCGGAGGTTTTCCCAGAGCGCGGGGTGGTTGACACGGTCGAACGCCTTCGAGAGGTCAACGTAGGCCACGTAAAGGGGGGCGTGAGCGCGGTGGGACTCCTCTTGGAGGCGGCGTAGGGCAAAGATGGCGCCAGTAGTGCCTCGGCCGGGCCGGAAGCCGAACTGGGAGGTGTGAAGGGATGGCTCTAGGTGCCGTCCGAGGCGGCCGAGGAGGATGTGGGTGTGGACTTTGCCCGGGACGGGCATGAGGGAGATGCCACGGTAGGACTTGCAGAGAGTGGTCGGGCCTGAGGATGCGCCCTTGTAGAGGGGGCAGATCTCCGCTTGTCTCCATGAGGTAGGAGTGGTGTTGGTGTCCCAGCATGAGCGGATGATGTCGTGGAGGGCGGAGGCGACGGCGGGGCCGCCGCTCTTGATGAGGGGAACAGTGATGGCGTCGGAGCCCGGGGAGGTGTTTTTGAGTGCCTTGATGGCGGCCTCAATCTCGTCTCGTGAGGGCTCGGAAGGTGTGGGGGAAACACACACACACACACACACACACACACACACACAAACAAAAACACAAACACGCCAACGCCAGCACAAGCACAAGCACAAGCACAAGCCAGCATCAACACTAACACTAACAACAACAACAACAACAACAACAACAACAACAACAACAACAACAACAACAACAACAACAACAACAACAACAACAACAACAACAACAACAACAACAATAACAACAACAGCAACAACAACAACAATGCACAAACACATGCAGTGTGGAGAACCTACTGGCACGCACGGGGATTCGACCGGGCCAAATCGGAATCATCGTTGTCAACTGCTCGCTCTTCAACCCCACACCCTCGCTCGCGGCGCTCGTGATCAACCACTTCAAGGTGGGGGAGAGGCGAGGCTCATCCGTGCAGATGCGGCCACACAGCAATCACAAATCAAGCAATTCAAAGTGAGGGGCCAGCCACACACACACACACACACACACCTCGCCCTCGCTCGCGGCGCTCGTGATAAACCACCTGAAGGTGAGGGAGAAGCGAGGGCCAGCCGTGCAGATGCACACACGCGCGCCGACACGATCACACACACGCACACACACAAAAAAAAAAAAAAATGAACATGCTTGCTCTTCCACCCACGCCCTCGCTCGCGGCGCTGGTGATCAACCACCTCAAGGTGAGGGTAACTTAAATGTGAGCACGCGCGCAGCCACACACACACACACACACACACACGCACGAGCACACACACTAATGCCAACACACATATGTACTCCCCTCCCCCTTCCACACACACACAGAGGCGCTCCGACGCTGGTTAGGGAGAAGCAAGGGCAGCCGTGCAGACGCGCACATACGCGCAGACACACATGCACACACACACTAACACACACAAACATACACACACAAACACAAACATGCTCGCTCCTCAACCCCACGCCCTCGCTCGCGGTGCTGGTGATCAACTGCTTGAAGGTGATGGTAACTTGGGGCAACCACACAAATGTGGGCACGCGTGCAGCCACACGCACACGCACATGAGCACACACACCAATGCCCCCCCCCCATACCAACACACACACAGATGCGCTCCGACACGATTAGCTACAACCTGAGCGGTATGGGCTGCTCCGCTTCTCCGATCGCCATCGACATGGCGCGCCAAATGCTGCAGGTCAGTACCTGAAAGTACCTGCAAGTAACTGTCAGTAAGAGAGTGTAACCACAAGTAACTGCAGGTAACCGAAAGTAACCGTAGCATGGGCTGCTCCGCATCTCCGATTGCAGGCCAGATGCTTCAGGTGTGTAACTGAAAAGTAACTGTCGACAAAATTCTGGCAATAACTGGAATGTAACTGAATGTAACCAAAAGTAACCCTGGGAGGGGCTGCTCCGCTTCTCCAATCACCATCGACATTCTCACACATTCTTTTCCAAAATAAATGCCTCCAGCAGGGGGGGATTGAGGAGGTGGATATGAAGCCTGGGGTGAGTCATCAATTTCCCAAGATCCTTAGCGGAACCACTGTCACACAGAACTGGTACTTTGTCAACACACACACACACACACATGCACGCGTGCAGCTTTACTTCTCGACCTACGCCCTCGTCCTCTCCATCAAGAACACCATCCAGAACTGACACTTTGGCAATGCACGCACACAAACACACACACACACACACGCACATTCACACACACACGCACGCACACACACGCAGCTCTACCCCTCGACCTACGCCCTGGTCCTATCCACCGAGAACATCACACAGAACTGGTACTTTGGCAATGAGCGCTCGATGCTCATGCCCAACTGCCTCTTCCGCGTCGGCGGCGCTGCGATGCTGCTGTCAAACAAGCGGCGCGAGTACTTCAGGTCAGTGATTCCCCTGCAAGCCGTATGCCGCTCCGAGCCGGATTTCCCATTTCCCAGAAAACCACCCCACACTTAGTGGGAGAGGGCGTGGAGCGGTGCGTTGGAAAGCTCGTGCCGAGAGCAGCACAACGGCATGCGTTGCATGAAAACCCGCTGTGTATTGTGCCTGGTAAGAGCGGTCAAAGTTACTGGAGCCGAAAAAAAAACGAATTATTAAAATCCTTGCCAAGGGACCACTGCTTCAGGAGTGTGTCTTGTGTCTTTTGAAACCGTATGGATCCTGTCTAGCCGTGTACAACACCCCAGCCATGCGCATGCCCAACTGCCCAAGTTTTTTCAGAGGTTTGCAGGAGGGTGTGTTTTAGCGTTTGAAAACCGTTTAAATCCTCTCTCTATGCGTGCCACACGACAGCTGCCATGCGCATTCGCAACTGCTCATGTTTTCGTCAAAGGCGCAGCGATGCTGATGTGAAACATGCGTTGCGAGTCCTTCAGGTGGGGAGTGCCCAGCGGCGCGGGCAGACGTCCTCTACCCTCAGCTGTCACTTCCAACACCTGCTCCTGCGCCCCACGGGCATGCCCACCCCACTGCGACGCGCGGGATGGATAGCTGGGGATACTGGCTACACATAGGTCGCGAATTTAGCCAAAACGGCCCAGTACACAGTGGGGAATCACATCGTCCGTGTGGAGGTGTGGGTGTTCAGTGAGGAGCAGGAGTAGTATGGGGACTGGGGTTTTGTGGGGCGTTTGATCCGTTTTTTAAACCGCAGTAGCCGTATGTAACACCCCAGCCATGCTCCTGCCCAATTGCCTATGATGAATGTTACAGTCAGGGACACCTCTAAAGGCGTATAAGACCGTGCTCGGCGCGTATGGCCCGAGCACCTTACTGAGATGGCTGGCTGTTGGTGGTAGGGAACCCCAACTCTGTAAAGAGCGTGGGCGCACCCCTAGGTCCCCTACCGCAGCGGCAGCAAACGCTTGTTGAAGTAGGTGAGCGCATGTTGCCAAGGGGGGACCGGGGTATGAAATATCCCATGTTTTATAGGGGGTATGACCCATGTCTCAACTGAGGGAGGGATGGGGGGAGAGCCCCTAGCAGCGGCTAGGGCTGAGGAACTGATCATGGGAAATTTCATACCCCCGGATATTTCATACCCCGACCCCTATAGATGTTCTCGTCAGAGGCGCAGGTGTTTCAGGGGAAAAGGTTTCGTTTTGTTTGCCGTTGCAGGACCGCCGCAGCCGCACCAGTACCAGCACCAGTACCAGTACCAGTACTGGTAGCAGGGCTCCGCTAAGGATCTTGGGGAAATGATGGCTCAACCCGGACCTCACGGCTCACTCCCCAATCTTAACCCGACGGAGGCGACTTCTTGTGGAAGGGGTGTGAAAACGTCATTTTAAACACTTTTCGGGTCGAAATTTGCGCAACCTCAACCCGACGCGCCAGCCCGAATCGGCCTATCTCAACCAGTGGTCCTTGGGAAGGATTTTAGTCATAAGTTTTTTGCCAGCTCCAGCAACTTTGACAGCTAATACCAGGCACAATACACAGCGGGGATTTATGCAACGCATGCCGTTGGGCTGCTCTCGGCACGAGCTTTCCAACGCAATGCTCCACGCCCTCTCCCACTAAGTGTGTGGTGGGTTTCTGGGAAATGGGAAATCCGGCTCGGAGCGGTATACGGCTCGCAGGGGAATCACTGATCTCAACCCGAAAGTGCACTTTTTGGGGGTGCGTGTTGGCCAACCGAAACAATCATTGCTACGCTGGAGCACTGCGGGTCCGTGCGGGCTATCCTAGCAGATCCCCCCCTAGACGTGCATTCTAGGCCAAAACCCACGCCCCGGCGTCATCCGGGCGCGTACGCGTAAAACCTGCAAAACCAGCACCACCGGCTTTGCAGCAATGACATCTAGTCCCCTAGTCCCTAGTCCCTAGTCCCTAGTCCCTAGGGGGAGGTGGGTTAAATTCTACAAGGGGCAAAACATATAATCTTGGGATACGCAAGCTTCCCACAGCCACCATGCTGCGTGTACGCGCCCCTCCTTCCAGACTTGAGATGGCCCTGATATGGGGCAGGTATACCCCGGGTTTCAGCCCGAGCGGCCCCTTCCTCTGGCTCCTAGTCCTTGCACCGCCGCCTA
>VFSX01000107.1:457500-475000 GCA_016618255.1 Chlamydomonas sp. UWO 241 | reverse complement strand
CCCAAATTTCCCGTTTTGCCCCCGCAGCGGGGGCTGCGGGGGCGCTAAGGACATCACTGGCTTGCAACCCAGACCCACGGCACACAGACCCCCCCCCCCCTGCTGCACCGCCATCTGTGTGGTGGGGCCTGCCCCATCTAGCATCCCGTGCGTAGGCAGTGGCACCGCACACCGTTCGGGTGGGGCTTCATTCCGCGGCATCGGGCACTCTCTCGCTCTCTCACACTGTCGCTCTCACTCTGCCACTCTCCCACTATCTCACTCTCTCTCAGACTCTCACTCTCTTCCACTCTCTCTCACTTTCTCTCGCGTTCTGTCACACTCTCACACATTCTCCCTCTTCTCCCACTCGCTCACTCACTGCCTCACCTTGTCACTCTCTCCCACTCTCTCTCTCACTCTCACTTACAGATACGTACTCGCGTACCTCGAGGCGATCCGTGGTGTGAAGCGAGGCGACCGTGTGTGGCTTGCACTCCCTGTCACTCTGTCACTCTCTCTCACTCTCTCTCACTCTCTCTCACTCTCACTTTTAGGTACGTTCTCGCGTACCTCGAGACGATCCGGGGCATGAAGCGAGGCGGCCGCGTGTGGCTCTCACTCTCTCTCACTCTGTCACTCTGTCACTCTCTTGCACTCTCTCTCACTCTCACTTGTAGGAACGTACTGGCGTACCTCGAGACGATCCGCGACGTCACCACACTCTCTCGTTCACTCTGTCTCACACTTCCTCTCTTTTCCTCTCTCTCACACTCGCTCCCTCCATCTCCCTCTTTCACTCTCACTCTCGCTTACAGGTACGTGCTTGCATACCTCGAGACGATCCGGGGCGTAAAGCGAGGCGGCCGCGTGTGGCTCGCACTCTCTCTCAATCTGTCATTCTCACTCTCACTCTCACTCTCTTTCTCACTCTCACTCACCCTCTCTCTCTCTCACTCTCACTCTCACTCTCACTCTCACTCTCACTCTCACTCTCACTCTCACTCTCACTTACAGGTACGTGCTCGCGTACCTCGAGACCATCCGCGGCGTCAAGCGAGGCGATCGCGTATGGCAGCTCGCGTTCGGATCAGGGTTCAAGGTCAGTGCTACCCTACCAAAATCCCAACGTCTGATCCGCGCCATGGAATGCGGTCATAACGCCTGAGACGGTCCAGAGTGCGCCTCAGGCGGTGGTGAGCGCCTGAGGCGGTCGATGTGGCGCCTGAGGCGGTTTGGATAACGCCTGAGGCGGCGCCTGAGGCGACGCCTCAGGTGGTCGGAGCGCCTCAGGCGCCGCCTGATCTGCGCCATGAAATGGGACGCCTGAGGCGCCGCCTCAGGTGTTGTGAATGTGGTAGGGCTAGGGCATGCATCAGTTGCGTACTCTTGATTGAAGCGGCTTTGATTCGACAGAAACACCTAAGGCTTACAGGCGGGGTTGAGCCCCGGGATGAAGGTTTGTGGACTGGGCGCTCAGGACTGTGTAGGATCTCGGCCCTAGCCCGGTAGGGGCCCGCCATGTGACGCTGGGTGACTGTAGTAGTGTGGCGACCGCGTATGGCATCTCGCGTTCGGATCCGGGGTCAAGGTCACTGCTAGGGCATGCATCATTTGCTTACTCTTGATTGAAGCGCGGCTTTGATTCGACAGAAACACTCAAGTCTTAAAGGTGGTGCTGATTCGGTGTTGATATACTCCCCTCCCGTTCCAGTTGAGTCCCGGGGAGAAGGGTTGAGGGCTGGACGCTCAGGGCTGTGAAGGGTCTCGGCCCTAGCCCGGAAGGGGCCGCCCACCATGTGACGGATGGATGTAGTTGTGTGGCGACCGCCTATGGCAGCTCGCGTTCGGATCCGGGGTCAGGGTGAGCGCAAGAACGGGTAAACTCTCGCTACAGGCGGCTCCCTGATACCTGCCCTACAAGAACAGCTGCCTCGGTTACCCCAGGCTGCAGGCTCTGCGCGCCTAGGGTAATAGTTCATTTAATTGGGCTGCATGCAGCGGACTTCCAACTTACCACTTCAACAGTGCAACTCTGCTGGGTTCCACTGACTTTCGAGAGGCTTGCAGCTCAAACCTCACAGTGCCCACCACTGCGTGCACGCCCTGCCCGCCTCTCCCCACCCCACTGACGGCCTCCCACCACCCCACTGCACGTGCGTCTGCCGCGCAGTGCAACTTTGCTGTGTTGCGCGTGCCCACCACTGCGTCACTACGCGCACGCCCTGCCCGCCTCTCCCCACCCCACTGACGGCCTCCCACCACACCACTGCGCACGTGTGTCTGCCGCGCAGTGCAACTCTGCTGTGTGGCGTGCGCTCACCACTGCGCCACTGCGCGCACGCCCTGCCCGCCTCTCCCCACCCCACTGACAGCCTCCCACCACCCCACTGCACGTGCGTCTGTCGCGCAGTGCAACTCTGCTGTGTGGCGCGTGCCCACCACACGTCACTACGCGCACGCCCTGCCCGCCTCTCCCCACCCCACTAACGGCCTCCCACCACACCACTGCGCACGTGTGTCTGCCGCGAAGTGCAACTCTGCTGCGTAGCGTGCGCTCACCACTGCGTCACTACGCGCACGCCCTGCCCACCTCTCCCCACCCCACTGACCGCCTCCCACCGCCCCACTGCACGTGTGGTTGCCGCGCAGTGCAACTCTGCTGTGTGGCGCGCGCTGCGGCACAACAACTCTCCGCACGCCGCGTGGGAGGACTTTGACGTGGGCGAGATGCGCGAGGTGCGTTGGAGGGCCCTGCAGCAATGAGTCGCTTGCGCATGTCCGTGTGCCGATGCATGAGCGGGAGTATGTGCACGTGTGCGGGGGCATGAGTGTGAGCGTGGGTGCCCAGTATGAGGGAGCGTGAGCGCAATGCCTGCGTGCCTGGCCCTGTCCCGGCGGCAGCACCTCCAACCAACCCTCCCAACCGAGGTCCCACCCCATCTCACATCTCCCACACCTTCCACACCTCCCACACATCTCCCACACCTCCCACACCTGTTCACACCTGCCCCGACCGCAGCACCTCGCATCGCTGCCCAACCACCACCACGCGGCCAAGCACAAGGGGTAGCAGCGCAACGGCCCGGCGCACCAGAGCAACACCTGACAACACGGGGAGGGCCACGCCGTGAAGTGATATCGTCCCGCCGTGCCCATGTCAAGGGAGGGCGCCTGGGCGCGGGTTGTGCAAAGCGCTGGCGACCACTTGAGAGGCAGCAGTGTCGCGGCGGCCACACGGTGAAAACCGCCTGGCCTCCTGGGTCCCGCCGCTAAGTTATATCGTCCTGACCTCATGTGATGGGCGCCTGGGCGCGGTTGGTGGAAGGGGGCTGGCGACCACGTGGAAGCAGCAGTGTCACGGCGGCCACACGGTGCACGCCCATGCCGCACAGGTGACCACCACTTGGCCTGAACCAGCGCAGCACCTGCTATGGCCAGAGTTCTACGCCGCAACGTGATATCGTCCGTGCCACTGCGCCAATGTGATAAAAGGGAGTCTGGCGCGGTGCATGCAGGCTGGCAGCCAGAAGGGAGCAGCGGCAGCAGCACGGCAGCCACACGGCCGGCGGTGCCCACGCCGCACGGTGACCACCGCCTGGCCTGAATGGCTGGCACACAGCACAGCACCTGACATGGGGAGAGGGCCACGCCGTAAAGTGATACCGTCCCGCCGCGCCCATGTCATGGGAGGGCGCCTGGGGCGCGGGTTGTGGAAAGCGCCCGGCGGCCAAGCACAAGGGGTAACAGCGCAACGGCGGCCACATGGTGCACGTCGACGCTGCGCGGTGACCTCTGTCGTTTGCCTCATGTGATACGGGACGGGAGCCGCACCGGATGTGGAGTGGGAGGGCAAGCCGCAAAGTGATCTGGTCCCGCCGCGCCTGATGCCATGGGAGGCCGGGGGAGGGAGCTACCTAGCCTATACGCTCAATTTGTGGCAGGAGGCTGGACGCAGCTTGCGGTGCACGTCCACGCCGCACGGTGACTACCGCCTGGTGAGCGGCCCGGTACGGCACCTGATATGATGAGGGTCCCGGGCGGGATATCACTTTGCTGCACCGCAAAGTGATATCCTCCTGGTCCCCATGTGATGGGGGGGAGCCTGGGTGTGGGTGTGGTTGGTGGAAGAAGGCTGGCGGCCACACGGTGCACGCCCACGCCGGCACCGTGACATCCGCTGTGCCCCACTGCTGGAAACTCGTCCCCGTCCGGCCCCCATGTGATGGGAGGGAGCCTGGACGCGGTTTGTGGAAGGCGGCTGGTGGAGGCAGCACGGCGATTACACGGTGCACGCCGCACAGTTGTGTCCTGCGCGCCCCATGTGATGGGAAGACCTAGGCCAGGCGCGCGCCCAGCAACTCCTGGCGCAATTTTTTTAATCGTCTTCATCCACGGCGCTCTTGACACGCTCTTGACAGTCCGCTTTGTTCTGAACGAGTTTTGCTGATTTGGCGGATCGAGGCAGTCTCTGAAGTTGAGTTGGCGGCACGCATCCCTTCTTCCCACCCGTCTCGGGTAGTGAGCACCCTCGTGCGATCTCTTGTAGCTCTGCTCGTTGCCGAGCTTCAAAAACACTCTTCATAGGTTTGAGATTTGAATCACTATTTTGATTTAAAAAAAGGACCAGCCTCGGACTCGCGCCAACTGTCGGACTCGCGCCGACTGACTCTGCAGCAACCGCCGGCATGACACACGCGATGCGATGCATATGTCGGATGTGTTGGCACGCGCGTGGGACGGACGGCGATGGTCGCATGCTGACGCAATGTTGAGCCCTTTCTGGAATAAACGATCCGAGCGGTATCTCTCTTGTATCTGGGGCAGTGCGCACTGCACAGGCCAACTTGAAGCATCGAATAGGCAGCATGCGACGGGCCGTGCACGCCACGTGGCGCACATGTCCCCGATCGATGAAGGTAGTCAGTAGAGAGAGATTATCGAGGTGTCCACGTGTACATGTGATGCAGCTTTAGGGAGGAGCTAGCTAGAAGCAGGAGTTGTCCTCTTTCTCATTTTCGCCATCGTCGTCGTCGCTGTTCATATATCATCGCCGAACAAATCGTCGCTGCGCAGCGCCCCTTGCTGCACCGGCAGTGTGCGCGACATGGCGCATGTGACGGGCAAGGTCGCATCACTCTTATCTCTTGGTCGGCTGACAGCACATGCAGCGCCCACATGCAGTGCTCATAGGCAGCGTGAGATAGGCAGCTAGTCAGGTAGGCAACATGCGTGCGTGCACGCACGCGTGCGTGCAGCTTACAGCCACTGGCAGGCAGAAGGCACGCTGCAGCTAGGCAGCACGAGCTAGGCAGCGTGTGTGTGTGCGCGCACGTGCGGCTAACAGCTAGCAAGCAGCGGTGCTGCAGCAAGGCAGCGTGCGTGCATGTATGCGGCTAGCAGCGCGCTGCAGGTAGGCAGCGTGTGAGATAGGTGTTTGTGCGCGCGTGCGGCGAGCATGCTGCAGCTAGGGAGCGTGTTGCAGCTAGGAGCTAGGAGCTCGGGCTTGATGATGATGAGAGTTTTACAATCCACTTCTGGCGGTCACACGTACGGTTCCAAAGCTCCAGTGGGACTTAGAGAATCAAGGCTCAAGGCCCACAAAAGGTCAAGCTACAAGTAGCCCACGGTAACGCCATCCACACTTGGTGGCGGGCGCCAAGCAAGCAGCACCACTGTGCAGGCTGCACACCCAGCCCCTCAAATGGCCAGAGGGCGGACCCAAGGTATAAAACCATGAAGGGACCAAAAAGCCCTCCCCCAGACCACCGGAAGCGGGGCTAGTAGCACACCCGCCGCAGCACTCTACTCAGCGACCACACCGCACCCGCCACCGCACGCGTGTGGCGCCACCTCCCCTTCAAAAACACCCCCAGAGGGAATGCCATCTAGCAAGCAGGTGCAGGCACCCGCTCGCCGTCAACGACGAGGCGCGCGCGGTGGAACTGCGCCCGCTTCCCCGCAGCCTTGGCGGCGAGGAAAGCGGGCCACAGCGCCCGGTGCTGCGCCTCCTCGCGGTCACTGAGGACGTCGAAGACAGCAGCCGACGGGTCCACGTCGCGCAGGTTGCGGCGGGAGCGCACGACGGTGTCGGCCACAGCGTCAGACGCCACGGTAAAGAGCACACGTAGCACGCCGCCCCGGCGCGGCTCCACACCAATGCCCCCGACGGCAGGCTTGGCGTTGAGGAACGACGCGGACACGACCCCGCCACCAGCCGGCCTATCCCGGCCAGAGACGTCGTGCACAAAGCGCACGAGATTCATAGCCAGGCAGACGGGCAGGCTGACGCCGTCCGCGGCGGCTGCAGCAACCCGCACAGCCGCCGCCGCCACCGCCGTCTCCTCGGGACCATAGCAGTCACTGAACAGCCGCCTCACATGCCGCGTGGACCCCAAGTAGGAGGCGTCGCGCAGTGCGCCGCGCACGATCCCGTCGCGCGCCATCTGGCCTTCAGAGCCACGGCTCGCTATGAGCCTGGTGGCGGCTGCCACAGGGATGGACAGCACGTGGCTGCGGCACAGCGACGTTTCGCCCACACGCGCGGGCAGCCCCCCCCGGCGGGAGGGGCCGCGCGCAGATGCGGCACGCGCGGCGCCCGCCGCGGCAGGCCGCTCCGCCGCCGGCGCGCCCGCTGCCGACGCCACAGGGGCGGCAGCAGCAGCGGGCCGGGCAGGCTGAGCAGCCTTGGCAGCAGGCGCCGCGCGGGGCGCACTGTGGGCCGCATGCGGCACTGCATGCGGCATCTGCATGGGCGCCCCGGGGACGCGGCTCACCAGGAGGTGCACCAGGTCCACGAGGGACGCAATCTGTTGCGTCTGCGCCTGGACCACAGCGAGCACCACCGCGAGGGCGTCGCTGCTGTGGCCGGCGTCGGCAATCTGTGTCGCGCCCACATGCGTCGGCGCATTCTGTGGCTGAGCGCGCGCGCTCGCCTCCCTGTCCACCAGCCCGCCTACCAGGCCTCTGAGGTCAGCCTGCCCCGCCAGGATGGCGCGGAAGGGGTCTGTGGTGTCGGCCGAGGCCGAAATGTGGTTGCTGGCGCCTCAATGCATATGTTGCGCAGCCTCCGCGTATGTGGCCGCCCCCAGCGCCCCAGGGAGCGCCGGAAGCTGGTTCTGTGTCTCACCGACGCACGCTTGATTGCTTCATCCTGATTGCTATAGCTTGATTGCTTCAGCCTGATTTCTATTTACTGATTGCTGTTAACATCAGCTTGGGCTGCAGTTGGGGGGCGGCAGCTACGTAGGCGGTGTGCTGCAGCTAAGCGGCGTGCGTGCGTTCCTACGTGCGTACATCAGGCAGCTAACTGGCAGCTACTAGACAGACTGCAAGCAGCAGGTAGCAGCCACATGAATCGATCGGGACGCGACGCAGGAGCCATTTACATAGTAAAAGGAGAGTGTGCCCTTGGGTCAGCATTTATCAACAAACTACAAGGGTGTACACCAACAACACCGAACTGCGACAACAGCACGCTGCTGCATCAAACAGAGACAGAAAGCTCCGCCTTCTTCAGCCGCTTCGCCTCCTTGCGAATGGTGTGCTTCTTCTGCTCATCAAACACAGTGATGGCCGTCTCCCTCTGCTCCTTCATCATTTCCCCCAGCCTGCTGAGGCACAGCTCGCGCAGCCCGTCCAGCTGCAGGCGCTCCGCCAGCTCAATCCACCGGATCACACAGGTCTCGGAATCATCGGGGTTGTGAGACAGCGTTTGAATCTTCTCCTTGACGAATCCCACCAGCCGCGTGATCAGCTTGGCGAAGTTGTACTTGTGCACCACCGGCAGCAGCGCGTAGACAGCGCGCAGCGTGAGGTGCGGCTGGTCGTGCAGCGGGTACAAGCAGCTCAGGATGTAGGTCCACACGCCGATGCTGCCGTCCACCTGGGGGCAAGCACGCAGTGCAGAGAGGGTGCCGGTTGGCGGGAGCGCACATCAAAGCCGCTCGCAAACAGCAAGCTCATCTCACCGGAAGCGGGCCACTGACTGTCACGTCCTCCAGGGCATCGCGGAAGAAGGGCGAGGCCACCTGGAGGAGCTTGCTGACGGCCGGGAACTCCGCCCCGTACGGCAGCTTCAGGGTCACGTCGTGAGGCACCCCACCTGCACATGCAACTCGCGCAAACATGGCGTGCTTGGCACATGGCAGCTCAGTGGTGACCGTTTGATGCAGGGCATACCTGTGTCCAGCTGGAATGGGGCCTTGCTCTCCACGGCGAGGTCAATGCTCAGGATCAGGCGGTTGTTGACGCGGAAGCCGTTGGTCGGGTTGGCGATCTCGTCGAGCGGCGCAAATAGGGAAAAGCCCCAGTCGGGCTCGCTCGACGTAAACGTGTGCTCTGTGCCTGTGAAAGATGGAGATGGGGAGTGAATGAACATGCGTGCACGCATGTTTCACAAGTCATCACAACTGCCCGCCTTCCGCGCCTCACCCTTGCTCAGCGTGTTGTCCGGGTTGTGCTGGTTGTGGATGTGGACGGTGAACGCAGCCGAGGGGCCGGTCTCAACAGAGTACGTCGCCGAGTCGGGTGCATCGAGGAACACGCTGATGTGTTTGTTGGCGATGCGATTGCCCTTGGGAAACACCAACAGGCTTCACCGTGGCGTCTGAGGCCGTGGCCGACACTGTCGTGCGCTGGCGCCACGAGCTGCGCCGCTGCGTGGACTCGACTGCAGTCTTCGACGTCCTCAGTGACCGCGAGGAGGCGCAGCACCAGGCGCTGTGGCCCGCTTTCCTCGCCGCCAAGGTTGCGGGGAAGCGGGCGCAGTTCCACCGCGCGCGCCTCGTCGTTGACGGCGAGCGGGTGCCTGCACCTGCTTGCTAGATGGCATTCCCTCTGGGGTGTTTTTGAAGGGGAGGTGGCGCCACACGCGTGCGGTGGCGGGTGCGGTGTGGTCGCTGAGTAGAGTGCTGCGGCGGGTGTGCTACTAGCCCCGCTTCCGGTGGTCTGGGGGAGGGCTTTTTGGTCCCTTCATGGTTTTATACCTTGGGTCCGCCCTCTGGCCATTTGAGGGGCTGGGTGTGCAGCCTGCACAGTGGTGCTGCTTGCTTGGCGCCCGCCACCAAGTGTGGATGGCGTTACCGTGGGCTACTTGTAGCTTGACCTTGTGTGGGCCTTGAGCCTTGTTTCTCTAAGTCCCACTGGAGCTTTGGAACCGTACGTGTGACCGCCAGAAGTGGATTGTAAAACTCTCATCATCATAACAGGCGCCTGCGTGCACAACACCTTAATCAGAGACGGACCGACAACCCTAGATCCAAGGCAACGATTCGAACCCTGTCGCGCTAGCGCACCAGCTGTAGCCCGCGAACTCGAACTTCGGCGAATAGCGACGCCCGTCACCGAGGCGCTTGCTGGAGAAGTTGTCGACGACCCACTGCGCCGGTGGCCACCCATGCGTGGTACACGTCTGTGGACGCTCTGCATGGCGATCTGGCATGATTTTTTGTCGAGACCTCCATCGCTTAACATCGCGAATCGTGACGGCAGCGAACGCACCTTGACGGACCCCGAAGAGCTCCAAGTAGGAACCCACTCGTCTCCCATGACGAGACTGCGACTGTGCTGTATTCCTGAGCAGTGGCAAGCAGCAGCAATCAGGCTGGGATTTGCAGGTGTTGGTGTGAGAGGAGGTTGCGGAGGGTGTGGAACACATGTGTGGAATGCTCACACGCGTAGCAGAGACAGGGCACCTTCACCCACCCACCCCCCACCCACCCACCCCACACACGTGCACACACACACGCACACACACACACACACAAACACACACACACAAATAGGGTGTAAACACACACACACACACACACACCAGGGTACCAGGGTACCCCGCGCCCTGGGGTCACACATTCTTTGCCTTTGACAACTGGTTGGTGTGGATGCATTTCTGCTGTTGAAAGGCTGCTCATCACCATGGTGCGTGTGTGTGCTTGCCCAGGTCACAGGCAGGAGGGGAGGTTGGTGCGGGCCTGGGCAGCCCATCAGCGGGCGTGCGTGTTCCAGCCGCAAGCTCTCGGGCTGCGTGTGGCGGGGGTCCAGGGGCGCAGCCCCTGATAGAGAGGCAGCCCATCACCATGATGCGTGTGTGTGCTTGCCCAGATCACAGGCGGGCCCTGCAGCAGGCCCGCCAAGCTCATTGTGCAGGCCCTGTAGCAGGCCAGCCCAGTAGCAGGCCTTCTTTGCATGGCTGACACGTGCAGCATGGCAGAGGTGCAGCATGGCGCCGCCGGCAACAAGCCCTTGTCATGCTTGCTCTCAAGTTCTTATGATGCGACGCGGTGGTGGCGCCTGGCGCCTTGGCTTTTGCGACGCGCCGCCGGGCGGCCTTTTGCGACTGGCTGCGAGGTCCGCCACCTGGCCATTACTCTGTAAAGGGCGCGGGTAAACACATGCACGCATGTACATGCACACACACACACAGACACACACACACGCACACACACACACACACACACACACACAAAACACACAAACACACACACACAAACACACAAACACACACACACACACACACGGTCTAATGCGCCATCAAGGCGTCCGACGGACTGTAAAATCGACCATACCGCCTGCTTCACTCCTTCCTCACCTCGCGCCGCTGCACGTCGAGCTGCAGCGGCAGCAGCTTGAGCTTAATGAAGTCGTTCATCACACCACCACCCTCTCTCTCTCTCACACACACGCACACATACACACCACCAACCCAACCATTGCCTGCTCCTTCTCCCTCTTTTCTCCTATCGCGCTGCTGCAAGTCTAGCTATAGCCATCGAGGTGGAGCAGTTGATGACGTCCCTCCCTCCCACCTCACGCCACCACCCCCAGCCCTCCCCCCCCTTCTGCACCTCCCCCCCCCCCCCTCTGAGCCCTTCTCTCTGTCGGTTTGTCTTTTTCAGTTTTTACATGCGACGTGCATCTTCCATGCGCCGTGCGCCATGCGATCCCACCCGGTGGGGCCGCGCCCGTGCATGGTGCATGATTGCCTGACGGGCTCCCGCCAGTCAGAGCCTGGCCAGAGTGTGTGACCCATGCTCCTGACCCCCCCTGCAGTCTCATCGCTGCATGCCCTCCCTCTGCCTGCAGGCACGCGCGCGCAGCCCCATCACCACAATGACGCGATGCCTCCACCTTCCCGCCGCGACCTGAAGAATCTGGTGGCAAGCTCGGTGCGATCGCTCGCCCTGGTCAGCGCAAGACTGCGCTCACGACACTTGAGGCGCTGTGCCGCGATCCAGACAACGCGGCCGCTGTCGCTGCTGCTGGGGCCATCCCTCGGCTGGTGCAGCTGGTGGGGCCTGGCTCTCCAGTTGACGTGCACAGCGCTGCAGCGCTGCTGCTAGCGGGGCACGGCGGCCTGCACTATTCCAGCTCTCTCGCGATCGCAATCCTGGGATTGCGGTCACAATTGCAGCTGCCAGTGGCATCCCTCCACAGGTGCGGCTGCTTGAGGTGACGTGCAGGTCAATGCAGCATCAGCACTGATGACGCTAGCTAGCTCCAAATGCCGACAACGCGATTACGATTGAGGCAGCCACGCACTCCTCAAGCTGTACCCCGGCGTCTGAGGAGTCGGTAACACGTTGATGTTGGTAGCGTTGATTCAAACGATGTTGGTAGCGTTTATGTAAACGATGCGACTGGACTGGAGCGGCTCAGCTCTACTCGCGCTTGCCTATACGCATGAGCCTTCTCAGCCCATCACCCTAGCCGCCCTGAAGCCGCCCCCACTGCCGGGCGCGGGCGCAAGAATTGGCCCCATCAGCCCTGTCGCTACCGGTCGCATGCGCGCACGGACCTCCCTGCCCCGTTCCTGTGCTTGTGCCTGCCTCAGCTGTCTCCCTGGCCGTTGCCGCCGCCGGTCCCAGTCGCAGGCGGTCCCACCAGCCCCGGTGCGCGGTCGCTGCTGATCGCGTGCACGAGCAGGATGTTGGGGCCCTCGCGTTCGGCGTCGATGCGGTCGAGCGTGATGAGGCGGCCCCCCTGTTCATCAGGTTCATCAGGTGCGGGGCAGGGAGTGTGCGCGTGTGTGTGTGTGTGTGTGTGTGCATGCACGCGTGCGTGCACACGTGTTACGGCAGTGTGGCTGTAGCGGGCCCACCTCTAGCCCGAAGTTTAGGTAGCGCTCGGTGCACGTGTCGACCATGTCTGCGAGCGCCCTCAGGTTCTTGATCACGTGCCCGTTGAACGTCTCGCACGGCACGACGGCATAGCGGTAGCCGTGGTTGATCTGCGCGCACGTTTTGAACCACGTGTGAGCGGTGCTGCGGTGGACTTGCATGGTACCACGAATCCACTGTGCCCCTACAACAACTTACTCCACACTCCCACACTCCACACAGCCCTTACCTCGTGCGCCAGGACCTGCACCAGCAGCACCGACTGCTGCGCGCGCTCAGTCTTGTCCGTGTTGATCGCCTGCAGTGGAGGGGTGTTCGTGTTGGGTGCTCATGTCGGGCGCTCGCCCAGGCTCGCACGCAGGGGGTTTGTGCTGGTGGTGGTGGTGATGGTGGTGGTGGTGGTGGTGGTGAGGGGAGGGGGCACGAGGCAGCTCCGACTGCTTCTCGCGCTCAGTCTTGTCTGGGTGAATCGCCTGCAGAAGGGGTTCAGGGGCTCAGCAGGAGGGCTGGGGGCTGGGGCCCTGTACGACGTTAGTGTGCGCATGCTGATCTGCTTTCTCAGCAGGAGGACCATGGCTCTCTTACAGTGAGGGCTGTCCATCGCAATGTCTAACTCGCCGGCAGATGGCCCAAATCACCCCCAAAATATAGCCATACCATGGCTGAGACGGAGTCCACCAAGGAGTGTGGACCCTTCAGTTCACACTTTCCAGGCAAATTCAGGGTTGACTCACCTGACGTGTTTGGCTGTTCTCTTCAAGGAGATTCAGATGGCGTCGGTCCCATCTCAACCCATGAAGGTTGCTCAAACCCCTATGTGGCACTTCGTGCATCGTAGGGAGCACGGGGGTACGGCATTGAGAAGGTGGGGACCCCCACCCTTTTACCCCAGGGTCACTTCTGAAAGTGGCTTCGTGCTCCTCTCATCAAGGCGGTTCCAACGGTGGTCTTCCCATCAAAAATGGCCCACTGGAAAGAAAGTTCTGGACCCCCATATTTGTTTCTGCGCCCCCCCCCCCCCTACCACCACCCCCTCCGCTTTGAGCCCCCATATCTCGGCCTCCAGGTGTCCGAATTCAAAAACATTGCTTGATTTGGAGAGCCCCATGCATGGAGTTGGACAACCATGCACCATGCCAGGCGGGGACTCTTCTGCTTCAGCGCCGCCAGTCGGCACAGCCGGCGTGGTTGGCCTCAAAAGCCAGGAGGAGGACGGTCCTTTCCTATACGCTCCTTGCCAGACATGTCCCTCAGGGACTTGTTTGGGTCTAAACTAGCCGGCGGGAGCGGTAGTCTAGACGGCAGGTCACCGGCTGGTGGCTATCATCCTTCACAGGGCGGTGGCACTAGGACTAGTGTTGTCTTAGCTGGAATGCCATGTAACTGTAACTGCTTGATTTGGAACGTACATATGAAGGAGATTGATATTCAGCATGCCTGTATTTTCTGTGTTTTCTGCCCCCCCCCGTGGATTACCCCCTTTATAAAAGTGGCGGCAAGGCAAAGCGGTACAACGGTAAGCACGCGCGGATAGCGTGTGGACGGGTGCACTCGCCCCCCCACTCCACACATTCCCCACACATCCCCCCCACACCTGTAGCACCGAGACCGGGATGCCCTGCCTCCGCTTGCCACCATACACCATCTCCAGGAAGGGCTGCGAGAGCGGCATGAAGACGAGGCCTGCGGCATGGTGTGTACGGGGTTTGAAGTCGTGGCTTGCGGGTTTGCGGGCTCTGTAGATCGGCGGCACGCATGGTGACAATTGTTTCAGAAGTCGAAAAACTCCCATGGGTGTGAATTTCGCTTGCTGCGGGTGACCAGCCATATGCGCTAGTACGAGAGGCTGTCCATGCGCTTGAAGACACACACAGACACACGCACACACACGCATGCAACCTTCATCACAGGCGGGGCTCACAGGTGGTGCATCACATGCATGCATGGCTTGCATGGCGATCAGCGGGACGCAGGGTGGCCTAGACCCCGTGCATGGTAGGAAGGCGTGCCTGCGTGCCTCACGGGTTATCCCAGTAGAGCCCCCCTAGACTTGTGGGTTTAGGCCTAAACTGCAAGTCTAGGCCTTCACCCACGCCCCGGGCTCCTCCGGGCGCGTACAGGTAAAAAAAACTGGAAAACAACTGCAGGGCTTTAGGTGCGGGTGTTAGGGCCAGACGCCGCATGGATGTCACTCAGACTGGAATGCAACATCAGGCGGTACGGCTTGGGAGGAGTCCTTCTAGGGCCTCTTGGAGTTTTCCAAAGGGTCTTCAGGAGCAGTGTGTGTGTTCCGGGGGGCGCATCTCAATACAAATGCGCACCTCCAGCGACGAAGAAGGAGGGCTCTGCGTCGACACCGTGCAGCATCGGCACGAGGTGGTCCTTGAGCTGCAGCTCATAGGACACGTCGAGCTCCTGTGCGTGTGCGTGCATGTGTGTGTGTGTGTGTGTGCGTGTGTGTGTGTGCGGGTGTGTGTGCGTGTGTGTGTGTGTGCGTGTGCAGCATCAGCACGAGGTGGTCCTTTAGCTGCAGCTCGTAAGACACGTCGAGCTCCTGTGCATATGTGTGCATGAGTGCGTGAGTGCGTGTGTGTGCGCGCAAATGTGCGTGTGTGTGCGTGAGCTTGTGCGTGCGTGTGCGCGCAGGCACAGGCACAGGCGCAGGCGCAGGCGCAGGCGCAGGCGCAGGCGCAGGCGCAGGCGCAGGCGCAGGCGCAGGCGCAGGCGCAGGCGCAGGCGCAGGCGCAGGAGCACACGCGCACGCACCTCTCCATCTCTAAGGATGCGCAGCGCTAGCGTCTCTCCCACGTGCATGCTGCGAACGAGGTGCGTGTACTCGAGGCGCTCGTCGTCGCGGAACGGAGCGGTGCCGTCGTCCGCAACAGGCTGCAAGCGTGCGTGTGCGTGCGTGCGTGTGTGTGTGTGTGTGCGTGTGTGTGCGTGCATGCGTGTGTGTGTGCGTGTGTATTTGTGAGGGAGGCGCGGTTTGTATATGACAGCAAGGCAGAGGCAGGGGGCAGGGAGGGGGGGGAATCGTCCCGCGTGTGTGATCGTTCTCTGCGAATCGTGTCTCAGTCGCTGCCGCACCTGCCCCGCGACCTCCATCACCACATCGCCCGTCTTCAGCACCGTCGTCGCAGACTGAAGCGGGTCGAGCTTCACAACTAGCACGCCAGAGCGCTGCGTGGGGAGTGGGGTAGATAGAGCTAGAGTGAGTGCGACTGTTGATCAAGCACTGACGCAGCAGCAGCAGCAGCAGCAGCAGCAGCAGTGCACTGCAGCGGGTCAAGCTGTATCACCAGCACGCCAGAGCGATGCGTGGGGGTTGCGGTAGAGTGAGCGAGAGTAAGATCGAGAGAAAGGAAGGGCAGCAGCAGCAGCAGCCGTGGACTGCCGCGGCGGTGGACTGGAGCGGGTCGAGCTTCACCACCAGCACGCCAGAGCGCTGCGCAAATGAGTGGTATGGACCGATTCTTAGGAAGCCGAGCACACACACACACACACACACACACACACACACACACACACACACACACAGACACCTGCTCCGGAACTTTCAGGTACGCGCGTTGTGCCGGGTTCTCCAGGTCCTGCGTCACAAATCCGGTGCATGGGACGCCGCGGTACCGCCCGTACTGCTCGTACTCCTCCAGGAAGTGCTGCACCACCTGTTGCGGGTGTTGCAGGGTGTTGCGGGTGTTGCAGGGTGTTGCAAAGTACACACGGGCTGTACCGCCCATACTGCTCGTACTCCTCCAGAAATTGCTGCACCACCTGTTGCGGGTGTTGCGGGTGTTGCGGGTGTTGCAGGGTGTTGCAAGGTGCTGCTGGTGTTGCAGGGTGTTGCAGGGTGTTGCGGTTGTTGCGGATGTTGCTGGTGCTGCTGGTGTTGCCGGTGTTGCAGGGTGTTGCAAGGGCGTTGCAGGGTACACGGGTGTACCGCTTGTACTGCTTGTACTCCTCCAAGCACTTGACCACCTGCTGCGGGTGTTGCGGGTGTTGCGCTATACATCCGTGCACATCCTGGAACGGGATAATGTACCCGATGTTGTCGGTGTTGGTCTGCACGTTCTTGCTGAATGCGACACACGCGCACACCGCACCACATGCAACCCCCGACACACACACGCACGCACACCCACGCACCTGGTATGGGATGATCAGTGATTTTCTTTCCAGGAGTTTTAATTAATTGTTCCACAGCCGGATTTTGCTTTGACCTCGTTGACCGTTGACCTCCCGTTGAACGTGTGTCCTCCAAATAGGTAATTTGAAAGCTCTTGGCAAGCTCTATTTAGCAGGCTTGTCAGACTACCAATCCACTGAACGGTTTGAGCTGTGATCAAGGTCAAAGTACAGCGAGAATACAGCCAAATTTGGCTGTGGACAGCCGAAAAGGAAATCAGTGGGAATGATGTACCCAATGTTGTCCGCGTTGGTCTGCACATTCTTTCAAATCAAACACACGTGCACACCGCACCACACGCACGCACACGTCCCCCTCCTATACGCACGCATACACACACACACACACACACACACACACACACACACACACACCTACACACACACGCACCTGGTACGGGATGATGTATCCGATGTTGTCCGTGTTGGTCTGCACGTTCTTTCAAATCAAACACACGCGCACACCGCACCACACGCACGCACACGTCCCCCCCCTATACGCACGCATACACACACACACACACACACACACACACACCCCTACACACACACGCACCTGGTACGGGATGATGTATCCGATGTTGTCCGTGTTGGTCTGCACGTTTTTGCTGAACGCGACACCAGCGACGAGGCCCGAGTCCATGTCTGCACGGCAACAGCAACAGCAACAGCAGCAGCAGCAGCGATGAAGTTAGGGCATGCTCAGAGCACCAATGATAATGGCGACACAACAACACGTTTGTGTGCTGAACGCGAAAACAGCGATGAGGCCCGAGTCCATGTCTGCAAGGCAACAGCAACAGCAACAGCAGCAGCAGCAGCGATGAAGTTAGGGCATGCTCAGAGCACCAATGATAATGGCGACACAACAACACGTTTGTGTGCTGAACGCGAAAACAGCGATGAGGCCCGAGTCCATGTCTGCACGGCAACAGCAACAGCAACAGCAGCAGCAGCGATGAAGTTAGGGCATGCTCAGAGCACCAATGATAATGGCGACACAACAACACGTTTGTGTGCTGAACGCGAAAACAGCGATGAGGCCCGAGTCTATGTCTGCACGGCAGCAGCAGCAGCAGCAGCAGCAGCAGCAGTAGCGGCAGCAGCAGCAGCCGTGGCAGCAGCAGCAGCAGCAGCGGCAGCAGCAGCAGCAGCGGCGGCAGCAGCGGCGGCAACAGCAGCAGCAGCAGCGACGGCAGCAGCAGCAGCGACGGCAGCAG
>VFSX01000107.1:412500-452500 GCA_016618255.1 Chlamydomonas sp. UWO 241 | reverse complement strand
GGGCCACTCCGGGGCGGCGCACGTAGATCTGCGTGAGTGCGTGTTGTTGGGGGGGGGAGGGGGGGGCGTGATAATGGGGGTGAGGGTGAGGGCGCGGGCGCGGGTGAGGGTGCGGGCGCAGGTGCGGGTGCGAGAGTGGGTGCGGGTGCGAGAGTTGGTGCGGGTGCGAGAGCGAGAGCGAGAGCGCGAGAGCGCGAGAGCGCGAGAGCGCGAGAGCGAGCGCCAAACACACACACACACACACACACGCATACACACACACACACACACACACCACGCACGCCACTCACCGCCGTCGCGTTTGTCACAACGTGGCTGTTGGTCAGGATGCGCCGGCACTTTGAGTCGATCACGACAAGTGAGCCGCTGGAAGGGCGCTGTGGGCACACACACACACACACACACACACACACACATACAGCCCCCCCCCTTCACACCACACGCACGCCACCCACCGCCGTCGCGTTTCACGAAAGCACACACACACACACACACGCACACACACACACACACACACCACACACACACCACACTCTCACACACACACACACACACACACAGCTCCCCCCTTCACACAACACGCTCGCCACCCACCGCCGTCGCGTTTGTCACAACGTGGCTGCTGGTCAGGATGCGTCGGCGCTTCGAGCCGATCACGAAGGCACACACACACGCACATACACACACACACACACACTATCACACACACACACAGACAAAGCCCCCCCCCCTTCACACAACACGCACGCCACCCACCGCCGTCGCGTTTGTCACAACGTGGCTGTTGGTCAGGATGCGTCGGCGCTTCGAACCGATCACGAAGGCGGAGCCGCTGGAAGCACACACACACACACACACACACACACAAACGCACACGCACAATCACACAGCCCCCCCCCCCCTTCACACAACACGCACACCACCCACCGCCGTCGCGACGTGGCCGAGTCGATCACGAAGGCACACACACACACACACACGCACACACACACACACACACACACACACCACGCGCACACACACACACACAGACATAGCCCCCCCCTTCACACACCACGCACGCCACCCACCGCCGTCGCGTCTGTCACAACGTGGCTGCTGGTCAGGATGCGGCGGCGCTTCCAGTCGATCACGAAGGCACACACACACACACACACACACGCACACACACACACACCACTCACACACACACAAACACACACACAGACATAGCCCCCCCCTTCACACACCACGCACGCCACCCACCGCCGTCGCGTTTGTCACAACGTGGCTGTTGGTAAGGATGCGGCGGCGCTTCGAGTCGATCACGAAAGCGGAGCCGCTGGATGCGCGCTGCGGGCACATTTGCCAGGGCTGTCCGTAGTTGGGGTCGACCTTGGTGACAAAGACTGTGCACAAGGTGTGGAAACGGTGTGGCTAGGTGTGAGTTTTGTTATGTGTGGGTGTGGGTGCACATCTGCCACGGCTGTCCATAGTTGGGGTCGACTTTGGTGACAAAGACTGTGAAGCATGTGTGGACAGGGTGTGGCAAGGTGTGAGTTTGTGTGTGTGTGTGTGTGTGTGTGTAGGGCTCCAGACTAATATATGTTAATATATGATTATATTAATATTATATAGTATTATACTATTTTATTTTGAGCCTAGTATAAATTGCTGGAAGGCCCCAAACGGCCGCCCCGCAGTCTGCTGTTGTACGGGCATGCTCGGGTGGACATATGCAGGCCTTGGCTTGGCTAATCCAGCAACCCCCATGCACAGGAGAAGCACTAGGGGGATTCCTATGTCCACACTATACTACCGCCACCACACGGGAAGGAGATCGCAGTTGCACACCACTTGCACCCAAAATCAGCCAAATGCTACTCGACAGGTTGTTTTGTGCTCATCAAGGGCTTTCCAATGCTCCAAGTTTCATCTCGATCCAGGAAGGTTGGTTTCACCCCTTTTGAGGTGGCACGAATTTCCCATCTCACATTGAGTCCAGCTCACATAGACAACTGGCCCTGCGCAGCTTGTGGCCTAGCCATTCCACATGCTGCCTACCAGCAAGGCCCAGGGTTGGGGAGGGGGGGAGGGGGGGGGCACCATGCGCCACACCGCGCGCCACACCTGCCTGTTTTCTGCTTCTCTGTAATGCAAGCAATACCGAGTTTTGAAACGTCCCAAAGGCCAGAGTTGCTAAGGAAGGTGTGATGAACACAGCCACAAAGTTTCAGGTCCTTACACCCAGCCAGTCAAAATATATTGTCTCTTTATATTAATATATCTGATCAATACTATATAATATTAAAATATATTATCGTCAGAAAAAATATATTAGTATAATTTGGAGCCCTGTGTGTGTGTGTGAGCATCTACCAGGGCTGCCCATAGTTGGGGTCAGCCTTGGTGACAAAGACTGTGTGTGTGCGTGGGGGGGGGGCGTGTGTGTGTGTGTGTGTGTGCGTGTGTGCGTGTGTGCGTGAATGTCTTGTTGTTTACTTGCAGGTATTCGGCGACATCCCTCAAGTAAATTCATCCCGTCAGTCGAGCTTGAGTCGAGCTACTCATTTGTTTAAGAGGATTTATCCCGCATTTAGGGAGGGGAAGGGCATGGCGCCAGTCCGGTGTGAAAATTCGAAGATCCTCAACGTTGGGTCTGTTTGTAACTGCACTGCCCCCCCCCCCCTCCTGCTTTTCGGGTAAAAATTCGTGCAACCTCACCCGGCAGCGCTGTCCCGAATCGTCCAATCTCATCCCGCAAATGCACCTTTTGCGGGGTGTGGGGTGGCTAACGGAAACACGGACACAGTCACTTTGTATTTTGGGGAACGCGATGGGCGGGTGCGGGGATATGCACTGTGGGCGGAGCCGAACCACCGCAAGCTCCGGTCAGCTATTGGCTGTGGATGATCCCAGGCACACACACACACACACACACATGGATGCGGGAGTTAATGGAAGTCAACGGGTTAATGGGAGTTAACCATGGGATGGGGGTCAACGGGTGAATGAGAGTAAATGGGAGTTGATCGTTAACCCTCGGCCAGGCCAGGAGAACCCCAGGTTCTGGCACGAGATTGCTGACTTCCTTGCCGTCTGCTTTGAGACACGCCCCGCGTGTACAGCAATCATGATGGCAGATGGCATGATGGCAGCTGGCATGCTGGGGGTCATATTTTGACAGCTGCCGGCCTCATTCCTAGGGTTTAATGCGCCATCATTGAATGCGGTGACTGTGAAATCGACTTGACACCTCTCAACTCACCCTTGAGGACGCAGCGCAGCGCCCACACCTTCTTACGCACCTCGGGGGTGACCTTGACCTCTGCTGGCGGAGGCGGCGGCGGCCGCACGCGCATCTGCATGGAATTCAGTGTGCATGTGGCGGGAGGGAGGAGGGATCTCTGGCTTTGCCAAGAGAGAAACCAGAGACCCCCCATCCCATCCCCAAGGGCGATCCGCCGAGGAAGCTTGGTGGTCACCACCGGCACCGCACGCGCGCACGTGAGGTGGCGGGTGGGGCCATCGGGGAGGAGTGAGGCAGAGGAGGGGTGGGGCAGAGGAGGGTTGGGGCAGAGGAGAAGGTGGGAGGAGGGGAGGCGCGCTGTGCAGCTACTTGTGTTACGCACGTGGGCGGCACGCTGCCGACAACACGCTGTCGATTTGACGCGCCAGACCGAGTGCGGTCATGCGGTCTGCGTATGCATGCATGCGTTTGCATGCACTGCCGGGGCCTATATGTGCATGTGTTGCTCCATGCGCATGCGACACCCATACATGCACACATGCATGCACACAACAACAGCCATGCACTCACCTCCTCGCCGCCGTCCTCCAGTCCAGTCAAACCCGAGTCCATCGCCGTTTCGGCTGCGTCGCCCATCTCCAGCGACGTGTGCACAACGCCAAGGCGTACGAGGCCCGTGTGGCTCACCAGAGGGGCTAGCTTGCAGTGGCTGGCGAGAGGGTGACGACACAGGGGGGATGGGCGGAGCACGTTGGGTGCAGCTGCCAGCATCGGCGTTGCAATAGCGAGAGAGGAGAAGGGCAGGCTCACACGATCCACAGGTCCACACTTACCCACATCAAGTCACGAATGCGCTGACGCGCGAAAACTCCGGCATTGAATCGCGCAGAGGGCAACGTCAATCGGTGGGCTTCGACTCCTGTCGGTCGCACTGGGATCCCATGGCGTCGCGTTCGTTGCTGGCCGCCGCGCCCCCCAGCTGGGCGAGCGCCGCTGCGTCGTACCTCACGCATGCGACCACTCTGATCCCTGCTGCGTCACTGGGCACCCAGGCTGGGCTAGCGGGCACCAACGCATGGGCACCTAGCTCCATGCATGCTGGCGCATCAGTACAGTCGTGGTGGGGAGCCGCAGCAGCATCACAGTCTCACGGCGTGTCCACATCGGCGGCTGCTCAGGGTGGGTAAGGCATTCCAAAGCTCGGTGCCGCATGCATGCATGGGGGCGATGCATGGCTGCGCATGGCGACTGTACGCTGTGTGTGCGTGCACACAAACGGGGCGTGTGCCAATGAACGCGCGCACATGCCTCCCTCCTCCAACCCCCGCCGTGCCCCCCTCCGCCCCCCACGCGCACGCCGCGCCTCCACACAACACACACACACACACACATGCAGCCTCCTCCCACAAGTTTGGCCGTGCCAACCCGGCGTTCCGCAAGAAGCACTTCAACCTGTGGCCGGCACAGCAGCAGAAGGGAGCAGGGGCGCAGCCACAGGCACAGCAGACGCGTGGAAGGGGGTGGGAGTACCAATGGTGAGGCAGGGGAGAGGGGGCGGTGGGTGCGGGGGGGGGGGATACCGCAAGGGCGCGACCGGGGTTAGGGGGCGGGAGGACCAATGGTGAGGCAGGGGGGGAACGATCATGTGCGCGAGTGTTTGCAGGGGTTTACAGGTAATGGATCAGGGGGGGGTGACTACCAATGGTGAGGGATGGATCAGGGGGGATGACTACCGATGGTGAGGCCCGGGGGGGGGGGCGCGATCGCGCGTGCACGTGTTTGCAGGGGTGTGCGGTAGGAGGCGTTTGCAGGCTTGTGCGCCCACCTACACCAACACCCAGGCACGCTCTCTCACTCTTTTATCTCGTCTCTCTCTTCTCTCTCACTGTCCCAGGGTGGTCGACAACACACACACACACGCACCCTCTCTCTCTTTCAGGGTGGTCGTCGGTGGCGGCCAGCGCATGCTCGCGCGCCCACCTTGACTCACACCCACGCATGCTCTCTCTCTCTTCTCTCTTCTCTCTTCTCTCTCTCTCTCTCTCTCTCTCTCTCTCTTCTCTCTCCCCAGGGTGGTCGTCGGTGGTGGCCAGCGGATGCTCGCGCGCCCACCTGCACTCACACCAACGCATGCTCCCTCTCTTCTCTCTCTCTCTGACACACACACGCACGCGCCCTCCCTCTCTCTCTCTCCCCCAGGGTGGCCGTTGGTGGCGGCCAGCGCATGCTCGTGCGCCCACCTGCACTCGCACCAACGCATGCTCCCTCTCTTCTCTCTCTGACACACGCACGCACGCACCCTCTCTCTCTCTCTCCAGGGTGGTCGTTGGTGGCGGCCAGCGCATGCTCGCGCGCCCACCTGCACTCACACCCACGCATGCTCTCTATCTTCTCTCTTCTCTCTCTCCTCTCTTCTCTCCTCTCTCACTTCTCTCTCTCCTCTCTTCTCTCTCCTCTCTCTCTTCTCTCTCTCCTCTCTCTCTCTGACTCTTCTCTGTTCTCTCTCCTCTCTCTCTCTCTTTCTGACACGCACTCACCCTCTTACATACACACACGCACGCACCCTCTCTCTCTCTTCCAGGGTGGTCGTCGGTGGTGGCCAGCGCATGCTCGCGCGCGCGGCAGCATGCACAACCACACATGCTCTCACTTCTCTCTCTGACACACACACGCACACCCCCTCCCTCTCTCTCTCTCTCTCTCCCTCCCAGGGTGGTCGTCGGTGGCGGCCAGCGCATGCTTGCGCGTGCGGCAGCAGAAACACCCACGCATGCTCTACATCTTCTCTCACTTCTCTCTCTCCTCTCTTCTCTCTCCTCTCTCTCTTCTCTCTCCTCTCTCTCTCTGTCTGACTCTTCTCTCTTCTCGCTCTTCTCGCTCTTCTCGCTCCATCTGACACACGCACGCACCTTCTTACGTACACACACGCACGCACCCTCTCTCTCTCCCAGGGTGGTCGTCGGTGGTGGCCAGCGCATGCTCGCGCGCGCGGCCGCAGGCACCAAGCGCTGGCACCTGTGGGCGGCTGCGGGTGACGTGGATGCCAAGGCGCTGAGGCAGCGGCGGACGGGGGGGCAGGGCGGCGCGGGCGGCACGTGGCTAGTCGACGTCGGCGGAGCGCCGCTCAAGTAGGCGGGTTGGCCGGTCAACGGATCGACGGCGTGCTAGCGAGCTCCCTCCCTGTTGGCTAGTGTTGAGCTTAAGTGACAGACACCCCATGTATATCAACAGCTAGCAATGTGCACTGCATTCTCAGCATTCTGTGCTGCGCTGTACTCCAGCTGAGAGCCAGCCCCCAGCAGAACCTGATCCATTTGTTTGCATCCGTCGAGGGATGGCTGCTAGTTGGAATGCAGCAGGGGTGGTGCAGGGAGGGCGCGACGCTGGTCGCCAGAATAGATGTTAAAAGGGGGCCTGGAGAGAATCCCGTCTAGCTAGATAGAGGGGGACTGACTACAGGAGTTTACGACCCTCGACGCAGCCCAGCAAGTGTGTAAAGGAGTCCGTGCCCCTGCTCATCTTCCCCTGCGACGCCTGGACGTGCACGACCGTTGAGCGTTGACTGCTTACACACACACGCGAGACCATTCCAGAAACTTGCACGTTGGCTCTACGTTTCGAAGGCCTAGGGCGAGTGCCTAGGGCGTATGCCTTGCTCAACCCAGCGGATTGTGTGGCCTATGGACTCAATGGAACGTCAGAACAGGGGAGGGTACAGACACAACGTCGGAGCAGCTCTACACGCGCGCAACTTAGTAAACATGTCGCGACAGGACTCGAGGCATGTGAAGCTGACTCGTCAATTACGTAGGGGCGCGTGGCCTTGCGGGCTCTCCTAGTGGACCCCCCCTAGACGTGTAGTCTAGGCCTTGACTCACGCCCTGGGGTCCTCCGGGGCTAACGCATACGTGTGAAACCTGTAAAACCTGCGTAGGGGCGCGTGGATGCGGCGTGACGTGGTGCGTGTGTTGGCGCGTCGGCGCGACAGTCAAGAACCAGCCGCCCCATCCCAGCCAGCATTGTTCCAGCGGCATTTGCAGCACAGTTGTTGTGGCGCAGGGCCGCCAGCGCATCTGCTGCATTCTCTCGAACCAGAACTGGAGAGCCAGGCCCCGCCAGCTGCTCCAGTGCAGGGATCGCCCCGGCAGCTGTGATGATGATCGCGTTCGCAGCGTTCGCAGCGAGATGGCTCAGCGCTCCTGCTGCAGTCACATGCCCATCAACTGGAGTGCCAGGCCCCAGCAGCTGCACCAGTGGAGGCATGGCACCAGCAGCTGCGATGGTGACAGCATGCTCAGCATACGCAGCGAGACGTAACAGTGCTCTTGCTGCCGCTGACCGCACCGGGGACTGCGCGCGATGGGAACTGAAGCCAGTAGCAGCCGCGGGGATCTCGCTCTTCCGATGGAGGTCAAACAATATTTCTTCGGCCTTTGTCTGCACAGCAGCATCAGAACCAGGCCCCAGCAGCTGCACCAGTGGAGGGATGGCGCCGGCAGAAACGACGATGGCCGCGGTCTCAGCAGTACGAGCTAGTGTCGAGAGTGCACCTGCTGCATTCATCTGCAAGCCAGCATGAGATCCAGGCGCTAGCAGCTGCACCAATGCAGGGATGGCGCCTGCAGCTGCGATGATGGCAGGATTCTCCGCGTACGCAGCGAGACGTGCGCCTGCTGCTGCTTCCTGCACACAAGCTGAAGATCCAGGCCCAGCAGCTGCACCAATGGAGGGATAGCGCCTGCAGCTGCGATGGTGGCGGCGTTCTCGGCAATGAGTGGTGCCAGCGCAGTCAGTGCTCCTAATGCCATCCTCTTTCCTGGAGAGTCAGGGGCCAGTCCCAGCATCTGCACCAGTGGGGGGATGGCGCCGGCTGCTGCAATGCTGACCGCGTTCTCAGGATGTCCAGCAAGGTCCTTCAGTGTTGCTGCCGGCGCTGCCTGCACGTCAGCGGGAACGCCAGCTTTAATCAGCCGCACCAGTGGAGGGACGGCACCAGTCGCAGTGATGGCAACCGCAGTGGCAGCGTCCGCAGCAGCGAGGCATCCCAGTGCCATACTCGAAGCAAATAGCACCCGAGCGTGAGTGCCAGCCACCAGCACCTGCACGAGGGTTGGGAAAGCACCAGCGGCAGCAACGATGCGCGCAATCCCAGCATCATGGCAGAGGCCAAGCAGTACTTCTGAGTCACTCTCGAGCACGCTAGCTGCAGCGCCAGGCCCCATGGCCAGCAGCTGCAACAGCGGAGAGATGGCGCCAGCAGCAGCGATGGCGGCCACATTTTCTGGCTCGCGGCACAGCGCCTGGAGCGTCGTGAGCGCAGTCATGCGCTGACCAGGGCGAGCGTTCGCACCGAGCTTGCCCACCAGATTCTTCAGGTCGCGGCGGGAAGGTGGAGGCATCGTGTGGTGATGGGGCTGCGCGCGCGTGCCTGCAGGCAGAGGGAAGGCATGCAGCGATGAGACGTGCATGGGGGGTCAGGGGCATGGGTCACACACTCTGGCCAGGCTCTGACTGACGGGAGGCAATCATGCACCATGCACGGGCGCGGTCCCACCATTGCCCCACCGGGTGGGATCGCATGGCGAACGCACAGCGATTTGTGTGCCCTAGGAAGTGCTGGGTTCAATTTCAACTGGGCGCACATACAGGCACTGTGAAAACGGCTCATGCAGACGCCGCCTAAACCAGTTGAATCTTAGTGCTGACGTTTACTTTTGGGCGCGGAGCCGCGATGGGCAGCGAAGGGTGCGGAAAAGCCATATGCATTGCCACATTTCAATCGACGTGGGACCAAATGGACCTCCGCGCCCGTTAGCGAACGTCAGCACTTAGATTCAACTGGTTTAGGAGGCGTCTGCATCAGCCGTTTTCACGGGGCCGGTATGTACGCAACGAAAAGTTGAACCCCGCACTTCCTGGGGCACACAAATCGCTGTGCGCACGGCGCATGGAACATGCACGTCGCATGGCAGGCTGGCGCTCTCCAGATGGATATGGATCGGTTCGTTTGCATGGCATGGCATGGTATGTGGCATGGTGGCGCTTGTGTGCAGGGCGTGGCATGCCTTGCATGAGCGTTTGCCATGCCTAGGGTTTGCATGGCGTGCGGCAACAACCACGCCACTCACGTCCAGATGGGCTTGGAAGCCGTGTGGCTGATGATGCGCAGGCGACAACACGCGAAACGCGTAACGGTAATCGGACGGCGTGTAGGCGACCGGAAGATCAGCCGTCGACCCTTGCGCAGCAGACACACACAGACGCGTAGGGACGAGGAGAAGGATGGTTCGGTGTCGTCGATTCAGGGGTGTGGGTTGGTCCAAGGCTGCTGGGCCCTGGGTTTGCCGGTCCATGCAGTGGGGTTTGGGGTTCAGGGTTTAGGGTTGGAGAGCATTGCAATACATCACAGGGATCTCTCACAAGCAACACAACATAACAGCTGCATTTGATGCAATCGACTGGTACTCTCATGACCGATCGCACGGTGCGGCACACGAGCGAGGAATCCCTGTGAGCGGTGAAATGCGGTAAATCGCGCTCGCGTGCTACTCCCCATTCCCCTGGGCCTCAAGTTAACAACACCTGCGGCCACCAGCGTCGCTCAGATGTTCTGTGGCCTGCACCGCACGGCACCTGGGGGCCTCCCCATGCGTGCACGCTCGCAGCGCTTCAGTGGGGTCGAGCCGTGTGCACTCAATCAGCAGCGGCCACACACCGGGGCTGGTGGGCCCGCCTGTGCCAGCGCCCGGTGGTGAGAGCAACAGCTGAGACGGGCACAGGCACAGGCTAGGTCGGGGCACCTGAGTCATTCCCTGCCGCTTCACCGTGGCGTCTGATGCCGTGGCTGACGTGGTCGTGCGCAACCGCTGCTGCCTGAGCGGCGTGGACCCGTCGGCTGCGGTTTTTGACGTCCTCAGTGACCGCGAGGAGGCGCAGCACCAGGCGCCGTGGCCCGCTTTCGTCGCCGCCAAGGCTGCGGGCAAGCGGGCGCAGTTCCACCGCGCACGCCTCGTGCTCGACGGCGAGCGGGTGGCTGCACCTGCTTGCTAGTTGCACCCCTCTGGGAGTGTGTTTGAAGGGGAGGTGGCGCCACACGCGCGCGGTGGCGGGTGCAGTGTGGTCGCTGGAAGCTGTGCTACCAGCCCTGCTACTGGTGGTTTGGGGGACGGCCTCTGGTCCCTTATGGTTTATACCTTGGTCTATACCTCCACACACCGGAAGGGCTTTGGTGAGGTGCCTGTGGCCTGTGCTGCTACTTGGCGCCTACCACCTAGTGTGGGTGGCGCTTCTGTGGGCTACTTTTGTAGCCTGACCTTTTGGTGGGCCTAGTGCCTGATAGCCCCGCTGGAACTTTGGAACTGATTGTGACCGCCGGCAGTGGATGTGCAACACTACTCTCTCTCTCATATGCATGCTCCCTTGTGGGTGTGCAGCCCTGCCTGTGTAGCCCTGCCAACTGGGCGGTCGCAATGTTTACAACAGCAGTAGATTGAATCCAGCAACTCTAGCCAGGTACAGGTCAGGTAGGGTGCGTGCAGTGCTCAACGAATTTGACGCGGCAAAGTATGTGAATGGAATGCGAGCAGAGCATGAGGTGTCGTGCACAAACACAACTTTGGATGAGGCTCGTCGCGTGTATAACTACGCGAGATTGCTGCCAGGGCCTGATGCCTGGGGCCCCTTGAGAGCCGCCCCGAGAAAACACAATACCGCACGCGCGGTAAGCCTTCGCGAATATGTATTGTTTTGGACGCCCTACGAAGTTGCAATCACTTCTCCTCGCCCCCTGCGAAGAGTGAAAGCATCCCGACCGGGGACTCGATCCGCGGACCTAACAATTTGCCTACGAAAAGGACATTTCACGTAGGTATGCGGACCACAGTCCCCGAACACCCACCCCCACGGTTGGACGTTTGATGTTGATTGGTGTAGTTGGCAATGAAAGCAACATGTGAAATTTTGTAGGGACCTTGCTGAGACCCCCCCCCGCGCGGCCTGCCCCGGACGGTTGGTGCCTGTCTGACAACTGAGGCCCGCGCTGCCGAGCTGAGGGAGGCGCAGCGCATGCGGCTGCGACCGCCAGCCACGACCCCGCTTCTACGAAGCTGCCCAATACGGGACGACTACTGACCAGGGCGCCCCCCCTGCTGGGATGGGCGACGGCGGCACGCTGATTGCTTGGCGGTCCACAGTTGGCGCACATTGCGCTCAAGGAAGGAACCTCGCTGGCGCTCGCTGCGCTGAGTGGTCAGCGTGCTGCCCCGCCCACCCCCCGGAGGGCCCCGCCCGCCCCGGCCACTCTGTGGCTTGGGTTTTGATACTGATTTGCCGAGTTTGCGGGTGGCCGCCCTACGGGGTCAGGCTACGCCGGACGGTTGATGCTCTGCTAGTGTGTGCGCGCCCATAAAATACAAAAATACAAAAACAAGTGACAAGTGACAAGCGCATGCCATTGAGCGTGCCCCCGGAAGTGAGACCCCTGAGCCTGCGGCGCACCCCTTCGCCTTCCCTTTTCCCATCCCCTTCCTGTTTCCCTACACATACAGTGAGCCCGCGTCCCCTCGGGGGCGTGGGGAGTACCACCGGCCCGTGTAACAATCTCTCTCTCTCTCTGAGACCCCCCCCCGCGCGGCCTGCCGCGCGCGCGCCCTCCGGATCGTCCTCTACGGTGCGCGCCGCCCGGCCATGCCCCTGCTGCTGCAGCACATGCTGGAGTCATGGAGCCACCGCGACCATGACGTTGATGACCGCCTCACCCCCGAGGTGGCAGCGGTGTACGCTGTGCTGCCTGCCGAGTGGAGGGCAGACGCGGCCCGCCGCCTCCCGCCCGTCCTCACCCCGCAGCCCACGTTGCCTGTGGCCCTCCCCACTGCCGAGAAGGCTGCTGCCGCGCGGGCTGTCGCCGCGTGTGTGGGGTGGCGGAGTGGCCCCAAGACTGGGCAGGAGCCGGGCCGGGTGATCCCACTCATGGGCCCAGGCGGCCTCAGTGTGCGCGATGCTGCGGGGCTGCAGCTGCAGGGATTTGAGGGGACGCGCCGGGCGTGCCACACCGACTATGTCACCGCCGCGCTCTTGCTGAGTGGTACGCCCGCGCTGGCCGCTAGCCCCGCCGTTGTCGAGGCGGGGCGCGCATCCGTTGCGATCGCACTGCGCAGGGTGTGGATGCTCGGGTGCGAAAACACGCTCAAGGAGACGCTCTGGCGCGTCACCCTCAACGGCGTGCCCGGCGCGGGCGGCGGTGGCATCATCTTCACTGCCCCCTGCCCCTGCGGTTGGCACCCGACACACGGCCCGCGTCCCGACCTCATTTGGCGCTCCCACTACTTCTGGGAGTGTCGCGTCGCTACGGCGGTCGTCGGGGCCGTGCGCGCCGGGCTGGAGCCCAAGGGGGTGCTGGCGGGCGCGCTGGCGTGCCGCCACGTCTGGCTGCTGCAGCCGCCCGACGCCGCCGTGTACGCCGACGTGTGGCGCGTCGTCTGTGTGGCGGCCCTTGACGCCATGGCGTATGGACGCCGCCTCCTGTGGGCCCTACACCTCGACACCGGCGCAGACCCCCCCGACGACCAATCCCTGATTACTGACTTCTTCCCGGTCCTCACGGCTGGCCCGGCCCAGCCTGACAAAGCTGACCGTGCCGACCGCGCGGCGGTGGTCCGTTTCTGGACGGGCCTCCAGGAGATCACCTCCCTCGACCGAGTCCCACCGGCGTGGGCTGCTGCCGATGGCCCTCCCCCCGACCACCCATTCATCGGGGTGGTGCGTGCGGGCGACCGGCCTCGCCTCTGCCTCCACGCTCCGGTGGATCCCCCGTGAACAGGTCGGCGGGGCGCATGCGTCCCCCCGGCTCCCCGGACTCTGACTAGGGCACCCCCCCTGGTGGGTTGACGATGGCGGCACGCTGACTGCTTGGCGACCTACAGTTGGCGCACATTGCGCTCAAGGAAGGAACCTCGCTGGCGCTCGCTGCGCTGAGTGGTCAACGTGCTGCCCCGCCCACACCCCGGAGGGCCCTGCCCGCCCCGGCCACTCTGTGGCTTGGGTTTTGATACGGATTTGCCGAGTTTGCGGGTGGCCTGCCCCACGGGGTGGGCTACGCCGGACGGTTGATGCTCTGCTACAGTGTGCGTGCCCATAAAAAAAAAAAAAAATGACAGTTGACAAGCGCATGCCATTGAGCGTGCCCCCGGAAGTGAGACCCCTGAGCCTGCGGCGCACCCCTTCGCCTTCCCTTTTTCCATCCCTTCCCCGTCTCCCCACACATACAGTGAGCCCGGCGTCCCCTCGGGGGCGTTTAGGGAAGTACCACCGGCCGTGTAACAATCTCTCTAACAAAACAAAAAAACAGGTGGGCACCCTCGGGGATTTTGACTTGTGTGGACACACTTGGGGCTCGATTAAAGGAGGCGTGTTCTCGTCGCCGAGCCCTGGACCCAGCAATGCGGCGCTGCTGGTGACTAGGATCTCCGTGCCGCTGACGAGCGGGATAAAATACGACTGGCCTGGCTCCTGCTAGACTGTCCCTCGGTGGAAACTACAGGAGCGGCTTGCCCGGCGCTGTCATGGCTTGGCGAGTAGCCGCGGCGCTGCCGCGACCCGTGCTGGGAGACGGCCCTTATCCTCCTCCCATGCAGGACGCCATGCGGCACCGATCTCGACGAGTTGATCGACGAGCGGAGGAGCTGGCGCCCGTCAATGCATGCTGGACATCGGTCAAGATGGCTGCTCGTGGGGGCGAGCTACCATCAGGGCTTCAGCGGTGGTGACCGCCGAGGCAACAACAGAGTTTATCCGCTTCACCATCGCAGCGTTTGTCACCGCGCTCACCCTCGGGGGCACTCGTCTGCCGGTGACTGGCGTCGGCATTGGTCTTCAGGCAGCCTGCCATGACGACTCTGTTTGCCCAGGCCCCCCTGGAGGGTGGGACCTGGCCATGCATGACGCATGGGGCGCAGGCAGAGCCCCATGCATGGAGTTGGACAACCATGCACCATGCCAGGCGGGGACTTTTCTGCTTCAGCGCCGCCAGTTGGCACAGCCGGCGTGGCTGGCCTCAAAGGCCAGGAGGAGGACGGCCCTTTCCTATACGCTCCTTGCCAGACATGTCCCTCAGGGACTTGTTTGGGTCTAAACTAGCCGGCGGGAGCGGTAGTCTACACGGCAGGTAACCGGCTGGTGGCTATCGTCCTTCACAGGGAGGTGGCACTAGGACTAGTGTTGTCTTAGCTGGAATGCCATGTAACTGTAACTGTAACTGTAACTGTAGGACACACTTGTGTGAACACACTTTCGGGGGCAACTACCCCAAACATGCTCCCGCTCAGTTAAAAAGTGGTAGGCGTGTGCCGAGTATACCCACAATGATGACCAGTCGGTCGCTGGGTGTCGCGGAGGCGCGTGGCGCTGCTGCATGGGCGTAACGGCCCCAATGCGACAGCCACGGCACGGGCTGCATGGGGAGTTGGCACCAACCCAGCGACCTGCCACCGTGAATTCCTGCATAATTTAATGTTTAAAACGATTTGATTCAGTTAAATTTTTGGGCACCCTCGCCGATTTTGCCCCGGGTCTTGAGCTGTTCCAACCCCACACAAGTCGGTCGGGGGACGCCCACTCTTGCCCCGCACGCCTAAAACCTCGATGGTCGAGTCCCCAGTATACTCCGGATGATGAGCAATCGGTCGGGGGGTGCGCAGCGTGCCTGCATCGGCGTGTCGGCCGTTTTCGGCGTCAAAACGGACTGCCGGAGATTGACACCCCGGAGAGCGCCCACGGACCTCCCGCCGCGTAGCAAGGTCCTATGTAATGTTTGGAATGATGTGATGCAAAAAAATCGCTGTGCACCCTAGTGAAAGTGGCCCTGCGCGCTCACCCCGCAAATCACAAACAGGGTCCGAGTCAACAGACCAAACACCACGCTGGCCCCCTCTAATGGCATCCAATCTTCATAAGGGTGTCACAGAATGGCGCCAGCGCGGCGGAGGGGTCGCTGGGGCCATTGGACGTGGCCGTGTTGCAACTTCAGTGTCCAGGGTGCCCCCACCCAGCCAACGCCTCAGGGACAGTCCCCAGCCTCAGGGACAGTCCCCACCCCCACGAACCACTGGACCACTCTAGAGTAGCCATTACTAATCACCTGTCGACGTGCATTGCCTCACGCACGACCAGAGGCGAAGGGCACGCCCTTTCCACCCACCACACCGATCACCTCCTGAACGCCCCAGGCGGTCCCCCAGCCTCTGTCTGGGAGCACGCACAGCCTCATGGGGTCGACTACTAGACATTTGCAGCGCGAGGGGGGCCACGGAGCAGGTCCAATTTGACCTCGGCCCCACTGCAGATTCAAGTTTTGGCACCCCACACACGCGGTCCCGCTCACTTTCCATGGCCAGTGTCGAGCTCTTTATATAATCTGAAGTCCATATACGATGAGCCAGGGTCCGGAGAGAGCTCCGCGGTGCATGACAGGCATAGGACCCCAGCTGTCGGCTTTAGCAGCTGCCCCTGAGACCCTACCGCACGCCCCGGCCCACCCCGACGCGCGGGATCGATAGCCTGGTGTACTGGCTGCACACAGGTCGCAGATTCAGCCAAAACCATGCAGTGTGTGCGACGGTAGAACATAAACCGTGTGGGTGGGAACCTCCCAGTGGGGAGTGGGGTGTGTATGGGGGACTGTGGGCCCCCCGCGGATGATTAAACAATCTTTTTTTTGCACCCCCGATAAGGCTCACCGCGCGTACGGTACATGCAACATTAAATTAGCATTCCGCATGTGGGCGCTTACGAAGGGAGCAGGTGCAGTGTGTGAAGTGGATTGTAAAACTCTCATCATCATCATCATGTGTGCTGCCTTTGTTAACGCATCAGCTGCACATCAGCTGTCAGCGCGTCAGCCAAGACCGAGCCCCTCCATTTGCGCCAGCGCCATTGCAGAGGCAACAGCAGCTCGGTTCGCGGCGCTGCTGTTGCCGAGTACCCCCAGCGCTTTGGCTGCACTCTCTCGGGCCAGAACTGGAGAGCCAGGGCCGTCATTGGAACTACCCCGCTCGCCCCTTGATGCGGTGCGCCTTGATCGGCATCTGTAAACTGTAAACTGTAAACTGTAAACGGCGCGCATGGCCGCGAGGCGGTCGAGGTCGACTTCCGCGACGGAGATGCATCGTCGGAGGACGCCCGTGAAGGGCAGCCTGCGCTGCTCCAACTCGTCAGTGGAAGTACGCCGCGTGCCCCTTGATACGGTGTGCCTTGATCGGCATCTGTAAACAGTAAACTGTAAACGGCATCTTGCCGCGCACGACCGCGAGCCGGTCGAGGTCGACTTCAGCGACGGCGCTGCCGATCGCCTCCGGAGGACTCCCGTGAAGGGCAGCAGGCGCTGCTCCAACTCGTCAGTGGAAGTACGCCGTGTGGCCCTTGGCACGGTGCGCCTCGATCGGCATCTTGCCGCGCACGGCCGCGAGCCGGTCGAGGTCGATCTCAGCGACGACAATGTCATCGTCCTCCAGAGGACGCCCGTGAAGGGGATTCGGCGCTGGTCCAAGTCGTCAGTGGAAGTACGCCGTGTGCCCCTTGATGCGGTGCGCCTCGATCGGCATCTTGGCGCGCACGGCCGCGAGCCTGTCGAGGTCGATCTCCGCGACGGCGATGCCGGTCGTGAGGGGGTTGTCCAGGCGTGCAATGACGCTGCGCGTGTGGGGCAGGCGGTGGGTGCGTGTGCATGTGCGTGCGCGTGTGCGTGTGTGTGCGCGTGCGTGTGTGCGTGCGTGTGTGCATGTGTGTGCGTGTGTGTGTGTGTGTGTGTGCGTGTGTGTGTGTACGTGTGTGTGTGTGCGTGCGTGTGTATGCTAACTCTACGCCCCAAACCCTTAACACACACCTCCCCCACGGATCGATAATCAGCGCGTGTCCATAGCTCTCGCGCTTCTCGTTGTGGCGACCGGCCTGTGTGTGGGGGTGCGCAAGTGTGGGTGTAGGCAGAAAGTGTGGGTGTTGGCAGAAAGTGTCCATGTGTGGGTAGGCAGAACGTGTGGTTGTGGGCAGAAAGTGTCGATGTGTGTGTGGGGGAGAAGTGTGGGCGTGGGCAGAAAGTGCCCATAGCTCCCGCGCTTCTTGACGGGGCGGCCCGCCTGTGTGTGTGGACAGAAAGTGCGGGGATCATAGCGTAGGGGATATAGTGTGGGTGTATACGTGTGGGCACGGCACACACGTCAGATCGCCCACCACGGAAACCACTAGCATCTGGCATCTAGCATGCATCTAGCACCTGGAAATTGGCATCATGTGATGCACCGCCTGTGAGCCCCGCCTGGGACAGTGTTTGCACGCGTGCGTGTGCATTCGCCAGTGTGTGTCAGCGCAGCTCCTCACACCCGCACTTCCCCACCTCCACACCCCACACACCTGCGCGGCAGCCACCACGTAGCACTGGCACTCTACCGCACGCGCACGCAGCAGAAGCTCCCAATGCGCTTCACACCTGACACCTCCACACCTCCACACCCCACACCCAAAACACACCTGCGCGGCAGCTACCACGTAGCACTGGCACTCAACAGCACGCGCGCGCAGCAGTAGCTCCCAGTGCGCTTCTCCGGTCGGTTTTGTGAATGCAGACGGCACGGTCAGCACCTGTGCATGTGTGTGTGTGTGTGTGTAGTGTGTGTGTTGGTGTGTAGTGTGTGTTGTGTGTGTGCGTGTGTGTGTGCGCGTGCATTGGCGTGTGTGTGTGTGTGTGTGTGCGTGCGTGCGCGCGCGTGTGTGTGTGTGTGTATGTATGTGCGTGTGCGTGTGCGTGTGTGTGTGTGTGCCTGTGCGTGCCTGTGGAGTGTGTGTGTGTGTGTGTGTGCATGTATGTGCATGTGTAGGTATGTGTGTATGTGTATGTGTGTGTGTGTGTGTGTGTGTGCATGTGTGTGCATGTGTAGGTATGTGTGTATGTGTATGTGTATGTGTATGTGTATGTGTATGTGTATGTGTGTGTGTGTGTGTGTGTGTGTGTGTTTTGTGTGTGCGCAAACAGCCCAGGTCTGCCACTCCGAGTTGTCTGTAACGATCTCATTCTCTTCTCGCTTTCTTCGTTCTCTCTGTATATTTGCATTGCACTCGTTCTGATTGGAAGACTTTTTGGACACGGCGTTTGAGCGTGCTCAGGATAGGGTCGGGTGGAGAGCCGTGGTGTACGGTCAGGCTGCCCCTCAGGTGCCGGACCCTCCACCACGGCGGTCAAGTAGATTGGCAAGCGCCAATTGACCCCCTATCCCCTGGAAGCAGTTAGGACCTATTTTGGAGGCGTCGCACAATAGCTCTCCTCTTTCTCTGTGACTACACGTTGGCAGGCAGCTGGCTGGTGGCTACCGCCCCTCCCAATTGGGCCCCCCATGTTCCACACAAAATGCTGGTACAGCTCCGGGAACCGCAGGTCATAGCACACAGACACAAACAAAGCTTGACGCGCATGTGTGCGTGTGTGTGTGTGCTCATGTGCGAGGGTGTGGACCAGAGTGTGGACTCGCCTGCGCCCCCATGCCCCACACCAAATGCTGGTACAGCTCCGGGAACCGATGGTCATAGCACACTGACAGTCCAACACTGCAAGTTGATTGCATGCGCGCACGTATGTGCGCATGCACATGCACATGGGTGTGGACAGGTTGTGGACTTGCCTGCGCCCCCATGTTCCACACCAAATGCTGGTACAGCTCCGGGAACCGAAGGTCGTAGCACACTGACAGTCCAACACTGCAAGTTAATTGCAAGCGCGCACGTATGTGCGCATGCACATGCACATGGGTGTGGACAGGTTGTGGACTTGCCTGCGCCCCCATGTTCCACACCAAATGCTGGTACAGCTCCGGGAACCGAAGGTCGTAGCACACTGACAGTCCAACACTGCAAGTTAATTGCAAGCGCGCACGTATGTGCGCATGCACATGCACATGGGTGTGGACAGGGTGTGGACTTGCCTGCGCCCCCATGTTCCACACCAAATGCTGGTACAGCTCCGGGAAGCGAAGGTCATAGCACACTGACAGTCCAACACTGCAAGTTGATTGCAAGCGCGCACGTATGTGCGCATGCACATGCACATGGGTGTGGGCAGGGTGTGGACTTGCCTGCGCCCCCATGTTCCACACCAAATGCTGGTACAGCTCCGGGAAGCGAAGGTCGTAGCACACTGACAGACCGATGACTCCGACGGGTGAGGGGCACACAGCCGGCTTGCCCCCGGGGGCAGTTGTGCGACTCTCCATGAGAATGGGGCCCTGCATGTGTGTGTGTGTGTGTGTGTGAGGGAGAGAAAGAGAGAAAGTGCGAGTGCGAATGTGATCGTGAGTGTGAGTGTGAGTTGAGTGTGAGTGTGCGTGTGCGTGTGAGTGTGTGTGTGTGCACGCATGCACGCATGTGTGTGTGTGTGTGCTTAGTCCACACTGGAGTCTGTGACAGACTCCGATGGGTGAGGGGCACACAGCCGGCTCGCCTCCAGGGGCAGTCGTGCGGCTCTCCATGAGAATGGGGCCCTGCGTATGAATGTGTGTGTGTGTGCGCGCGTGTGTGTGTGTGTGTGTGTGTGTGTGTGTGTGTGTTGTAGCACACAGCCGGCTCGCCCCCCGGAGGCTCTCCATCAGGATTGGGCCCTGCGTGAAAGTTTGTGTGGGGCATGCATGCATGTGTGTGTGTGTGTGTGTGCATGTGTGTGTGAGTGTGTGTGTGTGTGTGTGTGTGGTAGCACACAGCCGACTCGCCCCCCGGGGCAGTCGTGCGGCTCTCCATGAGGATTCGGCCCTGCGCGAAGGTGTGTGTGTGTGTGTGTGTGTGTGTGTGTGTGTGTGTGTGTGCGGCTGCCCATCATGACACGACCCGGTGTGAGTACGCCGTGTGCCATCAGATCGTGCCCCACACCTCCCCACCCCCACATCCCCACACTTCCACACTTCCACACCCCACACCTGCGGCACATCCACATTAAAGAGGTGGATCTTCCGATAGCGCTCCCCACCCCAACCCACAGCTCCCTACCCGCGGCGAGTCTGCATTTCAGAACCCCAAACCGTAAACTCTAAACCCTAAACCCTAAACCCTGACTTCAACCTGAACCCATTTATCTCGACCCACACTTCTACACCCCAACCTCACCCCCTACACAGTGTGTAGGTTTGTAGGTGTGAAGTACACACCTACACACACCTACACATCACACATGAAACACCAGCCCACACGTCCACACGTCCACACCTCCACACGCCACACCTGCGGCACATCCACATCAAAGAGGTGGATCTTCCGGTAGCGCGCCATGACCTCCCCCGATGAATCCACCACCACGTGCGTGTTGTAGAGGTGCTGCGAATCAGGCCCAACCTTTGTTTTTGTGAGGGAGGGGGGAGTTATAGTGTGAGAGGGACAGAGAGGGAGGGAGGGAGGGAGTTATAGTGTGAGAGGGAGGGGGAGGGAGGGAGGGAGGAGGGAGGGAGGGAGGGAGGGAGGGAGGGAGGGAGGGAGGGAGGAGGGAGGGAGGGAGGAGGAGGGAGGGAGGGAGGAGGGAGGGAGGAGAGGAGGGAGGGAGGGAGAGAGGGAGGGAGAGAGAAAGAGAGAGAGAGAGGGGGGGGGGAGAGAGAGAGAGAGAGAGAGAGAGAGGGGGAGAGAGAGGACGAGCGACTATTTGTGTTTTGATAGCCAGCAACCACGCACGTGTGCTGCTAAGGCCTGTCAACTACAGCGTGCATATCCTGCACGTCGGGCGCCTGATGGCTCATAAGAAAACCCCAGAAACGAGGCTGGTAGCTTTATTTTATCTTGCGGGATGTTCGGACAAAACATTACGTTTACGGAGCCTTCGCGGGGCGTTTTCAGACTCAATTAGGCGCAAAGGCCTAGCGTGGGTACGGTACCTGCCATCTGCTATTATGTATACACTTGCAAAGGTGTGGACAAACAGTGCGCACGTCGGGCGCGTGATGGCGCATACGACAACCCTAGAAACGAGGCCGGCAGCTGTCGAACTTAGAGACCCACATAGCTGCCATCTGCAATCATGTACACACTTGCGCAGGTGTGGACAAACAGCGCGCACATCCTGCACGTCGGGCACGTGATGGCGCGTAATAAGAAATGACCCAGAAACGCGGCTGGTAGCTGTCAAAACTATACCTACAAAGCTGCTATCTGCCATCATGATTGCGCTACCACAGCCCCACCTTCTGAGACGCACAAGTCAAGGCGGTCACAACGCCTGAGGCGGTCGGGGGTGCACCTCAGGCGGTGGTGGGCGCATAAGACGTTCGGGGCGGCGCCCAAGGCGGTCGGGGGTAACGCCTGAGGCGGTGCCTCAGGCGATCGGGGATGCGCCTCGGGCGGTCTCGGAGCGCCTGAGGCGCCGCCTGGTCCGCGCAAGTGAAGGCGCCGCAGGCGCTGGGAATGTGGTAGGCCGAGGGTTGCTGTGCGCAGGTGCTGCACGTTGGGATAAAAACCTGAGCCCTAAACCCTAAACCCAAAGTCCTTAACCCCCTAAAGCCTAAACCCTTCACCCTGGGACCAGTGGTTCCGCTAAGGATCTTGGGAGAAGGACGGCTCCCCCCTAATGCGCCATCAAAGGCGTCCGACAGACTGTAAAATCGACCATCCCGCGCCTCACGCCCGTTTCCTCCGTCTCACTTTGCCGGGAGCGATTTTGTTTAGGCGAAAATGTGTACACGTCAATTTTCACACTTTTCTGGTAGAAACTCGTGCACTGTCACACCGCTGCACCGCCGGCCCATGTCGGCCAATCTCACCCCGCAAATGCACTTTTCAGGTTTGCAGGGTGGCTAACGTCAACATTGGTTGGGACCCACCTCTTGGAAGCCACCCAGAGACAGCCATAGGTTGTGCTGCCTGCGCGGGGTAGGGTGGGGTGCAGTGGCATCCTTAAGGAAGACAGAGAATGTTGTGTTTGACCCCGCAACATTGGAGGGAACATGCCAAACTGTCCCCGCGTTGAGGCGTTATTTTTTTTCCAGAAAGTGTGAAAATCAGGGGGGCGGCAGAACAGCAGATTCTTGACCCCATGATAAAAACAAACTTCGAATTTTCACACAGGACCGGCGCCATGCCCTTTTCCTCCCTTAGTTACGTCCATATCTACCCCTTACAAAACGGGCCGCGCCCCCCCCCCCGCCCCCCGGGGACTTTTCCAAAAAAATCCTGAAACTTTATTCTAAGACTCCGACTTCGATTCAACACGAGAGTGGGCGCGTTGGATTCCAGCCCCAACGTCTGAGACGCGCAAGGCACGGCGGTCATAACGCCCGAGGCGGTCAGGGGTGCGCCTCAGGCGGTGGCGGGCGCATAAGGCGGCCGGGGTGGCGCCCGAGGCGGTCGATGGTGACACGCCTGTGGCGGCGCCGCAGGCGATCGGAGGTGCGCCTCAGGCAGTCTCGTTTGAGGCGCCGCCTGGTCTGCGCAAGTAAAGGCGCCGTCTGAGGCGCCGCCTGGGGCGTTGGGAATGTGGTACGGCAGTGCAAACCTGATAACATGACCCCACCGAGCATCCTCACCGCGCGAGCTTGCAGTACGACTTCATGAGGGGGCCGTCGAGCGGCTGCGCCTGCGCCAGCGGGGTTTGGGGGTTTATGGCTTATGGTTTAAGGGCTAAGGGTTAAGGGTTGAGGGTTTAGGGTTCAGGGTTAGGGGTAAGGGGTTTAGGGTTAAGGGTTGAGGGTTGAGGGTTGAGGGTTGGGGGTGTCGGGGCCGTCGAGCGGCTGCGCCTGTACAAGAGCGGGGTTTGGGGGTGTAGAATTTAGGGTTTAGGGTTGGGGTGAAGGGTTAATTGTTCAGGGTTTAAGGTTTGGGGTTAAGGGGCCGTCGAGCGGCTGCGTCTGAGCGAGCGGGGATTAGGGGTTGAGGGTTTTAGGGTTGAGGGTTTAGGGTTTAGAGTTTAGGGTTAAGGGTTTAGGGTTAAGGGTTTAGGGTTACGGGTTGAGGGTTTGGGGTTCAGGGGCCGTCGAGCAGCTGCGCCTGCGCGAGCAGGGTTTGGAAATTTAGGGTTTTGGGGGTTAGGGTTTAGGGTTTAGGGTTTGGCATTGAGGTTCCCACGCCTCTCCACACTTGCCCACACCTGCCCACACCTGCCCACACCTCCCCCACACCTGCACGAGCGATTCCCCCGCTGATGCCCCGATGAATGCGGAGAACTCTTCTTAATCCCCAAACTGCGCATTCCTACCCACACCTGCCCACACCTGCCAACACCACGTCAACACCTTGCCACACCTGACCACACTTGCCTACACCTGCCCACACCTGCCCACACTTGCCCACACCTGCCCACACCTGCCCACACCTGCCCACACCTGCCCACACTTGCCCACACCTGCCCACACCTGCCCACACCTGCCCACACCTGCCCACACTTGCCCACACCTGCCCACACCTGCCCACACCTGCCCACACGTGCCCACCAGGGCTCCGTCCAAGATGATAACCTCCGCAAGCCACAACCTTGCGTAGTTCTCCGCAATGGTTGCGGAGAGGCGAGGACGTTTGCCACAACGAGTTGCGGAAAGTGTGAGGGCTTGCGGAAAGTGTGAGACGGCCTGTCAGCAGGCCCGCAGGGCCTCAGCACCTCATAGTGGAACCCCAGAGTGCCTGCTACGCGCTTCCATGGCCTCAGATGGGGTGGGGGAGGAGTGTTGAGCCCCGGAGAGAGGTTGGGGACCCAGGTATGGCAGCTACATCGCTTGTTGACTCGCCTACCCGCGTTGACTGTCGGGAGGTTGCGGGAGTTGCGGAGGGTTGCGGAGGTTGCGGGGAAAGGGGGTGTTGAGTTGCGGATTGCGGAGTGGGGGTGTGAGGTTGCGGACGGAGCCCTGGTGCCCACCTTGCCCAAACCTGCGCTAGCGACTCTCCCGCTGATGCCCCGATGAATGCGAAGAACTCTTCTTAATCCCCAAACTGCGCACACCTGCCCACACCTGCCCACACCTGCCCACACCTCGCCAACACCTTGCCACACCTGCCCACACCTTGCCCACACATCCCCCTCACCCGCGCAAGTGACTCTCCCGCCGACGCCCCGATGAAAGCAAAGCAATCGTTTAAATCCCCACACCTGCCCACACCTGCCCACACCTTGCCCACACCTGCCCACACCTCCCACACACCTGCACGAGCAACTCCCCCACCGATGCCCTGATGAATATGAAGCACTCGTCTATATCCCCACACCTGCCCACACCTGCCTACACCTTCCCACACCCTCCCACACCTGCGCTAGCGACTCTCCGCTGATGCCCACACTTGCCCACACCTGCCCACACCTGCCCACACCTGCCCACATGTGCCCACACCTTGCTCACACCTGCGCTAGCGACTCTCCCGCTGATGCCCCGATGAACGCGAAGCACTCTGGAAGGAAGAGCATTGTGCAGCCGGCGGCTGCGGCTTCCTGTGTGTGGGGTGGGGTGGGGTGTGTGTGGGAGGGGGGGGCGAGTGTGTGCGTGTGTTTGTGTGTGCACAGAAGCACAGACGCACAGAAGCACAGACGCACACACACACACACACTCACACACACACGCACATGCACGCACACACTCACGCACACACACGCACGTGCGCGCACACACACACGCACACACAACCACGCCCCCCCCCCACACACACACACGCAGGCACACCCAGGGGCACACCTGCGCGAGGCGGGCACACGTCGCGAGGTTTGCAGTGTGGTCGCCCACTGCTGTCATCTGGCCGACCGCGATGCGCGGCCATTTGGGGGCAACGCCAGTTGCGGCCTGTGTTGGCGGTGGAGCGTGTGTATGGGGGGGGCGTGTGTGTGTGTGTGCGTCTGTGCGTGTGTGAGTGTGTGCGTGTGCGCGTGTGTGAGTGTGCGAGTGTGCGCGTGTGCGTGTGCGTGTGCGTGGCTGTGCAACCCATTTGTGCATGTGAACTCCGACTGTGTGCATGCGCATGCCCGTGCTCTTTCCCTCATCCTCGCCTCGCTCGATGCTGATGCCGACATTCTGGCAGACGCGTGGATCTGGGAGGGGGCGAGTGCGAGAGAGGTAGACCTAACAGCTGGGTGTGACAGCCAGCGTGGGTGCGCGCTGCTAAAGCTGCGGATGGTACTAGCAGACAGACACCGCACGCGCCCAAGCATATCACCCAAAGATCGCGTCCTCAAGGAGTGAAAGCGGAGTGTGCGGAATCCACTCTCATGTGTTCGTGTTCCAACTTTCGCTCGCATTCCCTCATCATGACCTCACTATTGGCTCCCTCGCTGCTCCGCGCCTGTGCGAGGAGCCTGCTGCTGCGTGCTGCCCCTGCCACCTCTGTGAGCAGTGGGCAGGGTGTGACACGATGCGGGCGCGATGGCCAGCTGCCGTCCGCGTCAACCTCCCCATCCACGTACAATGTGGCTTCTTCGTCGATCTGGGGCAGGGGAGGAGCAGGGTCGAGCGCGCAGTGGGGCGATCGATCAGAACTCGGCCTGCATGGCATGCTCGCGCCGTCAGGTAGCGTGCGCGTTGCGCCACAGCCGGCAATGACGCTGCTGGGCGGGGCGTTGGTGTCTCCGGCGCTGTGGGAGGCGGCTCTGGCGCAGCAGCAGCGGCAGGAGGCACTGGCGGGGCGGTCATGTGGCATGGGCGTGCATGGCACCGAGCACACGGGGGAGCAGCAGCCTCGCGCCAGCGGCATGCCTGCATCAACCGTGTGGGCAGCCGACGACACGCACAGTGGCATCCCACCCATGACATCGCTGCCGTCAGGTGCGCATGAGCCACCCCCGCCGTGCCATGCGAACGGGGGGTGCACACGCGTGCATGGCCCCCGACAACAAACACAAACACACCACCACCACCACCACCATCACCATCACATGGGGTGCACACGTGTACACGTGTGGCACACACAGGCCCCCGACGACACATACACCACTGACACCGACACCACCGACACCACCACCACACCGACACCGCCGCAGCCGAGCACGGCGTGGACGGCGTGGGCGAAGGGGCCTCTCCGCTGCAGCCGAGCATCGACACGCCCGGTGTGGACGTCCCGCTGCTGGAGTGCAAGCGGAAGGGTCTAGGGCAGACGTGGCAGCCGAGCCGGCGCAAGCGCGTAAACAGCCACGGCGTCGAGAAGCGGTGAGGGCCTCGGGGAGGAGGAGGGGAGGGAGATGTTTCTTGCGAGAGGGGCTGGGCGGGTGGGAGGGAGGGAGGCAGGGAGGCAGGGGGGAAGGGAGCGAGGGAGGCAAGGGGGGGAGGGAGAGCCAGAGATGTGACGGCGGCGGTGGCGGTGGTGTCGGTGGCGGGGTAGGGTGTCTGTGGGGGCCCTTCCACAGCCCCAGCGTCTGAGACGCTCAAGTGAAGGCGATCATAACGCCTGAGGCGGTCTTGGAGCGCGGTGATAAGCGCACAAGGCGGCCGGGAATGGCGCCTGAGGCGGCGCCTGAGGCGGTCAGGGGGTACGCCGCAGGCGCTCTCAAAGCGTCTGAGGCGCCGCCTGATCCGTGCAAGTGTGGGGGCCGCCTCGGGCGTTGGGAATGTGTGTGGGGGGGGGGTGCTCGCAAGAAACCCACCCACCCCGCTGACGCGCCTGGGTTCGCGTGCCCCACGTCTGCAGGCTGAGCACCCCCGGCGGCCGCTCGACGCTCATGCGGCGGCTGCTGACCCAGAAGCGCACGCGGCTCACCGTCGACTGCTTTGTGTGAACGCGGGGGCGTTGGGTCGGGGCGTGTGTATCTTCGCCTCCCTTGTGACCTCCATTCTGTTGCGTGCTGGATGTAAGCAAGCCGTTCTGGCACACGCACCTGACCAAGTTCCACCTCACAACATAGCGATTATCAACAACGCTCTGACCATGATCCCAGCCAGTAAGACTCTGCAAGCGTGTTGTGCCCGGTTTCCTCGCTTGACGTGGCGATGGCGTTACCGTGGGCTACTTGTAGCTTGACCTTTTGTGGGCCTTGAGCCTTGTTTCTCTAAGTCCCACTGGAGCTTTGGAACCGTACGTGTGACCGCCAGAAGTGGATTGTAACCAACATCATCATCATCATCATTGACGTGAAGTGTGCAACCTTTCGCATTCCTGTTGCTCCACACCCCACTCACTATTTACCCATGCAAAACAAAACACGCCCTCGCCACACGCTTCCATCAACAACGAAGCCTGCTCACCACTCGCACAGCCTTTGGTGCTTGGGCGCTCTCAGTGAGATACAGGCGGCTGATTAGCCGGCGGTGGCGCTGTGGCACTTGTACAAGCTTCATCATCGCCCTCACGTGGCGCGTGTTCGTCGCCTGAGTTTCGTGAGCTACTCCGCCAAGCCCACTCAAGGCGTGAGGTGAGTGGCGTCGTGGCTGCAGTCGTGCGAAACCTGGCACTCTCTCAGGCGATGCGCGCATGGAAGCAGCAGGCCAGGCTCACGCCCTGCGCATGCACACACGCGCATGCCGCCTGGAATGCCAAGCAATGCTGTGCCACGCAACGATCCGACCATATCTGTAGATATGGTCCAGCATGCGCGACCTTCCATGCGCCCGCATGCGACCCCACCTCTCCCATGCATGGTGCATCGCTGCCCCATACACACACACCTGCCCCACACACAGAGCCTGCCGCCCCCCCCCCACACACATACACACACCGAGCCTGCCCAGTGTGTAGGACCCACGCACGTCTCCCCTTTCAAAGCTCATCTGCCCCGTCTGCCTGCACGCACGCGCAGCTCCACCGAACACGATGCCTCCACCATCCCGCCGCGACTTGGCAAATCTGCTGCGCAAACTCGACTCAAACGCATCTTTGCAGGCTCTGACAACGATTTTGGAGCTGTGTTGCGATGAAAGCAACAGGGCCGTCCTCGCAGCAGCTGGTGCCATTCCTCCACTGGTGCGGCTGCTGGGGCCGGAGGTGCCAGTTGATGTGCAGATGAACAGCGCAGCAGTGCTGAGCACGCTCGCAGATCACAACACTGCCAACGCCTTCAGCATCGCCACAGCTGGCGCGATCGCGCCATTGGTGCGACTGCTGCGGAGCCCTGGCGCTTTCAAGTCGGTGCACCTGAATGCGTCAGGAGCCCTGGTCGCACTCGTTGAGAGCGACATTGCCCAGATCGCGGCGGGCATCGCAGCAGCAGGGGCCATCCCTCCACTGGTGAAGCTGCTGGGCTCCGACTCTCCCGCTATGCTGCAGCAGAATGCGGCGAGACTGCTGGGAAGCCTCGCTCAGCATGCAGAGTACGCTGCAAGCATCGCAGGCGCTGGTGCCGTCCGGCCGCTGGTGCGGCTGCTGGGGCTGGGCCACAGCGCAAAGTTCCCGCTTGTGGCCAGCAGCGATGGCGACGCCGGCCGGGCACCCTGGCGTCGCACCCAGCATTGTTGCTGCGGTGCCATCCCTCCGCTGGTGCAGCTGCTGGGGCGTGGCTCTGGCTCCAACGTGCAGCGCGAGGCAGCAACGGCGCCGGGCAAGCTCGTTCGCATCAACGAAGCGCACGCGGTCCCGATCGCCGACGCCGGCGCGGTCCCGCTCCTGCTGCAGCTCATCGGCCCCGGCGCCGACAGCATCATGAAGCAGATTGTCGCGGCGACGCTGATCTTCCTCGCCAACGTGCCCGAAGTCGCGCCGGTCGTCGTCGCGGCTGGCGCCGTCCCTCCACTGGTGCAGCTGCTTGGGCCTGGCACTAATCCAGTCACCCAGCAGAACGCAGCGACGGCGCTGGTCAGCCTCGCTGCTCACGCCGGTGCAGCACAAGCCATCGTTGCGGGCGGCGCCATCCCTCACCTGGTTCGGCTGCTGGCGCCTGACCCCGGGCCACACGCGTTCGTCAAGCAGAACTCGGGAGCAGCGCTGCTCGGAGTGCTCGCCAAACGCGCCGCCGTCGCGCAGAAGATCGTCGCAGCCGGTGCCGTCCCTGCGCTGGTGAAGCTGGTGCGACCTGGCACCAACGCTCTCGTGCAGCAGAGCGCAGCAAGGGCGCTCAAGACGCTCGCCGAGCACCTCGATGCACGTCCCTACATCACTCGAGCCGGCGCCATCCCGCTGCTGCTCTGCTGCTGGGGCCCGGCCACGATGCTGCGCTGCAGCGCGTGGCAGGTATAGTGCTCCACCACCTCGCGCAGGAACCCGGCCCCGCAGAGGACGTCGCCGCTGCCATCCCTCGACTGGTGCGGCTCCTGGTGCCAGGCGCTGGGCCGGACGCGCGCACACGGCAGAGCGCTGCAGCGGTGCTGCTGGAGGTGCTCGCGGTACGTTCCACCATCGCAGCCAAGATCTTTGCGGCGGGCGCCGTCCCTGCGCTCGTGCAGCTGCTGGGGGGGCCTGCCTCGAGGGAGGTCGTCCAGTGGAGCGCAGCAGCGGTACTGAGGACGCTCGCTGGCCATCCCGCGACCCAGCACTTCATCGCTGGAGCAGGCGCCGTCCCTCCGCTTGTGCAGCTGCTTGGGCAACAGTATGCTGCAGTCGTCCACAGCGCGGCAGCGCCGGCGCTCGGGAACCTCGCGAGGGTCGCGACCATTGCGGCCGATATCGCTGCAGCCGGCGCCGTCCCTCTGCTCGTGCAGCTGGTGGCCAACCTTGACGCGTTCGTGCAGCAGAACGCGGCCATGGCGCTGGGACGGCTCGCTCAGGACGACGACGTCGCCGCCATCGTCGCGGCCGACGCCATCCCTGCGCTGGTGCAGCTGGCGCTCGGGCCTGGTGCCTCCGCCGCGCCGCCCGAGGCGGCGCGGCAGGCAACGGTGGCGGAGCTGACGCGCCTGTTCAGCGGTGCTGCCGACGGCGCCGGCCCCGTCCAGCCGCGGGCCAGCACCGACGACGACACGCGCGTGTCGACCGCCCTCTCAACGCTGCGCACTCTCAACCGTGACTCCGCTGAGCGCCGCGTTCTTGTCGCGTTTGCCACGGCCGGAGTGCTGGCCGAGATGGAGTGGCGGAGGTGCTACCGCCCAGAGGACACGCAGGCATGATGGCGGTGATGATGATGCTCAATGTGTGCTATGCACGTGCGCAGCCGCGGCTCCGCTGAGCGCCGCGGTGTGGTCGCGTTTGTCACGGCCGGCGTGCTGGCCGAGATGGAGTGGCGGAGGTGCTACCGCCCGGAGGACACGCAAGCGTGATGGCGGTGATGATGATGCTCGCTGTGCAGTCTGTCGGGCATATGATTAATAGAAGCCTTCTTATAAGTTAACATGTACCAGCGTGTGTTTGCCCCCCGTAGCACACGCTTCTGCCTCACACCCGCCCGCATGGCTCCCGTCCCTCACCAGATGTGCCAGGAGTAGGCAGTTGCTGTTCGTAAGTGACATGGCCTAGGATTCCTCCTGACAAATTTGGGCCAGCAGACCATGGTCACTGAGCAGCTGGGGCAGGGGGCTGAGTAGGGCTGTGGTGGTGGTTGACAGTTTACAGTGCGCACCATCCAGATGCGGGATCAGGGCGCTGCCTCGGGAGGCGGGCCTCCAGATCACGAGAGGCTGCGGCGATACACACGTGGGCGATACATCTGTGTAGATACCTGTGATGCCCCTGTGATTGACCATCTATCTACCCAGCGCGACGCTTGTCCCGATCTCACCGGCTCTTGACAGTGTACGCAACGGCACGAGTGTCAGCCCTTTCTCCCTGCCCACCAATTGAGGCGCATCAGCAGGCGTCCGGCCGTGTGCGGAGAAGACGAGCAGGCGGAAGGTGCATGGAAGGCGCATGGGAGCTGCAGGGAAGCTGCAGGGAAGGTGCATGGGTGGGATTGTACTCTCCCATGCTCTGCGACCTCACTTCCGTAATGGATGGGATTGTGTCCGCTTGCGCCCGACCTCAGTCACTACCAAGTCGTTGTTGGTTCAGGTGGTGCAGGTGGTCGAGGTGGTCGAGCAGCAGGCGCATGGCCTCCACATTGCCGTCTGCTGGGTCTGCTGGCGTTCCTTGGCAGCCAGCATGAGGACGGCATCGCAAAACAGTGTGAGCGCCATTGTCGGATCGGATTTTGATCAGACGATTGTTGTGTTTTATATGCCGTAAGGGGTCTGGGGATGGCCCTTTTATGCCTGCCAATGCAAAAGCTCTCTTTATCTCGTCTACGGCGCTCTCAGGGCTCTCTATATCTCAAATGTTCCCTCAATCGTAGCTCCGCAGGGCTCTCTTTATCTTCTGTGTGCACAGCACAACTGGCAATCTCTCGTCTCCCGACACCAAGCGTCTACACAGCTCTACACAGCTCTGATAGCACAGCTCGCACACTTGTCCTCCGGGTCAGCCAGCAGCGGACGTGTCGCTCGCCCCAACCCGATCAGTGGGGCGATCAGTGCTCTGATGCCGCGCTGCACAGCTCTGGTCAGATGTGTTGTACAGCTCTGATGGCTGGGGGCACTGGCTCGAGCAGCCGTCCCGTCGGGTCGTTCCTGGTGCAGCCCTACCAAAATCCCAACGTCTGATCCGCGCAAGTGAATGCTGTCATGACGTTTGACACGGTCCGAAGTGCGCCTCAGGCGGTGGTGGGCGTCGGAGGCAGTCGGTGTGGTGCCTGAGGCGTTTGGGATGACGCTGAAGGCGACGCCCAAGGAGATCGTGGGTGCGCCTGCGGCGGTCGGCGCGCCTGAGGCGCCGCCTGATCCTTGCAAGTAGATGCGCCGCCTGAGGCGCCGCCTCAGGCTTGTGAATGTGGTAGGGCAGCTGCTTGTATGGTTTTCACACAGCCTCCTTGCATGGGCACCTGCTTTGATGGTTTCCTCATAGCTTCCTGGGATGGGTCGTTCCTGGTACCCCTGTTTGGGTGGGTTCTTCAAAAGGTCCTCACAGCTTCCTCGTAGCTTCCTCTCAGCTTCTCCACAGCTTCCTCCAACTTGAGAAGAGGCTGACCACGCTTTGTTTTTGAAACGAAATCTCGATCATTGTGTGGCGCAGCATCGGCGCCGCGATGGGATGGCGCTTGCCGTCGTGGGTCACCGGTTGGGTGGTGTGGGCGCGCTGGTAGCCCGCCTCATGAGGCAGCTCTCCCTCAATCCCACGCCCCGAGGGTGCGTATTGCAAACTGCAAACTGGATGTTGGGGTGTGCACAAGCGCGCACGCTGCCATCAGACTGGTAGCCCGCCTCACGAGGCAGCTCTCCCTCAATCCCACGCCCCCAGGGTGCGCACTGTAAACTGGATGGTGGGGCACACACGCTGCCATCATGCTGGTAGCCCGCCTCACGAGGCAGCTCCATCAATCCCACGGCCCGAGAATGCACAGTGTAAACTGCACGCTGCCCTCATGCGCCGCGTTCATCCTCCAGGTCGGCGAGCTGCAGGCGTGCTGCTCAGCAGCTGCTGTGTTGTTTGTGTGCTGCACAGCGCTGACGGCGTGTTGTGCAGCTCTGTCAGCATGCTGTGCAGCCCTGGTACCGCGCTGTGCCGCTCGGATGGCATGCATGCTGTGCGACTGGCCTTGCTCGACGAGGAGGGCTCCCGAGAAGGCGTCAGCGCTGCCGACGCTGCGGCGTTGACAGCCGGTGCCACCGTCATCATGGCTGCCGCAACCCTGCTACAGCCCCAACGCCTGATCTGCATAAGTCAAGGCGGTCAAAATGCCTGAGGCGGTCGGGGTGCGCCTGAGGCGGTCTCTGCGCGCCTGAGGCGCCGCCTGATCCACGCAAGTGAAGGCGGCGCGTGAGGCGCCGCCTCAGGCGTTGAGAATGTGGTAGGGAAACTGCAGGCGCGCCCGGGGGCGGCGCCACCACTGCCGCTGCTGCCGCGTGTGTTGGCAGCAGCGGCCATCATGCGTCGCGGTCATCCTCCAGGTCAGCGAGCTGCAGCGAGCGCTCCACCGCACGGTTCCACTGCGCGCGTGCAAGGGCAGTGTGTGTGCGTGTGTGTGTGTGCGTGTGTGGATGTGCGGATGTGTGTTTATGTGTTGAGTGTGTTTGGCCTGCACCTTGCAAAAGCGTGTGTGTGCACGTGTGTGTGCGTGCGCATGTGTGTGTGTATGTGCGCGTGTACGTTGTGCACTTGTCGGCAACCGCACCTTTCCAAAGCGCTCAGCCGCGCGCTTGGGACCGATGTTCGCGCGGAAATCGGTTGATCCGTACGCGTGCGAGAGCAGGACCTCCTGCTCAGTCCACATCCCGATACCGATCCCAGCAGCGAGCGCTGCCCCGAGTGCGGTCGTCTCCTGAAAGACCGGACGCCGCACGAGGACTTGGAGCAAGTCAGCCTGTGTGTGTGTGTGGGGGGGGGTGTCTTTGTGTGTGTATGTGTGTGCGTGTCTTTATGTGCGTGCGTGCGTGTGTGTGTGTGTGTGTGTGTGTGTGTGGTTGTCTCCTGAAAGACCGGCCTTTGCACGAGGAACTGTAGCAAGTCCGTCTAGGAGTCTCCAATGTGTGCGTGTGTGTGTGTGCGTGTGTGTGTGTGCGCGCGTGTGCGCGTGTGGTTGTGTGTGTTTGTATGTGTGTGTGTGTGTGTGTGTGCTGTCGTATCTTGGAAGGCCTTCGCACGAAGAACTGGAGTAGGTCTGACGGTGTGTGTGTGTGTGTGTGTACGTGTGTGTGTTTGTGTGTGTGTGTGTGTGTGCGTGTGCAGGTGTGTGTCAGTGATGCAAAAAGCCGTGACGCGGTTACGTGCGTCACACGGGAGTGGCATTTGGCGGGAACTCCGCGTCGCGCCAGAGCGCGGAGCGCGCTCCAAAGCGGCCCTGCGGGGCGTGTTCCGCGTCACAGGTTCGCCATCATGCCAAACGTTTTTTGTAAAACTGGTGTGTATGTGTGTGTGTGTGTGTGTGTGTGCGTGTGTGTGCGTGTGTGTCGCGGGGCATTTGGCGTGACCTCCGCGTCAAGCCGGAGCGCACAACGAAATGTGAGTTGCAGCGCACACATGCACACACACACACAAACACACACACACACACACACACGAACACACACACACACACACACACACCTGTGTCTGCATCAGCAGGTCGTTCTGAGACGCGCCGCCGTCCACACGCAGCGTTTTGATCTTGCTCATACCAGCTGCTTTCGCATCCGCCTGTGAGTGGTGTGGGGTGTGGGGTGTGAACATGGGTGCTGCCACACGCAGCGTTTGTTTATCTTGCTCATGCCAGCTGCTTTCGTGTCCGCCTGAATGGCATGGCACGGGGTGTGGGTTGGTGTGGTGTGAGGCTTGTTGTGGGGTGTCAGCATGGGGCATAGCATGGCATGGAGCATGGCGTGGTGTGGGTGTGAGCATGGGTGCCGTCCACACGCGAGCAGCGTTCTGATCTTGCTCGTACAAGCTGCTTTCGTGTCCGCCTGTGTAGCAAAGCACGCGTAGTGCGGTGGGGTGCAGTGTGGGGATGGGGGCGTGGTGTGTGGTGTGTGAGCCACACCACACTATGGGGCGTGGTGTGGGTGTGAGCATGTGTGCCGTCCACACGCACACAGAGTTCTGATCTTGCTTTTACAAGCTGCTTTCGCGTCCGCCTGCATAGCACACCATGGCATGGCATGGGGTGTTGTGTGGGGTGTGCGCATGGGGCGTGGTGTGGGGTGTGAGCATGGATGCCGTCCGCACGCACGCTGCGTTTTGATCTTGCTCATACCAGCTGCTTTCGCGTCCGTCTGCATATTGTGGCACGGGGTGTGGGTTGGTCTGGTGTGGGGCTTGGTGTGGGGTGCGAGCATGTGGCACAGCACGGCATGGGGCGTGGCGTGGTGTGGGGTGTGCGCATGGGTGCCGTCTACACGCACGCAGCGTTCTGATCTTGCTCATGCCAGCTGCTTGCGGTCCGTCTGCATGTCACCATGATGGTAGTAGCGATGATGGTGACGTACACACACACACACACACGCACACGCAAACACACCTGCCCCCCCCCCCCCGCCTCCCACACACACACACCTGCATCACGTGCAGCACCTCCCGCGACTGAAAGCAGATCGCCTCGAGCATCGCACGCGCACACACACACACACACCCCTGTGACCCCCCCCCCGACCCCCCCCGTACACACACCTGCATCGCGTCCAGCACCTCCCGCGACTGGAAGCAGATCGCCTCGAGCATCGAACGTGCGATGTGTGCCTTTGTCGTGTAGCCCGTCAGGCCCAGCAGCGCGCCGCGCGCGGACGAGTCCCACCTATCAAAGCAGGTAATTCACGCGAGTTTGCAATGTTTTCAGTATCTTCAGCGTCTTCAGTGTTTTCAGTGTTTCCAGGATGCAAGACATGATGTCTTGGTTGGGGTGCCTTGGTGGTGTGGCCCGTCAGGCCCAGCAGCGCGCCGCGCGCCGACGAGTCCCACCTGTGAACATTTCAGAGCAGGGTAAGGGACTCGGGTTTTAGGGTCCAGGGAATAGGGTTTAGGGGGTAGTGCCCATTAGTGCCCAGTAGGCCCAGTAGTGCGCACCCAAGATCCAAGATCCAAGATCCAAGATCTAAGATCCAAGATCCCAGATCCATCATCACCAGTCACTGAGTGACCCGATTAGGGTGGCTGCCCTACCACAGCCCCCTATAGTGTTACCCCGGGGTTACCCTCTACACCCACAGTGTAATTGCTTTGTTACAAGGCACTACAATTTGCGCCAATTGTAGTGCCTTGTAACAAAGCAATTACACTGTGGGTGAAGAGGGTAACCCCGGGGTAACACTATAGGGGGCTGTGGTAGGGCTGTATACTCCTCGCCGCGGAGCCAGCAGCCCTGAGAACGCCGGCACAAAGCAGATTCCGCACATAATTGCACAATTGAACCACAGCGGTTCTGTGCAAAGAACGCCCAAGCTGGGTCCAATACGCAATCAAAGGCGTCCGTCGGGCTGGTCGACCACAAGAACGCCTGGCCACACTGAAGTGTGGACCCCGAAGAGTGCTCACCGTGGAGCCAGCAGCCCTGAGAATGCCGGCACGAAATAGACCCCGCTCGTCGTGTCGACGCTCTTCGCGAGCTCCTCCTGCATGTGTGTGTGTGTGTGTGTGTCAGTGATGCAGAAAGTGTTTTGGTGTAATGACGGTCTTGCGACGCGCGGAGGTCCCAGCCGGGCCTGCCGGCCCGGCGATTGTACGCGGGCTGTGGCGCGATTCTACGCGGCCATTTTTTCTGGGGCTGCGCCCCCGGACCCCCGCTGTCCAAAGTGTTATTGTTGGTGGAACGGCAGTATATTTTTTTACGCTGCTCTCTCATTTCTCATTCTTTCCTTGTTTCTTGCTTAGTTCTCCTAGTTTGTCTTTTCCCTGTGCCTCACAAACATCACAACCACAAACCCACACAAAGCGTGCTGATTCTCGGTGTAAATCAGGGGTGCCCCTGATGCAAATCTGCATGTACACTTCACCCCCGCGCCTGTGCCGCTCTCTGCACATGCGTGAGTGGCTCAGCGTGGATCAGCACACACAATGTGGCCCTACAGCAGACAAGTAGCTAACTTATCTGCTTGAGTAGAGCGCTGCGGCGGGTGTGCTACCAGCCTCGCTTCTGGTGGTTTGGGGGAAGGCCTCTGGTCCCTTTCTGGTTTTATACCTTGGGCTGTCCTCCACCCACCGGAGGGGCTTTGGTGATGTGCCTGTGGCCTGTGCTGCTGAGTGTGGGTGGCGCTACCGTGGGCTACTTTGTAGCTCGACTTTTTGTGCCTTGTGCCTGCTGTCTGATAGTCCTGCTGGAACGTTGGAACTGATTGTGACCGCCGGCAGTGGATTTGTGACACTACTCTCTTGGGCGTAGCATGACGTGAGGCACCCCCTCCCCCTCCCCCCTACTGGCGCGCGTGCATGCAAGCAGCGCAAGCCAGAGCCACGTTGGATCAGCACACACATCTGTCCCTACAGCAGACAAGTAGCTTACTTGGGCGCAGCATGACGTGAGGCGCCCCCTTCTGGCTCGCGTGCATGCAAGCAGCGGAAGCCAGAGCCATATTGGAATTCTGAATTTGATGGCATCCTTAATTATGTTGGTTTTTAGGCTATGGAAGCAGTCTGGAGGGGGCAAAACAACTGAGCACGCCCAGACGAGCTGTCGCACGTGGAGTCTTTGCATGGCGCACGCGTGTTTGCATGCATGTATGCAGTGGGCGCCGGGGCGCAGCCCTCGCAGGTCATATAAGAACCAGTGATGCATTTTGCTTAAAACTATAGAATGGCATGATCTGCTGCAGCAGAGCCAGGCAGGGGGGCTGTTGCACTTAAATCAAGCAAAAGTGTGACCAACCACCTCCCTCCTTAACCAACCTCCTCCATCTCCGCCCCCTTCCACCGATAATTGCGCGAGCTGAGCGCTGATCGGATCTGATGCTCGCCGCCCAAGGCGCCCTACGCGCAAGGCGCCTGAAGGCGCTGCGCTACGCGCAAGGCAAAACGCGGCTCCGCCGCGTCCTCCCGCGCTACGCGATGGTCCCGCCAAACGACCCGAAATTATGCGGAAGCATGCGCGTATAGCACTTTCTGCACCACTGTGTGTGTGTGTGTGTGTGTGTGTGTGCGCGCGTGTGTGTGAGAATGCCGGCACAAAGTAGACTCCACTCGTGGTGTCGACGCTCTTCGCGAGCTCCTCCTGCGTGTGTGTGTGTGTGTGTGTGTGTCCATGTGTTTGTGAGTGTGTGTGTTTGCGTGTTTTATGCGAGCTCTTCCTGCACGACCGCATGAGTGTGTGTGTGTGTGTGTGTGTGCACGTGTGTGTGTCCACGCGCGTGCGGTTGCTCTGATGGGATCTGGTCCGATGCACAGCTACCCACCAGCTCCTTCGGATCAGAAGCAATGCCGAGGTTCTCCACCAGCCAAGTGACGCCCCGGCCGGCGACGGCGATCGCACCCTCTAGCGCGTACTGTGCGGCGGCGTGCGGTCCGAGGCGGTACGCCTGCGGGGTTGTGGTTGTTGCATGGGGTGTTGCATGGGGTGTTGCATGGGGTGCTGGAGGTGGTGTTGCGCCATCCAGCGCGCACGGTGCGGCAGCGTGCGGTCCGAGGCGGTACGCCTGCGGGGATTGTGGTTTTTGCGTGGGGTGTTGCATGGGGTGTTGCATGGGGTGCTGCAGGTGGTGTTGCAGGTGGTATTGCATGGGGTGTTGCATGGGGTGTTGTAGGCGGTGTTGCGCCCTCCAGCGCGTACTGAGCGGCGGCGTGCGGTCCAAGGCGATACGCCTGCGCGGGTTGTGGGTGTTGCATGGGTTGTTTCATGGGTTTTTGCATGGGGTGTTGCAGGTGGTGTTGCACCATCCAGAGCGTACTGCGCGGTGGCGTGCAGTCCGAGGCGGTACGCCTGCGGGTGTTGTGGTTGTTGCGTGGGTTGTTGCATGGGGTGTTGCATGGGGTGTTGCAGGCAGCGCACAGCCCAGCACAGCGACGCACAGAGCACAAAGCAGTACCGTTCCCACCACTGACATGAGCAGCCCGTGGGTCAAGTGCACCACAAGGTCTCCCGTGTTCAGCACAGTACTACACAGCACAGCACAGCACTACACAGCGCAGCGCAGCGCAGCGCAGCGCACAGCGCAGCGCGCAGCACAATACCCACCACTGATGTGAGCAGCCCGTGGGTCAAGTGCACCACAAGGTCTCCCGTGTTCAGCACAGCACAGCACTACACAGCACAGCACAGCGCACAGCGCAGCGCGCAGCGCAGCGCAGCACAGCGCAGCACAGCGCAGCGCAGCACGCAGCACAGCGCAGCGCAGCACGCAGCAGCGCAGCAGCACGCAGCACAGCGCAGCGCAGCACAGCGCAGCACAGCGCAGCGCAGCACGCAGCACAGCGCAGCGCAGCACGCAGCACAGCGCAGCGCAGCACGCAGCACAGCGCAGCACAGCGCAGCGCAGCACGCAGCACAGCGCAGCACAGCGCAGCACAGCGCAGCACAGTGCAGCGCAGCACGCAGCACAGCGCAGCACAGCGCAGCACAGCGCAGCACAGCACGCAGCACAGCGCAGCACAGCGCAGCACAGAGCAAAACAGTACCCACCACTGACGTGAGCAGCCCGTGGGTCGAGTGCACCACAAGGTCTCCCGTGTTCAGCGCAGCACAGCACAGCACAGCACAGCACAGCACAGCGCAGCGCAGCACAGCTCAGCACATCACATCACAGCGCGCAGCAAAGCACAGCACTCAGCAGCACAGCGCTTCACATCAAAGCGCAGCGCAGCACAGCCTGGTACCCACCACTGACGTGAAAAGCCCGTGGGTGGACTGCACAATAAGGTCTCCCGTGTTCACGCTACACAGAGCAGCACAGAGCAGCACAGCGCAGCACACACAGCACACAGCACAGCACAATACCCACCACTGACGTGATCAGCCCGTGGGTCGAGTGCACAATAAGGTCTCCCGTGTTCACACTTCACAGAACAGCACAGAGCAGCGCAGCGCACAGCACAGCGCACATTACAGCGCAGCGCAGCACAGCACAGCGCAGCACACAGCACAGCACAGTACCCACCACTGACATGAGCAGCCCGTGGGTCAAGTGCACCACAAGGTCTCCCGTGTTCAGCGCAGCACAGCACAGCACAGCACAGCACAGCACAGCACAGCGCAGCGCAGCGCAGCACAGCGCAGCACATCACAGCGCGCAGCACAGCACAGCACGCAGCAGCACAGCGCTTCACATCAAAGCGCAGCGCAGCACAGCATGGTACCCACCACTGACGTGAAAAGCCTGTGTGTGGACTGCACAATAAGGTCTCCCGTGTTCACGCTACACAGAGCAGCACAGAGCAGCACAGCGAAGTGCAGCACAGCGCAGCACAGCGCACAGCGCACAGCGCAGCGCAGCGCACAGCACAGCGCACATCACAGCGCAGCACATCACAGCGCAGCACACAGCACAGCACAATACCTACCACTGACGTGATCAG
>VFSX01000107.1:365000-407500 GCA_016618255.1 Chlamydomonas sp. UWO 241 | reverse complement strand
TGAGGGTATAGGGCTTAGGGTAAGGGCTTAGGGTTTGGGTTTGAAGGTTTCGGGGTAAGAGGGACCCACGCGCACGTGTTGAAGTCCATCAGCCCGGTGCGCGCTGCGTTGGAGACGTCGGTGACGTGCACGCCTTTGCCTGCCTCACATGATTTGGGGGGTCGGGGCAAGCAGGGGTACAGGGTCCGTCATATGGGGTGCGGCGATGGTGATGGTGATGAGGGTGCAGGTTGGGGTCCAGGGTCGATCAGCCCGGTGCGCGCTGTGTTGGAGACGTCCGTGACGTGCACGCCATCGCCTGGGTAGTGGTTTTGCGGTTGATGGTCAAGGGTTGAGGCTTCAGGGCTGGGGGATTCGGGTAGGGGTTTGAGGGTTTGAGGGTTTGGGGTTTGCGAGTTTGAGGGTACAGGGTTGAGGTCCATCAGCCCGGTGCGCGCTGCGTTGGAGACGTCGGTGACGTGCACGCCTTTGCCTGCCTCACATGATTTGGGGGGTCGGGGCAAGCAGGGGTACAGGGTCCGTCATATGGGGTGCGGCGATGGTGATGGTGATGAGGGTGCAGGTTGGGGTCCAGGGTCGATCAGCCCGGTGTGCGCTGTGTTGGAGACGTCCGTGACGTGCACGCCATCGCCTGGGTAGTGGCTTTGCGGTTGATGGTCAAGGGTTGAGGCTTCAGGGCTGGGGGATTCGGGTAGGGGTTTGAGGGTTTGAGGGTTTGGGGGTTTGCGAGTTTGAGGGTACAGGGTTGAGGTCCATCAGCCCGGTGCGCGCTGCGTTGGAGACGTCGGTGACGTGCACGCCTTTGCCTGCCTCACATGATTTGGGGGGTCGGGGCAAGCAGGGGTACAGGGTCCGTCATATGGGGTGCGGCGATGGTGATGGTGATGAGGGTGCAGGTTGGGGTCCAGGGTCGATCAGCCCGGTGCGCGCTGTGTTGGAGACGTCCGTGACGTGCACGCCATCGCCTGGGTAGTGGTTTTGCGGTTGATGGTCAAGGGTTGAGGCTTCAGGGCTGGGGGATTCGGGTAGGGGTTTGAGGGTTTGAGGGTTTGGGGGTTTGCGAGTTTGAGGGTACAGGGTTGAGGTCCATCAGCCCGGTGCGCGCTGCGTTGGAGACGTCCGTGACGTGCACACCTTCGCCTGAACACATGATTGGGAGGGGTCCATGGGTGTGGGGGGTGAGGGATCGGTGATGATGGGTGTTGATGCGGGTGCAAGTCGGGGTGAACAGTTACAGTTACAGTTGCATCGGCTTTCCAGCGAAGACTACCTTCTAGTCCTGGTCGGTCGGGTGCAAGGTCCATTAGCGCAGTGCGTGCGGCGTTGGGGGGTTTGGGGTACCACGGCTGCGTGCAAGTCTGAACATGGCCAAGGGTGCATGCTTAAGGGATGTAGGCTTAGGACTTGGGGTTTCAGGGTTTGAGGGTTCAGGGTTTGAGGGTTTCAGGTTTCAGGGTTTCAGGGTTTGAAGGCTCAGGGTCATCAAGTTTGGACCCAAGGCCTTACCGTGCACCCCTCCAGTCAGCATGTAGATGAACCACTAGGCCACGGTTCCCAAAACGCGCGACACAGCGCATCTCCGGGAGGGTATTTAGTAGGAAAAACGACGGAATTTGGGCTCGCGTGCGCTCGTTGGCCAGGTTCATTTGGGCCCAAGGCCTCACCGTGCACCCCTCCAGTCAGCATGTAGATGAGCCACGAGTCCACGGTGCCGAAGCACGCGTCCCCTGAGTCGACAGCGCGCTGCACGTCGTCAACGTTGTCGTACAGCCACCTGTGCGGGACAGAGTGGCAGCATGGGTGTGACAGTGTGAGGGTGGGGCAGGGTGTGTGTGTGGAATGTGTGGAGTGTGAGCACGCGTCCCCTGCGTCGACAGCTCGCTGCACGTCGTCAACGTTGTCGTACAGCCACCTGTGCGGGACAGAGTGGCAGCATGGGTGTGACAGTGTGAAGGTGGGGCAGTGTGGGTGTGTGGAATGTGTGGAGTGTGAGTACGCGTCCCCTGCGTCGACAGCGCGCTGCACGTCGTCAACGTTGTCGTACAGCCACCTGTGCGGGACAGAGTGGCAGCATGGGTGTGACAGTGTGAGGGTGGGGCAGTGTGTGTGTGTGGAATGTGTGAAGTGTGAGCACGCGTCCCCTGCGTCGACAGCGCACTGCACGTCGTCAACGTTGTCGTACAGCCACCTGTGCGGGACAGAGTGGCAGCGTGGGTGTGACAGTGTGAGGGTGGGGCAGTGTGGGTGTGTGGAGGGTGTGAATGAGTGTGGGCTTGCATCCCCTGCATCCACAGCTCGCTGCACGTCGTCCACGTTGCCGTACAGCCACCGGGAAGTGTGGGAAGTGTGGGAGTTCGGGAAGTGTGGGAAGTGTGGGAGAGTGTGGTGGGGTGTGGAAGAGTGTGCAAACAAGTGTGGATGAGTTTGGAGCACGAAGAAACGTAAATCAAACGCTCGTCGTCAACGTTGTCACACAGCAGCCACCTGTGCGCGAGGTGTGCGCGGTTAGAGGGAGCTTAGAAGAGTGTGGAGCCAGATCGGAAGTTTGGAGGAGTGTGGAGGGTGTGAATGAGTGTGGGCACGCATCCCCTTCATCCACAGCTCGCTGCACGTCGTCAACGTTGTCTTACAGCCACCTGTGCGGGAAGTGTGGGAGAGTGGGTGTGACAGTGTGTGGGTGTGGCAGTGTGGGTGTGTGGAGGGGTGTGGAGTGTGGGCACGCGTCTCCTGCATCGACCGCGCGCTGCACGTCGTCCACGTTGCCGTACAGCCACCTGTGTGGGAGAGTGTGGGAAAGTGTGGATGAGTGTAGAGACAAAAAAGTGTGGGCGAGTGTGGATCCAGAGAAAAGAGTGGACGAGTGTGGAGCACAAAAACGAAATCGTAAATAAAACGCTCATCGTCCACGTTGCCGTACAACAGCCACCCCCACACTGCGCGGAGGTGCTCCACCCCACACACAAAACACACACGCACGCACACACACAGATACAAAAACACGCACACACACACATGCACAAACACAGACACACACACACACGCACAAACACACACACACACGCACACGCGCACACACAAGCACACACACACGCACACACACCACACATCCCCCCCCCACGCACAAACAGGCAACACCCACTTGAACTTGTAGGGTGAGAAGTAGGTTGAGATGGGAAGGCCGGTCTTGGCACGTAAGTGCTCCACCCTACACGCACAAAACACGCGCGCAAACACACACACACACACACACACACACACACACACCACATCCTCTCCCTCACTCCACTCTGGCTTCACCCACTTGAACTTGTAGGCTGAGAAGTAGGTGGAGATGGGCAGGTCGGTCTTGGCACGGAAGTGCTCCACCCCACGCATACAAAACACACACACACGCACACACGCACACACCCCAAACATCCTTTTCCTCACTCCGCTCAGGCGGCACCCACTTGAACTTGTACGCAGAAAAATATGATGAGACGGGCAGGCTGGTCTTGGCACGGAAGTGCTCCACCCACACACAAACTAGGCACAAATACACACACACACACACAGACACACACACACATGCACACACACACACACACACACCACATCCGCTCCCCCACTCCACTCAGGCGGCACCCACTTGAACTTGTAGGCCGAAAAGTAGGTCGAGATGGGAAGGCCGGTCTTGGCACGGAAGTGCTCAACCCCGCCCGAAAGCTTCTCAGCCAGCGTGCTGCACAGCTCCGCAGTGCGAATGTCGCTCCACACTGCGTGTGTGTGTGTGTGAAGGGGTGGAGCTCTTCAGACAGCGTGGTGCACAGCTCCGCGGTGCAAATGTCGCTCCACACTGCGTGTGTGTGTGCATGTTCATGTGTGTGTGTGTGTGTGTGTGTGTGTGTGCGCGTGCGTCCGTGTGTGAGTGTGAAGAGGCGGAGATCTTCAGACAGAGTGTTGCACAGCTCCGCGGTGCGAATGTCGATCCACACTGTGTGTGTGTGCATGTGTGTGTGTGTGTGTGTGTGTGTGTGTGTGTGTGCACGCGTTTGTGAAGAGCGCGAGCTGTGCACACATACACACACACCTATCGCGTTGTAGAGTGGCTGCCTGGTCTTTCGATGCCACACGGTCGTGTGTCGCACGGCCTACAGCTGCCACCTTGGCCTCACACAACAGCCCAAAACCACCACGTATCTAGGCAGCTGTGCACACACACACACACACACACACACACACACCTATCGCGTTGAAGAGCGGCTGCCTGGTCTTTCGATGCCACACGATCGTGTGTCGCGCGGCCTACAGCTGCCACCTTGGCCACACACAACGGCTAACAACTACCACGTATCTAGGAAGCTGTACACACACACACACACACACACACACACACACCTATCGCGTTGAAGAGCGGCTGCCTGGTCTTTCGATGCCACACGATCGTGTGTCGCGCGGCCTACAGCTGCCACCTTGGCCACACACAACGGCCAACAACTACCACAAATCTAGGAAGCTGTACACACACACACACACACACACACACACACACATATCGCGTTGAAGAGCGGCTGCCTGGTCTTTCGATGCCACACGATCGTGTGTCGCGCGGCCTACAGCTGCCACCTTGGCCTCACACAACAGCCCAAAACCACCACGTATCTAGGCAGCTGTGCACACACACACACACACACACACCTATCGCGTTGAAGAGCGGCTGCCTGGTCTTTCGATGCCAAACGATCGTGTGTCGCGCGGCCTACAGCTGCCACCTTGGCCTCACACAAAGGCCAACAACTACCACGTATCTAGGAAGCTGTACACACACACACACACACACACACACATATCGCGTTGAAGAGCGGCTGCCTGGTCTTTCAATGCCACACGATCGTGTGTCGCGCGGCCTACAGCTGCCACCTTGGCCACACACAACGGCCAACAACTACCACGTATCTAGGAAGCTGTACACACACACACACACACAAACACACACCTACCGCGTTGAAGAGCGGCTGCCTGGTCTTTCGATGCCACACTATCGTGTGTCGCGCGGCCTACAGCTGCCACCTTGGCCTCACACAACAGCCCAAAACCACCACGTATCTAGGCAGCTGTGCACACACACACACACACACACACACACACCTATCGCGTTGAAGAGCGGCTGCCTGGTCTTTCGATGCCACACGATCGTGTGTCGCGCGGCCTACAGCTGCCACCTTGGCCACACACAACGGCCAACAACTACCACGTATCTAGGAAGCTGTATACACACACACACACACAAACACACACACCTATCGCGTTGAAGAGCGGCTGCCTGGTCTTTCGATGCCACACGATCGTGTGTCGCGCGGCCTACAGCTGCCACCTTGGCCTCACACAACAGCCCAAAACCACCACGTATCTAGGCAGCTGTGCACACACACACACACACACACACACACACCTATCGCGTTGAAGAGCGGCTGCCTGGTCTTTCGATGCCAAACGATCGTGTGTCGCGCGGCCTACAGCTGCCACCTTGGCCTCACACAAAGGCCAACAACTACCACGTATCTAGGAAGCTGTACACACACACACACACACACACACACATATCGCGTTGAAGAGCGGCTGCCTGGTCTTTCAATGCCACACGATCGTGTGTCGCGCGGCCTACAGCTGCCACCTTGGCCACACACAACGGCCAACAACTACCACGTATCTAGGAAGCTGTACACACACACACACACACAAACACACACCTACCGCGTTGAAGAGCGGCTGCCTGGTCTTTCGATGCCACACTATCGTGTGTCGCGCGGCCTACAGCTGCCACCTTGGCCTCACACAACAGCCCAAAACCACCACGTATCTAGGCAGCTGTGCACACACACACACACACACACACACACCTATCGCGTTGAAGAGCGGCTGCCTGGTCTTTCGATGCCAAACGATCGTGTGTCGCGCGGCCTACAGCTGCCACCTTGGCCTCACACAACGGCCAACAACTACCACGTATCTAGGAAGCTGTATACACACACACACACACAAACACACACCTACCGCGTTGAAGAGTGGCTGCCTGGTCTTTCGATGCCACACGGTCGTGTGTCGCGCGGCCTACAGCTGCCGCCTTGGCCACACACAACGGCCAACAACCACCATGTATCTAGGAAGCTGTACACACACACACACACACACACACGCACACACACACACACACACCTATCGCGTTGAAGAGCGGCTGCCCCGTCTTTCGGTGCCACACGATCGTTGTTTCACGCTGGTTCGTGATCCCGACCGCCTTGACCTCCACAGGTCCGACGGCCTCCTGGGCCGCCTGCATGTGCGTGTGCGTGTGTGTGTGTGTGTGTGTGTGTGTGTGTGTGTGTGTGTGTGATCACAACCGCCTTAACGCCCACGGGCCCCAGGGCCGCCTGGGCTGCCTGCATGTGTGTGTGTGTGTGTGTGTGTGTGATCACAACCGCCTTAACGCCCACAGGCCCCAGGGCCGCATGGGCTGCCTGCGCGTGTGTGTGTGCGTGTGTGTGTGTGTGTGTGTGTGTGTGTGTGTGTGTGTGTGTGTGATCCCACAACCGCACCCGAACCCGCACCCGCACACCCGCACCCGCACACCTGCACCCCTGTGCCCGCAGCCGCACCTGCACGAGCACACACACACACACACTCAAACCCACCGCCAGCGCCGCCACCATGCACTCCTCCACGCCCTTCCAGATCTCAAACGGGTCGTGCTCGTTCCACCTGCGGGGCGTCCAGTTGTGATGATGATGATGGATGTTACAGCTTGCGATGGTGATGATGACGATGGTGGATGGTGATGGATTCTACAGAATGTTTGCCACCAGTACAGATGTACTGCCTGTGTCACACACCGTGCTCCAGAGAGCACTGTCACAAGGCCCAAGGGCCTCTCGAAGCAGTGATTTCCTTTTCGGCTCTCCACAGCCATTTGGCTGTATTCCGGCTGAACTGTGACCTTGAAAAAAGCTCAACCCATTCAGTGGATTGGAAGTCTGCCGAGCCCTTAAGACAGAGCTCGTCTAGAACTTTCAAGTGACCTATATATATATATATATGAGGACAGACGGTCAACGGGGGGGTCAACGGTCAACGTGGTCAAAGCAAAATCCGGCTGTGGAATAATAATAAAATAAAATCCTCAAAATAAAATCACTGTCTTGAAAGCAGCTGTCACATGCAGGCAAGAATACTCTGCCTCCCTGCTAGGCTGATGCGCAGTGGTCCCTGGGAAGGATTTTAGTAATTCGTTTTTTGCGGGCTCCAGCAACTTTGACCGCTCATACCAGGCACAGTACACAGTGGGTATTCATGCAACGCATGCCGTTGGGCTGCTCTCGGCAAGAGCTTTCCAACGCACCGCTCCACGCCCTCCCCCACCAAGTCTGAGGTGGTTTTCTGGGAAATGGGAAATCCGGCTCGGAGCGGTATACGGCTCGCAGGGGAATCACTGCTGAAACGGCCTCGCAGGATCTCCTAGTACAGCCCCCTAGACTTCCAGTCTAGGCATCAACTCACTCCAAGCACAGCGCCCCAAGACACTCTAGTCGGAGCCTTATATCACGCCGCGGGGTCCTCCGGGCGCGCACATGAACAACCTGTACAGCCCAAGGCGTCGTGCTTATAACAACAACACCCCGTCCAGGAAGCCACATCCAGTTTAAGTTACAGTGTCGGGCGCTAGCGCGGACACAGGTCTCGTGACTGGCCTAACCTTAACCGCTGCCATTCAGTGAGTTCACCGGTGATTTCCTTTTCGGCTCTACACAGCCATTTAGCCATATGCCGGCTGTACTTTGACCTTGCACACAGCTGAAGCCATCCAATGGATTGTGAGTCGGACAAGCCTTCCTGACAGATCACGTCAGCACCTTTCAATTGACCTATGTATGAGGACAAACGGTTAACGGGAGGTCAACAGTCAACGCAGTCAAATCAGTATCCAGCTGTGGAATAATTAATTAAAAAGCCCCACATGGCCCCACGCCACACTAGTACTCATGGCAAGCCCTCGTGGCCATCATGCAGGGTGCGAATGAGCACGAGAAAACAAACACATGCACACAGCGGGCCGCGAGCACCAACCCCGGCTGCGGCCGAAACGGCACACGCATCGGAAACCCCGATGGCCATCATGCAGAAAGAGAGAGAGTACAGCGAGCGGCGACGAGAGATACAGTGAGAGATACAGTGAGAGAGATACAGTGAGAGATACAGTAAGAGATACAGTGAGAGATACAGAGAGCGAGAAAGAGAGATGCAGTGAGCGAGAAGGAGCAAGAAAGAGAGTAGGAGAAAGAGAGAGAAGGGGGGGGGGGAGAAAGAGAGGTGCGAACGCGCTTCAAAGACACCGACCCCATGCACACAGCGCACCACGCGCACTCACCCCGGCTGCGGCCGAAATGGCACATGCATCGGAAACCCCGATGGCCACCACGTAGAAAAAGAGAGAGAGAGTTCAGTGAGCGAGAACGAGAGGTACAGTGAGAGATACAGTGAGAGAGATACAGTGAGAGATACAGTGAGCGAGAACGAGCGAGAACGAGGGAGAAAGAGAGAGAAAGGGGGGGGAGAAAGAGACATGCGACCGCGCATCAGACACCGACCACATGCACACAGCGCGCCACGCGCCACGCGCCACGCACCATGCGCCACGCGCCATGCGCCACGCGCACTTACCCTGGCTGCGGCCGAATCTGGGGCAGCGGCACCTGGTAGCTCGCCACCGCCTGCTGGTTCCTGTGATGATGATGGATGTGACAGTCAGGGGCACCTCGGAAGGCATGTAAGACCGTGCTCGGCGCGTTGAGCCCAAGCACCCTACTGAGATGGCTGGCTACCGGTGGTAGCCCCTAGGCCTGGCTACTGGTAGTAGTCCCTAGGGGACCGCCACTCTACACAGGGCGTGGGGCGCGACAGTCGGGGGAATCTCTGAAGACGTGTAAGACCGTGCTTGGCGCGTGGAGCCCTGAGATGGCTGGCTACTGGTGGTGGCCCCTAGAGTTCGAAAGCTTGTGGCCGGTACTTAAATGTAAAGTACCCAAATCCCCATGTTTCCCAAAGCGTGCCATGCGAGCTGTGCTCATCCGTTCCTGGCGTGGGGCGGCTTGTTGGAAAGCTGTTACTCTCCTCTGTCTGCTGTTACTCGGCGGTGATATGAGTTCGACTTTGAGCAGTTCAAAATCGCCGCCAAAACTGCATGTTTTTCGAACCCCCACTCTGCACAGGGCGTGGGGCGCACCTGTTGAACAGGTAGACGCGCGTCGACTGCGTGCCCTGGTCAATCGCAGCGATGAGCCTGCACCGTGTTTGCAACTCCCTCTTTGTTAGGTGTCTATGTATCGCACATGTTGTAGGGCTCAGACACTCAGACGCTCAGACACTCACTCGGTGGCCGCGCAGCCGCTGGCCCGGCGCACAGCAGATGACCCGGCGGTGCGCAGCGCGAGCAGGCCCTCGAGCAGGGTGCTCTCCAGGGTCCCCTCAAGGGCCATGCCTGCGATGGCCCTTGCATGCGGCTGGTCGAAGGGGCTGCATAGGGGCGCATCTCCATGGCCACCGGCGGCGGGGCTGCTTGGGCCATGGCTTCCACCGTGACCGTGCGCATGCGGGCTTGCACAACCATATGGACTTCCAGAGGCATATGCATGGCCATGCGCATGTGCGCTCGGCGTGGCGCGCCCCGACCGGATTAACCCTTCTAGCAGCCCTTCCAGCCGGTCCACCATGGTGCTTGTGCTGTGTGCTGTGTGTGCTGTGCCCTGTTTCCTGTAGGCGATCTGGATGTGTGATGTGTGTGTGTGTGTTTGTGATGTGTGTGTGCGTGTGTGTGTGTGTGTGTGTCAGTGTGTGCGTGCGTGGTGTGTGTGTGTGGGGGGGGGGGGCAGTACGTGGTGGGAGTGTGGGGGGTGATGGTGTGTGCACGTGCATGCGTGCATGTGATGTGTGTGTGTGCGTGTGTGTGCATGCGTGTGTGTGTGTGTGTTCATGATGTGTGTGTGTGTGTGTGTAGGCTGCTGCTGCCTAGTTTGGATGGCGGTTAGTGAAACTGGCCGGTAGCCTCCCAACCAACTACGTGACGCACGGACTGACACACGCTAGGCCGACGGCAGCAGCGTGCACCGCACGCTTTCGGCCTTTGAGATAGGGCGCGCGGGGTTTGCGAGCACAGGCACGGGCATGCATGGCGTGAGTTGATGCCATATCTGCTCTCTGGTGGCCCTTCCAGCACTCAGGTGGCATGCCACATCCATGCGGCGCGTGGTGGCAGGGAGGAGCGGCGCTGCCAGCATGGGCGGTGTTCGTTTGCCGCGATACCACCGTTCTACCTTCACGCCGTCTCACCTTCCACCAGAGGGGTGTCGTGTGTCCTAGCTCGTCCGATGGAGCGGTGGCCTTTCACACGTAGGAGGTTTCCGTAGGGGTGACGTCACGATCTGAGAGGTGTGAATCAGGGTGTGAATGGTGTGAATGACTGGTGTGAATGACTGGAAGATGACTTGCTCCATTTTTCATGGACTTAGTCGTTTCAACTTGGATGTGGCATTGAGATTGCCCTTGCAGCTGGCCAATGAAAGACGGTTTGAATACATGCGTATGGCAGGAATATGTTTTGCGCCGTGAGAACGCCTGAGCGGTGTGCTGCTGCCTCCTCCCCCTGCAGCGCAATGCTGTATTCCAGCAGTGATCTGGATAGCCCTTGTGACGTTCCTTTCAATTCAAAGCGTGTGTGGCAAGTAAAAGGCAAACTGTACTGCCCAGCGCACGTCCCCGTCTTAACAACCCACGTCTGACGCTGCCCCCCCCCATGCTGCCGCTCAGGATGCACTTCAGCACCTGTCACACACGTCTGTTTACAGCTGTGCATCAGCTGTGCAACGTGCAGCCCGATGCAACCTTCATCTTCCTGCCGGCAGAGCGGGCACTCACTCTGTCCGCATGCCCATCATGTACGCCCACGCGCCGAACACTTACTCAAAGCCACCAGATCTTTACAAGCAGCGGCATCGCGAAAACTACATCAATTCTTTAGTCAGTTCAGTTGACACACACACAAACACGCATACACGCACACTGAACATAGTAACAGCAACAGTAGCATTAGCTTTCCGGCTAATACCTCAATGAAACGCTGAAACACACACCCAAAAATACAACAGGCCGTCGCCAGAGGTCCCCAACCCGACCAATGCAACGTCTGTCAACAGCCTGCGCCCAGTCAACGCGATAACGAGGAGCCCAAATTGTGGCGTGGGCTGTGTCGTGGCCTCCCCATCTGGCCTCCCCATCTCATGCGGCGGCCCCCTTCATCCCATGCCCCGAGGGTGCGTACTGTAAACTATAAACCATGGCCTCCCAATCCGGCGGCGGCGACTGGTAGGCTGGCGCGCTGCGTGGCCTTGCGGGCTCTCCTAGTAGAGCCCCCATCAGGGTGGCCTCCCTCGGCGACCCCGGTGTACGTCCACGCTGTTCTGTGGCGGTCACGGGTGTGGCCACACTAGTGTGGGGTGATTGGCCGGTCACATCATGTGGTCACGCATTCGAGTTCACAATACTTTTGCTGTGCACGAGTGGGCGCGCATGCGCCAAAACGGGCCGTGGCTCCTCCGTACTCGGTAACCCCAGCGACGAGGCCCTGCTCGGCACGTGCACGGTCACGGTCCATGCGACGTGGCCACACACATACGAGTGTGTTGCGTGCCGTGCTGTGGCCTCCTCAGTCGTACCCATTTGCCCCAATCTTGTGCTGTGGCCGTGGCCGTGTCGCGCCGTGGCCTCCTCAGTCGTTCCCAATCGCCCCAATGTTGTGCCGCGGCCGTGGCCGTGTCGTGCCGTGCTGCGGCCTCATCAGCCGTACCAAATCGCCCCAATGTCGTGCCGTGGCCGTGGCCGTTGCCGTGGCCTTTTCAGTCGTACCCAATCGCCCCAATGACGTGCCGTGCCGTGGCCGCACCGTGTTGTTGCCGTGTCGTGCTGTGCCGTGCCCCCCCCCAGTCAGGCCCCCCCACGCCCATGTCGTGGCCATGGCCTCCCCAGTCGAACCCAATCGCCCCAATGACGAGCGCCTCGCCAGCCGTGTACACACGGCTATGGTTCATGTAACGTGGCCGCACAGGTACGCGCGTGTTGCGTGCCGTGGCCTCCTCAGTCGTACCCAATCGCCCCAATGTCAAGCTCCTCGCCAGGGTAGCGGTCGTACGGCCTACTGCGCTCGTCACGCGACATGGGTGGGCGAGGGGAGGGGAAGGGCGGGGGCAAAGAGTGAGTGGGGTGGCGGTCGTACGGTCTACTGCACTCGTCATGCAAGATGGGGAGGGGAGGGGGGGGGGGCAAAGAGTGAATGGGGTCGCGGTCGTACGGCCTACTACGCCCTGGGTTTAGGGTTTACGCTCATCATGCAAGATGGGGAGGGGGGAGGGGGCGAGAGTGAGTGGGGCGATGAGTGATGCATGGTGCCTGACGAGGGGAGGGAGGGGGGGGGGCGAAGAGTGAATGTGGTAGCGGTCGTACGGCCTACTGCGCTCGTCATGCAAGATGGGGAGGGGGGGGGGAGAGTGAGAGTGAGTAGCGTTCGTATGGCCTACTGCGCTCGTCACGCCCACATGGAAGGGTGTGTGTGTGTGTTGGGGGGGAGGCAAAGAGCGAGTGGGTTGGTGTGGCGAGTGGGTGCGCACACGTGCGTTGTTGCGACGCTGCTGAGTTGGGTCTAGGCGGTGGTACTGGGACGAGAAGGTAGTCTTCGCTGGAAAGCCGATGTTGCTGTTACTGTTACTGCTGAGTTCGGGCGCGTGTGTGTGGGGGGGGGGCATGCAGATAGAAAGGCAGAGGGGGTAATACGGGCCAGAGGGGGGGGCCGTCAATAAAGATAGGCGGAGGGAGGCATGGGGACATGGGGGCATGACGAGAGGGACAGAGGGAGCAGCAATAAATATACCCACTTGGGCGATAGGATCTTCCCGAACAGGGCGAGATCATCTGTGTTTGGGGACAGAGCCTCGGGCGTCGCGAGGCGTGCATGAGCATGCGACGGAGACAAGAAAGCAGGCATGCAGAGAGGCAGGATGCGGGCAGGTGCAGAGAAGGAAACCCACTTGGGCGATAGGATCTCCCCGGACATGGCGAGATCATCTGTGTTTGGGACAGAACCTCGAACGGAGCCGGCGTCGCATGGCGTGCATGGGCATTAGGCAAGAAAGAAGGCGCACATGGGCATGCAGACAGGCAGAGAGGCAGAGAGAGAGTGAGAGAAAGAGCAGGAAATTGAAAGAGCGGGAGAGGGACAGAGAGAGCGGGAGAGAGAGAAAGAGAGATGGCGGAGAAAGAGAGGCAGACAGGGAAACTGCAGAGCAGGAAACCCACTTGGGTGACAGGATCTCCCCGGACGGCGAGATCATCTGTGTTTGGGACAGAACCTCGGACAGGGCGGGCGTCGCGAGGCGCGCGGGGTTGCCTCCAAGCTGGGGCGTCGCGTGGCGGCTCACCTGTGGGGTACGGCAGTGTTTCTGTCAGCCAACTGTCAGCCAACTGTCAACTGTCAGCCAACTGTCAGCCAACTGTCAGCCAACTGTCAGCCAACCCGCAACCCAACAAAGTGCACTTTCGGGTCGAGATTGGTCGATTGGGGCTGGCGCGTCGGGTTGAGACTGTGCGAATTTCGACCCGAACAGTGGTGAAAGCTACATTTGCACACCCGTTTCGCAAAAAAATGCCTGTCGGGTTGTGATTGGGGAGTGAACCGTGAGGCCTGGGTTGAGCCATTATTTTCGCAAGATCCTTAGCGGAACCACTGGTGTACGTGGTGCCATCGTTGAGTACTTTGCACGGCCCGACAGATGCTGGCCACATGCCCTATGCTGCAACATGACGCTGAAATTAGGTTCACGCGGGCGCGGGGTTGCCTCCCAGCTGGGGCTTCACGCAGGCCCCCTCCCCCCGTAGGCCATATACCGCCCGGAGCCGGATTTCCCATTTCCCAGGCAAACACCCCACACTTCGTGGGAGGGTGCGTTGGAAGGCTCTCGCCGAGAGCATCACATCGGCATGCGTTGCAGGGACACCCGCTATGTGTTGCGCCTGGCATGAGCGGTCCAAGCTGCCACAAGCCGTGGGAAATATAGTCGCTAAAATCCTCTCCAGGGCCCTGCCTCGCCTCCATGCCAACCCCCCCACACGCGCCACTGGCCTCCCTCTCTCCCTCTCTTTCTCTCTCTCCCTCTTACCTGTGGTGGTGCATGTGTCTGGTTGTTGAACACCCCACTGCCGCCCTGGTTGTGCTTGCACCCCCCCAAGCACATACACACCACTCGGTGCGGTCTCTCTCCCTCTCTCTTTGTCTCTCTCTCTCTCTTTCTCTCTCCACGTCTTATCGGTCTTACCTGTGATGATGCCTGTGCCTGCTTGTTGAACACCCCACTGCCGCCCTGGTTGTGCTTGCACCCCCCCCCAACACACACACCACTCGGTGCGGTCTCTCTCTCTTCCTCTATCTTTGTTTCTCTCCCTCCCCCTCTCACCTGTGGAGGTGCCTGTGCCTGGTTGTTGAACACTCCACAGCCTCCCTGGTTGTGCTTGCACCTCGCCCCACCCAAAAACACATACACACCACTGGGTGCACTCTCTCTCTCTCTCTCTCTCTCTTTGCTTTCTTTCTCGCACCTATGGTGGTGCCTGTGCCTGGTTGAACACTCGACAGCCTCCCTGGTCGCGCATCGCAGCAATGCCCCCCTCACTCCTACCCACTCACACACCGCTGGGTGCGGTCTCTCTCTCCCTCTCTCTTTGCTCCTCTCTCCCTCCCTTTGCTCCTCTCTCCCTCTCTCTTTGCTCCTCACTCCCTCTCTCTTTGATTCTCTCTCCCTCTTACCTGTGGAGGTGCCTGAGCCTGGTTGTTGAACACTCCACAGCCTCCCTGGTTGTGCTTGCACCTCCCCCCCCCCCCCAAACACATACACACTACTGGGTGCGGTCTCCCTCTCCCTCTCTTTGCTCCTCTCTCCCTCTCTCTTTGATTCTCTCTCCCTCTTACCCGTGGAGGTGCCTGAGCCTGGTTGTTGAACACCCCACAGCCGCCCTGGTTGTGCTTGCGCCGAGCCTCCATGGTCGTCGCATTGTCGGCGAGGGCGGCGGAGTATGCCTTGGGGTCGAAGCCAGCCTGCCCAACCTGAATGGTCCATGTGTGTGTGTGTGTGTGTGTGTGCGTATGCATGTGCATATGTGTGTGTGTGTGTTATTGCGTTGGCGGTGGAAGTGGCGCAGTGGGCTTTGGGGTCAAAGCCAGCCTGCCCAACCTGAATGGTGTGTGCGTATGTTCGTGTGTGCGTGTTAGTGTGTGTGTGTGTATTGTGTGTGTTTGCATTGTCAGCGATGGTAGCGGAGTAATGCTTGGGGTCAAACCGGCCTGCCCAACCTGAATGGTGCGTGCGTGCGTGTGTGTGTGCGTGTTCGTGTGTGTATGTGTGTGCATGTGTGTCTGTGCATGTGTGTGTGTTGTTGCGTTGTCGGCGATGGCGGCGGCGGCGGCGGAGTAGGCCTTGGGGTCAAAGCCGGCCTGCACAGCCTGAGTGGTGCGTGCGTACGTGCGTGTTTGTGTGTGTATGTGTGTGCATGTGTGTGTTGTTGCGTTGTCGGCGATGGTGGCAGAGTAGGCTTTGGGGTCAAAGCCGGCCTGCACAGCCTGAATGGTGCGTGTTTGTGTGTGTGTATGTGCGTGTTAGTGTGTGTGTGTATGTGTTTGTGTGCGCATGTGTGTGCATGTGCGTGTTGTTGCGTTGTCGGCGATGGCGGCGGAGTAGGCCTTGGGGTCGAAACCGGCCTGACCAACCTGATGAGTGTGTGCGTGTGTGTGTGTTTGTGCTGTTGCGTTGGCAGTGGAAGTGGCGCAGTGGGCCTTGGGGTCAAAGCCGGCCTGCCCAACCTGAATGGTGCGTGCGTGCGTGTGTGTGTGTGTGTCTGTGGGTGTGTGTGTGTTGTTGCGTTGTCAGCGATGGCGGCGGAGTATGCCTTGGGGACGAAGCACGCCTGTCCGACCTGAATGGTTGATGTGTGTGTGTGTGTGTGTGTGTGTGTGCGTGCGTGCGTGCGTGCGTGTGTGGGTGTTGTCGCGTTGTCGGCGATGGCGGCGGAGTAGGCCTTGGGGTCAAAGCACGCCTGTCCGACATGAATGGTGATGTGTGTGTATGTGTGTGTGTGCGTGCGTGCGTGCGTGTGTGTGTGTGTGTTGTCGCAGTGTCGGCGATGGCGGCGGAGTAGGCCTTGGGGTCAAAGCACGCCTGTCCGACATGAATGGTGATGTGTGTGTATGTGTGTGTGTGCGTGCGTGCGTGCGTGTGTGTATGTGTGTTGTTGTTGCATTGTCGGAGATGGCGGCAAGGTGAGCCTTGGGGTCGAAGCCTGACTGTCCGACCTGCGTGCGTGCGTGTTTGTGTGCGTGTTTGTTTGATTGATTGATTCATGGTTTGATTGATTGGACCCAGCAATACGGCGCTGCTGGTGACTAGGATCTCCGTGCCGCTGACGAGCGGGATAAAATACGACTGGCCTGGCTCCTGCTAGACTGTCCCTCGGTGGAAACTACAGGAGCGGCTTGCCCGGCGCTGTCATGGCTTGGCGAGTAGCCGCGGCGCTGCCGCGACCCGTGCTGGGAGACGGCCCTTATCCTCCTCCCATGCAGGACGCCATGCGGCACCGATCTCGACGAGTTGATCGACGAGCGGAGGAGCTGGCGCCCGTCAATGCATGCTGGACATCGGTCAAGATGGCTGCTCGTGGGGGCGAGCTACCATCAGGGCTTCAGCGGTGGTGACCGCCGAGGCAACAACAGAGTTTATCCGCTTCACCATCGCAGCGTTTGTCACCGCGCTCACCCTCGGGGGCACTCGTCTGCCGGTGACTGGCGTCGGCATTGGTCTTCAGGCAGCCTGCCATGACGACTCTGTTTGCCCAGGCCCCCCTGGAGGGTGGGACCTGGCCATGCATGACGCATGGGGCGCAGGCAGAGCCCCATGCATGGAGTTGGACAACCATGCACCATGCCAGGCGGGGACTTTTCTGCTTCAGCGCCGCCAGTCGGCACAGCCGGCGTGGTTGGCCTCAAAGGCCAGGAGGAGGACGGCCCTTTCCTATACGCTCCTTGCGAGACATGTCCCTCAGGGACTTGTTTGGGTCTAAACTAGCCGGCGGGAGCGGTAGTCTAGACGGCAGGTAACCGGCTGGTGGCTATCGTCCTTCACAGGGCGGTGGCACTAGGACTAGTGTTGTCTTAGCTGGAATGCCATGTAACTGTAACTGTTGATTGATTGATTGATTGTTTGTGTAATTGTTTATCTGTCTGTCTGTCTGTCTGTTTGTTTGTTTGTCTGTATGTCTGGTTGATCTAGTCTGATTGTCATCTGATCTGTGGTCGCAGCATACGCATTGTCAGAAATGGCGGCGGAGTTGTCCCGAGGGCCGAAGCCACACTGACCAAACTGCGCAAGTCGAGGCATCAGCCCTAACACAGCCCCATTGTCTGATCCGTGCAAGTGAATGCGGTCAAAACATCTGAGGCGGTCGGGGGTGCGCCTCAGGTGGTGGTGGGCGCCTAAGGTGGTCGGGGTGGCGCCTGATGCGGTCGGGATGACGACTACAGCGGCGCCTCAAGCGATAAGGGGTGCGCCTGAGGCGACGCCTGAGGCAGTCGGCGCGCCTGAGGCACCGCCTGATCCGCGCAAGTCAATGCGCCGCCTGAGGGGCCGCCTCAGGCGTTGGAAATGTGGTAGGGCAGGGAGGCGGGCGGGGGCCCTTGCTCTCCCTCCCTCACTCACTCACATTTCTCTCTCATCTCTCTCTTCTTTCTTTCTTCCTCTCCCACTCCCTTTCCCACCTCTCCAGCGCCCCGCTGCTTCAGCTTGCTGTGCTTCGAAACTGAAGGCTGGCCGCACGCGGAGTGTGCCGCAAGCAACTCCCAAACCTAGCTTGTTGGGCTCTCTCCCTCTCTCATCTCTCTCTCCCTCTCCTAGTGTTCTCCCACTCCCTTTCCCATCTTTCCTGCGCCCAGCTCCTTCAGCTTGCTGTGTTTCCACTTACCCGATGGAGACTGGCTCTATGGGGCAAGGGGCACCACAACGTGCGCTTGGCCCTTGCTCTCCCTCCCTCCCTCATGTTTCCCTCAACTCTCTCTTCTTTCTTCCTCTCTCCTTGTCTTTCCCACCTTCCCAGCACCCTGCTCCTTGAGCTTGCTGTTCTTCGAAACCAAAGGCTGGCCATACGCGGGGTAAGGGACGCGATGGGCTCGATACCCTGGCTCTATATGGTCTCTCTTTCTCCCCTCTTTCTCTCCTCTCTCTCCAACACACCTTTCCAGCGCCCTGCTCCTTGAGCTTGCTGTTCTTCGAAACCGAAGGCTGGCCGTACGCAGGGTGTGCCGCAACGTGCTCTGAAGTAGCGAACGGCGCGGTGCGCGACGAGTGGTCGCCGACGGCTGCGATCGCAGTGGGTGGGTGGGGTGGGGTGGTGCGTGTGTGTAGGGGAGGGGGGGGGTAAGGGAGGGGAAGGAAAGGGGTGTGTGTGTGCGTGTGTGTGGGTGGGGTGTGTGGGTGGGGGGCGGTGAGGGAACGGGGTGAGGGTAGGTGGTTGGGGGAGGAAAAAGGAGGGGTGCGGGGGACGGTAGAGAGGGGGGGGAGGTTGAAGGGGAGGGACGCACGGCTTGCGGCAAGTGGCTGGGTGGCAAGTGGCGAGCGGCGCGGCGCGCGATGAGTGGTCACCAACGGCTGCGCACGCGTTGAGTGCGCGGATGGTTGGGTGGAGGGAGGAAAGGGAGGGAGGGGGGGGATTGAGGGAAAAGGGGGGGGGGAGGCACTGTGTGCGGCAAGTGGTTGGGTGGAAGTGGCGAGCGGCGCGGCCCGCGACGAGTGGTCATCGACGGCTGCGCGCGTGGTGGGTGGGTGGGCGCACGGGTGTGGCGGTGTTGTTGCTGTGTGCGTGGGGAGTGTGTGCGGGGCACCACATGTGCACCGTCTCGTCCTCTCCATGCCCTTGCTCCCCCCCCCCCCTCCCCATGAATCTCTCCCCCAATAATCCCACATCTTGCTCACTCTTGCCCTGAGCTGTGCCCCCAGTGTGCCCCCCCCCCCCGTGTCGTTCTGTGTTGGGCAGGCATGGGTGTGGGCTGTGTGGAGCACAAACATGATGTGTGTGCTCCACACATGTGTGAACACATGTGCACGCGCGTGTGTGCGTGCCCTCCTCTTGCTCACTCTTCTTGCCCTTAGTCGCGTCAGCAACGCCCCCCCCCCGGGCTGTTATGTGTTGTTATGTGCTGTTAGGCGGGCATGGGAGTGGGTTGTGTGGGGCGCACACATGTGCACGCGCGTGCGTGCGTGCCCTCCTCTTGCTCACTCTTCTTGCCCTTGGTCGCGTCAGCAACCCCCCCCCCCCCGGGCTGTTATGTGTTGTTATGTGCTGTTAGGCGGGCATGGGAGTGGGTTGTGTGGGGCGCACACATGTGCATGCGCGTGCGTGCCCTCTTCTCGCTCACTCTTCTTGCCTTTGGTCGCTTCAGCAACGCGGCCCCCTGTGCGCGCCTTCCCCTCCCACACACTCAAAAAAAATGCGGCGTTCGCTCCTCTTGCCCTTTGGGTGCCGACCCTGTGCCCCCCCCCCTCCTCCTCACACACACACGCCCAAATACAAAACAAGTGCTCACTCTTCATGCCCTTGGTCGCTTCTCCACGCGTCCCCCTGTGCACGCCCTCCCCTCCCACACCCAAAAAAAAGTGCGGCGTTCGCTCCTCTTTCACTTTGGGTGCCGACCCAGTGCCCCCCCCCTCCTCACACACACACAAGCCCAAAAAAAAAACAATTGCTCACTCTTCTTCCCTTTGGTCGCTTCAGCAACGCGTCCCCCGTGCGCGCCCTCCTCTGTGGTGGAGTACGGGGCCGCGTAGGAAGCGTGGTCGCCAGTGGCTGTTGAAGCAACACGGGGGAAGGGGTTCGGATTTAGCTTTCAGGGATGTTTTTTTTGTGTACCGAGTATTGGGCTTTAGTCTAGCTCAATCAGGCGTGTGCGCCCTCCTCGGTGGTGCGCCCTCCTCTGGTGGAGTGCGGGGCCGCGTAGGAAGCGTGGTCGCCAGTGGCTGTTGAAGCAACACAGGGGGAAGGGGTTCGGATTTAGCTTTCAGGGATGGGTTTTTTTTGTACCGAGTATTGGGCTTAAGTCTAGCTAAATCAGGCGTGTGCACCCTCCTCTGTGGTAGAGTACGGAGCCGCGTAGGAAGTGTGGTCGCCGGTGGCTGTTGGGGCAACACGGGGGGAGGGGCGGAGTACGCTTTCAGGGATGGGTTTTTTGGTGTACCGAGTATTGGGTTTTAGTCTAGCTCAATCAGGCGTGTGTGCCCTCCTCAGTGGAGCGCCCTCCTCTGTGGTAGAGCGCGGGGCCGCGTAGGAAGCGCGGTTGCCGGTGGCTGTTGGGGATGGGAGGGTGGTTGGGAGGGAGATTATACTGTGCTTGGGAGGGTGATTGGTTGGGAGGGTGGTTAGGAGGGTGGCTGGTGGTTGGTGGTTGGGAGGGTGGTTGGTTGGTGGTTGGTGGTGAGCGTGGTTGGTTGGTTGGTGGATGTGAGCGTGGTTGGCGGTGGGTGGTTGGGAGGGTGGTTGGTTGGTGGATGTGAGCGTGGTTGGTTGGTTGGTGGTTGGGAGGGTGGTTGGTGGTTGGTGATTGGGAGGGTGGTTGGTGGTTGGTGGTTGGGAGGGTGGCTGGTGGTTGGGAGGGTGGTGGCAAACGGAGCCGTTTACGACGCATGGTCGCCGGTGGCTGCCAGGGGGAACACGGGGTAGGGACAGATGTAGCTTTCAGAGATGCGGGTCAGATGAGGTTTTTACCTAGTATTGGGTTTTAGTCTAGCTCAACCAGGCGTGTGCGCCCTCCTCTGTGGTAGAGTGCGGGGCCGCGTACGACGCATGGTCGCCGGTGGCTGCCGGGGCGGTTACGGGGTAAGCACGGGCGCAATGGTTTCAGTTTGGGGGATTCTTATGATTATGATTCTTATGATTATGATTATGATTATGATTCTTATGATTATGATTCTCATGATTATGATTCAGGCGGGGTGCCGGGTTTAGGCAGGCAAGAGTTGAGGGGTAGGAGACCTCCTAGGTCGACAATTGAACGGTAAAAGCAAGTCACACGTGCGGGCGGCGCGTTGCTGCCGGGGCGCGCGGGCGCGCGGGGTACGGCCAGGGGTTTCCTTTGGGGCTGTCCGGCTGTCGGCTTTCCCGGAGAGGGCCTCCCGGACTGTCTGGTTCCTGGAGAGCTCCGCTGGCTTTCTCCGGGTTTTAGCAGTTGTTTTTTTGCCCTTTTTCCGGCTTTCCCTACCGCCCCTTTCACTCCTTATCGGCAAACCGCTCTTCGGGTGGTCTCCTCGTCGGGATCCGATCGGCAAGGAGAACCCTGGTAGGGACGTGCGCGCGTAAGTTCGTGGTGGTGGGGAGTGTGGGTGCGCGGGGCGTGTCGGTGGAGTGGGGCTGGGTGGGCACTTTTGTGTCCTTCTCATTGCGCCTCCATACCACCCACTCACCCACCCACGCACACACATGCACATACGCATGCACACACACACACACACACACACACACACACACACACACACACACTCACACACACACACCGTAGCCTAGGTGTGATGCCCCCCCCCACCCCCCGCACACCCACCCCCTCTTGTTGCTCACTCTTCCTTCCCTTGCGCACCTCCCCGGAGCACACACACACACTCACACACACCGTAGCCTAGATGCCGTGCCCAACACACATACCCGCACACACACACACACTGCGCTCACTCTTCTTTCCCTTGTGCACCTCCCCGGAGCACCCGCCCTCGTTGGTGGTCGCAAACGGAGCCGGGTGGGACGCGTGGTAGCCCATGGCTGCCGGGGGGGGGGCACGAATAGCAGGGGCGTTGTTTTGGCTTTTGGGGGTTAGTGGCGTGGCGTTTAGTCAGCAGGCGTCCAGCCCCTGGCTGCCGGGGGCACACACGGGGTAGGGTCGGGCGCGTTGGTGGGGCGTCGGTGGGGCTGTGTGGTTCATACTTCTCTTCCCTTGGGGCCCCTCCGCTCGGCCCCACCGGTGCAGCGCGCCCTTTCTGTGCCCCTCCCCACACTCCGAACGGCGCTCACCCTTCTTGCCCTTTTGCGCGCCAATCTCGGAGCTGACGGCGTCGCCTCCTGCGGGTCGTGAGAGGGGTGCGAAGGGGTTGTTAGTAAGTGGGGTTGCAGACGGTTGCGGGAGATGCATTGCGGCCGCAGAGAAGGGAAGGGGCCAAGCACGTCTAGGGGCCAGACCGCGTGGCCGATGGATGGGGCGTGTCACTTGCACGGGAGCAGGCTCGGGCCCCACATGCGCATGCATGCGCACTGCATGCATGTGGGGTGCATGCGTGTGGGTGGGCGGCCGCTTGGGCTGCTCCGCCATGCGTGCCGCGTACTCGCATGCATGCAACTGTAGTGTGTCTGTCTGCATGGAGTCCACAACGCACCATAGAGCAGGTTCTTGACTGCGCTGTTGTTTGATCGTGCCTTGGCCTGCTCCATCGTGAAGTCTCCGCTGCGGAGAGGTAGGGGGAGGGAGGCGATGGATGTTGCAGCCATGTGGCATGTGCACTGCATATGCATGGAGACAGAGACACTTGAGCGAGCCCTTGACGTCCGTGCTGCAAATGCCCCCGTCATCTGCATGGTGCACATCATCGTCCAGAGGGGTGCGCAGCTTGCAGGCTTGGGTGAAACCCGATCACCCATGTGTCCCCATGCTTGGGGCCGCGCCAGACCGTATCCCGCGCACGTGTTCACTTGCGCGTGCACAGAGACCGTGACACATCGACACACACTCACGCAGATGCCATCGTGCTGGTGCTTGAGCCGCAGGGCTTGGAGCCCGACAGAGCTGTGTCTGCGCGTGTGCCTCCTGCACTAGTTTGTGAAACGAGGGTGCTAGGGCGATCGAATGGGGAGGCGATCGAATGGGCAGGGTGCGGATGCTTCTGACACACTGACACACAACAGCCGCAACAGCTGAACACACAGAAGCAACACCCAGATCCAAGCAATGATGATGAGTTTTTACAATCCACTCTCTGGCGGGCACGCGTTCGGTTCCAAAGCTCCAGCAGGACTTAGAGGAAGCAGTCCTGAAGATCTGCCAACAGAAAAAGGGGGGATGCCCCACGGAAGCGCCACCCACACGCGGTGGCGGGCACCAAGCAAGCAGCACCACAGTGCAGGCTCCACACTCAACCCCTCCAGGAGACGGATGGCGGGCCCAAGGTATAAAACCATGAAGGGACCAAAAAGCCCACCCTCAACCCACCGGAAGCGGGGCCGTTGTGCACACCCGCCGCAGCACTCCGCTCAGCTACCACATCACAACCCGCCAGCGCACGCATGTGGCGCCACCTCCCCTCAAAAGAAACCATTCTCTCAGGGATCTAGGACGTCTTGTTCAGAGTGAGCCCGCCGTCCACTACTCCAACAAAGGGGTGGGTCGGGCCCACCACACCCGCCCACCCGCGCGGCATCCCGCCGCCCTCAGCAAAGGACGCGTCCCACAGATCCAACGTCGCCAGCTCCCACGCCCGCTCAACCGCCACCGAGCGAGCAGGGGGCTGCACACCATCACGCGGGCACGTAATGCGCCACAAGTGGCGGCGGCCTCGCTCCATGGCGTCCACCACGAGCGCTGCCACCACCGCCCACACACCAGCACGCACCCCAGCGGGAGGCTGCAGCAGCCACACCTGGCAGCACGTGATGACCGGCGTAGGAGCAGGGAGGGCAGCAGCAGCCGCCACCACCACCGCCTCCGCCACCGGGCACCCCCAGAAGCTGTGCGCACGCCACGCCGTCGCCGGCGGCCCGTCCTCATCACGGCACCGCCACCCGCAGGGGCACTCGGGCACGCCTAGTGCAGCCTGCTTGTGAAAACCACTCACCCACAGCCGCCAGATGGGCTCCTTGCGAGCGTTGAGGAGCGGCATCCGCCACAGCGTCGGCACCACCGCCTCCAGGCCGCGCAGCCCCGCGAACACCTGCGCGTCGGTCGCGCGGGGGCCCCCGTGCAGCCCGTGCAAGCAAGATCTGCGTCTGGTCTACTAAGTCAAACAACCTGTGTGCCTTTTGTTCAGTAGTGTGTGCCGTGGCCCAGTGTGGGTGCGGGCTTTTGTTGAGTGGTTGTGTGCACAGCGCCTGCAGCTTGCCCGCTCGCCTCCAGGCCTCCAGGCCAGCCAGCCCAGACCAGTCCAGACCGTTTGTTTCTTGTTACAGGTTTCCATATAAAAACTCTGGATCGAGTTCAGATTGAGTGGAACCTGAGTGGACCCAGAGTGGACCCCCCGTATGTTTCATATTCCCTCCAAGCCATCGCCCCGGCTCACAGCACACTGCGCCTCGCCCTCCGCGCACGATGCATCAATAGCTCGGCCCGTATGTAGCTAATACGGCACGTGATGGGAGCCCTATGTACACTCTCATATCTTGATGAAACTCAGGTTGCCTAGTGTGAGAAGGGTAACCGCCCCCGCCCCCCCCCCCAAACACACCCTGCCCCCGGCCGAAACATGCTCGACTGGCCATAGGTTCTACAGGTTTGACACGTTCGCGCCCGGAGGACCCCAGGGCGTGAGTTCAGGCCTAGACTACACGTCTAAGGGGGGCTCTACGCAGAGAGCCCGCAAGTCAACGCAGCGCGCCAGTTTACCAGTACCGAGCCATAAACCACTTAAAACACCAGCTAGCCCAGCCAAATAACACCGGCCCGGCCGTACACCCTGCGGGTGGCCCACGAGGCCACGCATTCGAGGTCACGCTGGGCTGCTGTGCACGGGTGGGGACGAGCGCAACGTGGGCCGTGCCGTGGCCGCCCTGCTCCTCTCATGAGCCGCGTGCATAAGGTGCGCGCTGCTCCTAGGAGCCTCCTCAATGACGGTCGCCAACGCGCGCTCCGATGTCATCGCCGCCATCAATGTTGCTCAGCTGCCCCCCAGCTTCTCCCCATCTGCTGCCCAGCTTCTGACCAGCTGCTTCTCAGCTTCTCATTTGTCGGTTGCAAAAGGCGCGCCCTGCGATGCGGGCTGCGCCGTGCGGATGCCCTGCGGCCGCTCAGCTGCCCCGCGGCTTCTGCCCAGCTGCCCCCAGCTTCTCCTCAGCTTCTGCCCAGCTTCTACCCAGCTGCTACCCAGCTGCTCATTTGTCCGTCGCAAACGGCGCGCCCTGCGATGCGGGCCGTGCCGTGCGGATGCCCTGCGGCCGCGGCGGCGGCGTGCCCTTCGCCGCGGCGTGGCCCGTCCGGATGCCTTTGGCGGCTGCGGGCGCCTGCGTGCAGCAAGGTGCGTGTGTGTGTGTGTGTGTGTGTGTGTGTACGTGTGTGTGTGTCACCCGCTTTTCGAAAGACATCCCAGTGCACGGGTCAGACTTCGTAACAATTGCCGGGTGTATTGCTGTTTGTAGTACAGGCATTGCCGGTGCATGCGGACGGCCTCATGTAACGCTTGGTTGGTTGGTTGGTTGGTTGTGTGTGGGGGGGGGGGGCGGGGGGTAACATGTGATTGGACATGGCGTTTCCAGGGGGAGCGCGCGCCCTTCGCAGCGGCCGCGGCGTGGCCCGTCCGGTTGCCCTTGGCGGCTGCCGGGGCCTACGTGCGGTGGGAGGGGGGGCATTCCGGTTTAAACGTGGCCCAAAAACGTGATCCGGCATGGCGTTCCAGGGGGGGGGGCTTGCCCTTCGCCGCGGCGTGGCCCGTCTGGATGTCCTTGACGGCTGCGGGGGCCTGCGTGCAGCAGAGGGGGGTGGCGGGGATAGAAGTGATGATAGATGTTGCAGTCAGGGACACCTCTAGAGGCGTATAAGACCGTGCTCGGCACATATGGCCCGAGCACCTTCATGAGATGGCTGACTGATGGTGGTTGGGAGACCCTACTCTGTAAAGCGCGTGGGCGCGCCCACAGGTCCCCTATCGCAGCGGCAGCAAACGCTTGTTGAAGTAGGTGAGCGCATGAAGTAAACATGAAGTAAACATCGTGATTGAATATGCATGGCGTTTCAAGGGGGGGGGGGGGGGGTAGGCTGCCGGTGATAGTGTGCCTGCCAGTAACAGCTTACCTGTGTGGATTTGCCTGCAGAAGCGATCGACGGCAGCGACACAGAGGCGGCGGCGGAGGCCCGCGCCGACGCGCGCGACCCGATCGCCGGCGTGAGCCCGCGCTGGACCGCGAACGTCGTCCCGATCGACTCCCACGCTGGGGGGGCCTCCATCGCGCGGAAGTGGTGCACGCCGGTCTGCGAGTTAGGGTAACATGAATGATGATGAGAGTTTTACAATCCACTTCTGGCGGTCACACGTACGGTTCCAAAGCTCCAGTGGGACTTAGAGAAACAAGGCTCAAGGCCCACAAAAGGTCAAGCTACAAGTAGCCCACGGTAACGCCATCCACACTTGGTGGCGGGCGCCAAGCAAGCAGCACCACTGTGCAGGCTGCACACCCAGCCCCTCAAATGGCCAGAGGGCGGACCCAAGGTATAAAACCATGAAGGGACCAAAAAGCCCTCCCCCAGACCACCGGAAGCGGGGCTAGTAGCACACCCGCCGCAGCACTCTACTCAGCGACCACACCGCACCCGCCACCGCACGCGTGTGGCGCCACCTCCCCTTCAAAAACACCCCCAGAGGGAATGCCATCTAGCAAGCAGGTGCAGGCACCCGCTCGCCGTCAACGACGAGGCGCGCGCGGTGGAACTGCGCCCGCTTCCCCGCAACCTTGGCGGCGAGGAAAGCGGGCCACAGCGCCTGGTGCTGCGCCTCCTCGCGGGCACTGAGGACGTCGAAGACTGCAGTCGAGTCCACGCAGCGGCGCAGCTCGTGGCGCCAGCGCACGACAGTGTCGGCCACGGCGTCAGACGCCACGGTGAAGAGCACACGCAGCACACCGCCCCCGCGTGGCTCCACGCCGATGCCCCCGACGGCAGGCTTGGCGTTGAGGAGCGACGCGGACACGACGCCACCATCAGCCGGCTCCCGCCGGCCGGTGCCGCCGTAGAGGAAGCGCACGACATCCGTAGCCAGGCGGACGGGCAGGCTGGTGCCGTCCTCGGCAGCTGCAGCGATCCGCTCCGCCGCCGCCGCCGTCGCCTCCTCTTCATCCATCCGCCTGCCACCGCCCGCGAGGAACCAGTTGGCGCCGCGTGCCACCGGGATGGACAGCACGAAGCTGCGGCGCAGCGACGTGTCGCCCACACGCGCAGGCAGCCCCCCCCGGCGGGAGGGGCCGCGCGCAGATGCGGCACGCGTGGCGCCCGACGCAGGCCGCTCCGTCGCCGGCCCCCCCCCCGCCGACGCCACAGGGGCGGCAGCAGCAGCGGGCCGGGCAGGCTGAGCAGCCTCGGCAGCAGGCGCAGCGCGGGGCGCCGCACTGTGGGCCGCATGGCCGGCCCGCGCGCGGGCGGGCTCTGCATGCGGCATCTGCATGGGCGCCCCAGGGACGCGGCTCACCAGGAGGCTCACCACATCCACCAGGGACGCAATCTGTTGCGCCTGCGCCTGCACCACAGCGAGCACCCCCGCAAGGGCACCGCTGTGGCCGGCGTCGGCAACCTGTGGCGCGCCCACCTGCGTCGGCGCATTCTGTGGCTGGGCGCGCGCCCTCGCCTCCCTGTCCAGCAGCCCCCCTACCAGGCGTCTGATGTCTGCCTGCCCCGCGCTGAGGGCGCGGAGGGCGTCTGTGGTGTCGGCCGAGGCCGAGATGTGGTTGCTGGCGTCGCCATGCAGGTGTTGCGCAGCCTCCGCGTATGTGGCTGCCCCCCGCGCCCCGTGGAGCGCCGAAAGCTGTGTCTGTGTCGCATCCACGCACGCGCGGTGGCGTGGCGGGGAGTCTGAGCCGGGGGAGCCGCTGCTCACCGGTGATTCTGTGGTGGTGGCCGCGCGGGCGATGAGCGCGCCGGCGGCCGCACTGTGTTTGCGCGCCTTAGAGCGCGTCATGAGTCATGGGATATAACGAGTGGTTGTCACAGTCTGTGGAATAGGGTTTTGGGGAAGGCCTCGAGAGGATAAGGGATACGGGTTTACGGTGTTGTGTGTGTAATGGGGGGGGGGGCCTCCATCGCGCGGAAGTGGGGCACGCCGGTCTGCGGTTCAGGGTTTGAGGAATAGGGTTTTATGTTTAAGGGTTTCTAAAGGGTGTTGATCAATAGTGTCACGGGGTGTCTTGATGTCGCGGTGTGTTCAAGGGTTAAGGGTGTTGATGCCATGGTCTAGCTTAGCTTAAACGACTAAGTGCTTGAGTGACCTATGTAGGTCCGGACATCCGGACTCGGTTGATTAATTCACGGCGCCTGTGCGCCCTCCCCTGCCCTCCCCCGCCGCATGCAGCTGCTCCAGTATGTGTGTAAACTTTCTTGCTGAGGAGGAAAGTGCTTCCGTGCGCCGTGGAACGTGCTTCCGTGCACCGTGGACGAAACATGACCCGTTGCAAAATTGTTTTTTGGGGTCTGGCACCAACCCTTTTAATACATGCTAGCCGGGGAAGGTCCTACACCCCTGAATAAGTGCGCAGCGCACCTGCAGGCACGGCGTCGCGGCGCGCGCGCCGTGCGCGCTCGCATCGTAGATAGGCGCGCCGCTCGTGTAGGGGTCGAACGCTGCGGGGTGCGCCAGTAGGCTTGCTCCCGCGGGCTTCGGGGCGCCCGGGACGGGCTTGCGCACCGCGCGCACGCTGCGTGTGTGTGTGTGTGTGTGCGTGCGCGTGTGCATGTGTGTGTGTGTGTGCATGTGTGTGTGTGTGTGCGTGTGTGTGTGTGCGTGTGCATGTGTGTGTGTAGAGGGCGACGGGGTGCGCCAGTAGGCTTGCTCCGGCCGGCTTGGGGGCGCCCGGGACCGGCTTGCGCACCGCGCGCGTGCTGTAGTGTGTGTGTGTGTGTGTGTGTGCACTGAGCCCGCAACCCGCAACCCTGAATCCAACATTCAAAACATCCAAACTACCCATGACAAAAAAAACGTACCTTCCGGGGTCGGTTGGCGGGCGGCGCAGCGCGGGGGCGCCGGCACGCGGCGCGGCGGTCTTGTCAAGCGGGGCCGATGGGTCAACCACTGCAACGGGGGGGGGGGGGGCAGGGCTTCTGAGATTTTTTTTGACGAATTTGGCGGTCACGGGGTTCATAAGTGGGGGAGGGTCATCAGATTATGAGCTGGGATGTCGGGGTCGGCGAACTGCGATCCTGTGTGTGTGTGTGTGCGTGTTGTATGTCGGGGCAGGCGACAGAGGGAGGAGGGGTGGGGGGCACCAGATTTCTGAGCTGGAACGTTTGGGTCGGCGAACTGCAATTTTTGTGTGTGTGCGAGAAGGTGAGGGCAGGCAACAGAGGGGGAGGGGGGTGGAGGGGGGCATCAGATTCAGAGCTGGACGTTTCCGTCGGCGAACTGCGATTTATATGTGTGTGCAAGAAGGTGGGGGCAAGCAACAGAGGGGGAGGGGGGGAGGGCATCAGATTCTGAGCTGGGACGTTTCCGTCGGCGAACTGCGATTTATGTGTGTGTGTGTGTGTGGGCAGGCGGCAGAGGGGTAGGAGGGGGGCATCAGATTCTGAGCTGGGACGTTTGGGCCGGCGAACAGAAATTTGTGTGTTCGCAAGGGGGTTCTACCTACCATCAACTTTTACAATATGACCAACTATGAGACTTGGCGTGACAACCTTCCCGCTGGTGACATCACGAGCTGGAAGGTCAAGTATTACAAGGGTTTGGGTACATCCACCAATCAGGAGGCAAAAGAATACTTCAAGGATATGAAGACACTCAAGTATGACTTTACAGATGATGCGACACTTGACCTCGCATTCAACAAGAAGAAAGCAGATGAGCGGAAACATTGGTTGAGCTCGTATGACCGACAAAATGTACTGGATTACACGTCAAAGGTGGTGTCATGCGAAGACTTCATCAACAAAGACTTCATTCACTTCTCAAATTACGATGTGGAGAGGAGCATTCCAAGTATTTGCGATGGTTTCAAATACAGTCACCGCAAGATTCTCTACTGTTGTCTCAAGCGCAACCTCTTCAAAGATGAGCTAAGGGTCTCTCAGCTGGCTGGATATGTCTCTGTAGATTCTGCGTATCACCACGGTGAAGCCAGTTTACAGGCAGCAATTGTTGGCATGGCACAAGACTTTGTGGGCAGCAACAATATCAACATGCTCCTTCCTAATGGTCAGTTCGGCTCTCGTGTTTATGGTGGGAAGGATGCGGGACAGCCAAGGTACATCCATACTCAACTCTCATCTATTGTTCCGAAACTGTTTATCAAAGCAGACACAAATGTCCTTGATAACATGGAAGATAATGGACTGGTTGTAGAGCCGACCCATTATATCCCAATTATACCGTTGATTCTGGACACACGTGGTTTCTCATTTGTTGCAACAGCAACAGCTGCGGCGGCACTCTCACTGCTTTCCATTAGTTATATAGTTATTTATCTATTTAAGTAGTTGGAGGAACTTGCGCTCATATATGTAGCCAATCATTCTCTTTCATTTATAAATACACCCTTTTTTTGTGGTAAACTCACGCCGTCTGAATGAGGCTGTTTGGGAGAAAAAAGGTGTGTAATTTTAATGATTATTCTTTATATATGTTGTTATGTGAATAGGCGTGTCAGTCGTGACCCGAGCCGGCGGCTCTGTGCTGTCGTCGTCGGTTGAGCGCATAGTAATGCTGATGTATGCCGACGATTTATGTTTGTTCTTGCATGACCCAGCTCAGTTGGCGCTTATGCTGAAAATCCTTGACAAAGTGTCCTTTAGCTTTGGCATGCAAATCAACGCCGCCAAGACAGAAGTGATGATTTTGCCAGCAGATTTTGTCGCGGATCTGCCCACGTTTGCGCTGACTGGTGGTGAAGTGAAGACCGTCTCTGCATTTAAGTATCTAGGGAGTTGGATAACCCAGAGTGGTGGTGTGGAAAAGGAGATCGGTGTGCGTGTCGGTCGCGCGCTGGGCGTGTTTGCGTCTTTTGATAAGATTTGGGCCAGCAAGAAGATGCAAGTGCAGTCTAAGATGCGGGTTTACAACACTTTCGTGCTGCCCCACTTTCTGTACGGCTGCGAAACATGGGCCCCTACTAAAACACAACTGACTCGATTGGAGGTTGCCCACTCTAACTGCCTTCGTCGCATTCTGGGTGTGCGCCTGGTCGACCGGCACAGATTAACTTATATTCGGCAGGCGTGCGACACTGAGCCAATTGAGAGCCTTGTTGCAAAGCGATCAATGCAGTGGCTAGGCCATGTGATGCGCATGCCGGCTTCTCGTCTTCCTCGTACGACTTTTGACTGCACAATGGATGTGGCTCGGCAGCAAGGCCGGCCTCCAGCCTCCTCCCGACACTATTTTCTTAAGCTACTGATTCAGCAGCTAGGCGAAACTAGTGGCACTCGTTCTGATTGGAAGACTTTTTCGGACACGGCGTTTGAGCGTGCTCAGGATAGGGTCGGGTGGAGAGCCGTGGTGTACGGTCCGGCTGCCCCTCAGGCGCCGGCCCCTCCACCACGGCGGTCAAGTAGATTGGCAAGCGCCACTTGACCCCCTATCCCCTAGAAGCAGTTAGGACCTATTTTGGAGGCGTCGCACAATAGCTCTCCTTTTTGCTCTGGGACTACACGTTGGCAGGCAGCCGGCTGGTGGCTACCGCCCCTCACAAGTAATTGTTAGGGCCAGAACTGGACTTGGGTCTAGGCGGTGGTACTAGGACTAGAGGTAGTCTTTGCTGGAAAGCTGATGTAACTGTAACTGTGTGTGTGAGAGTGTGGCGGCAAGCGAGCGCGCGCGCACAGACACATGCAAACATTCGTGCAATCGAGCGTGCACTCTCACGCTTCTTCCGCTGCGCGGCTGGGGCCTGGTCCAGCACGCTCACCCTGCGTGCCCTGAACCCTTAACCCTGAACGCTGAACCCTGAATCCTGAACCCTGATCGCTGAACCCTGAACCCGCAACCCATAACCCAACAATCGTTTCGTGCACTCGAGCGCTCGCACTCATGCTTCTACCACTGCGCTGCTGGGGCCTGGTCCAGCACGCTCACCCTGCGGGCCCTGAACCCTCAACCCTGAACCCTGAATCATGGAACCGTGAACCCTGAACCCTGCACCCTGAATCCTAAACCCAACAATTGTTTTGTGTGATCATGCACACTCACGCTTCTTCCGCTGCGCTGCCGGGGCCTGATCCAGCACGCTCGCCCGCGGTCCCTGCCGCGACATCGCCCGCGGCACGTCGGCGGTGCTTGCCTGCGCATGGGATCGTATTTGTATTTGTATTTCACGTACTGGGCTGGTGTGTGTGGGGGTGTGGTGGGATGGGGAGGTGGGGGTGATGGTAGGGGGAGGGTTGGAGTTGGGGTTGGGGTTGGGCATGGGGATGGGGTTGGGGTGGTGGTGGTGGTGGTGGTGGTGGTGGTGGTGGTGGTAGTGGTGTGTGTGTGTGTGCGTGTCTGTGTGTGTATGTGGTGGGGTAGGGTGTGGTGGTGTGTGGGGGCTGCCTCATGATCGCAGGCGGCACGTCGGTGGTGTTCGCCTGTGCACACATAGTGTTTGGTGGGGTGGCAGTGGCAGTGGTGGTGGTGGTGGTGGTGGTGGTGTGTGTGTGTGTGTGTGTGTGTGTGTGTGTGTGTGTGTGCGTGAAGTGTGCGTGTGTGTAAGGGGGGGGGGGAGGCTCGTGATCGCACGTGGCACGTCGGCCGTGCTCGCCTGCGCACGTGATTGCATTTGTCCAAACCACCCACGAAACACACCTTTGCACCAGGCGTCAGCGAGGGAGCGAGGCTGGCCACGAGATGCGGCTGGCTGACCTGCCTGCCCCCCCCCCCCAGCGAACACACACCCTCTCTCTCACACACACACACACACACACACTCACACAATCTCTCTCTTACTCGCACGCAACTCGCCGCCGGGCGTCAGCGGCGGAGCGAAGCTGGCCACACGATGCGGCTGCTTGACGGCCACACAAGTGTGGAAACAGCCTCGTCCACAGAAGTGTGAAACAACCCATGAAACGCACCTCGGCGGCAGGCGTGAGCGAGGGAGCGAGGCTGGCCACAAAATGCGGCTGCTTGACCTGCCCCCCCCCCCCAGCATACACACACCCTCTCTCTCTCTCTCTCTCTCTCACAACCAACCAACCAACCAACCAAGCGTTACATGAGGCCGTCTCTCTCACACACACACACACAAACACACACTCTCTCTCTCTTACACGCACGCACCTCGGCGGCGGGCGCCAGCGACGGAGCGAGGCTGGCCACAAGATGCGGCCGCTTGACGGCCACACAAGTGTAGAAACAGCCTCGTCCAAACAAGTGTGGAACCACCCACGAAACGCACCTCGGCAGCGGGCGTGAGCGACGGAGCGAGGCTGGCCACAAGATGCGGCTGCTTCACCTGCCTGCCCCCCCCCAACATACACACACCCACTCCCCAACATTCACACACAATCTCTCTTACTTGCACGCACCCCGGCGCCGGGCGTCAGCGACGGAGCGAGGCTGGCCACAAAATGCGGCCGCTTGACGGCCACACAAGTGTGGAAACAGCTTCGTCCACACAAGTGTGAAACCGCCCACGCAACGCACCTCGGTGGCAGGCGTAAGCGACGGAGCGAGGCTGGCCAAAAGATGCAGCCGCTTCACGGCCAGTTACAGTTACAGTTACAGTTACATCGGCTTTCCAGCAAAGACTACCTCTAGTCCTAGTACCACCGCCTAGACCCAAGTCCAGTTCTGGCCCTAACAATTACTTGTGAGGGGCGGTAGCCACCAGCCGGCTGCCTGCCAACGTGTAGTCCCAGAGCAAAAAGGAGAGCTATTGTGCGACGCCTCCAAAATAGGTCCTAACTGCTTCTAGGGGATAGGGGGTCAAGTGGCGCTTGCCAATCTACTTGACCGCCGTGGTGGAGGGGCCGGCGCCTGAGGGGCAGCCGGACCGTACACCACGGCTCTCCACCCGACCCTATCCTGAGCACGCTCAAACGCCGTGTCCGAAAAAGTCTTCCAATCAGAACGAGTGCCACTAGTTTCGCCTAGCTGCTGAATCAGTAGCTTAAGAAAATAGTGTCGGGAGGAGGCTGGAGGCCGGCCTTGCTGCCGAGCCACATCCATTGTGCAGTCAAAAGTCGTACGAGGAAGACAAGTGTGAAAACAGCCTCGTCCACAGAAGTGTGAAACCACCCACGAAACGCACCTCGGCAGCGGGCGTGAGCGACGGAGCAAGGCTGGCCACAAGATGCGGCTGGTTGACCTGTCTTGACGCTGGGCGCTGTGTCGCGTCGGTCGTGATGCCCCCCGCTGTTTGCGCCGTCTGTGTGTGCGTGTGTGTGGGGGGGGTGAGAGAGTGTGTGTGTGTGTGTGTGTGAGCTGCCTTGACGCTGGGCGCTGCGTCGCATCGGACATGATGCCCCCCCGCCGTTTGTGCCGTCTGTGTGTGTGTGTGTGTGTGTGTGTGTGTGAGCTGCCTTGATGCTGGGCGCTGCGTCGCGACGGACGTGATGCCCGCCGCCGTTTGTTTAGGTGTGGGTGTGTGTGGGTGGGGGGTGGGGGGAGTGTGTGTGTGTGTGTGTCTGTGTGTGTGTGTGTGTGTGTGTGTGTGTGTGAGCTGCCTTGATGCTGGGTGCTGTGTTGCATCGGACGTGATGCCCCCCGCCGTTTGTGCCGTCTGTGTGTGGGTGTGGGTGTGTGGGTGGGGATGTGGAGGGAATGTGTGTGTGTGTGTGTGTGTGTGTGTATGTGTGCTTGCGTGTGTGCACGTGCGTTTCCGGGGCGGCAGGAGGTGTGAGTAAGTGTGTGTGTGTGTGTATGCGCAAAGAAACCAAACTGCGCACGTAGCATCGGCTTCACTGCACCCTCGTAAAGCGTCTTCACCCACCCACCACCCACCCACCCCACCCACGCACCCCCCCCACCCCCCACACACCCACGCACCCACCCACATACCCCCCCACCCCACCCCACACACACACCTGTGCACGCAGCGTTGGCTTCACTGCACCCTCGTAAGGCTTCTTCACGCCGCCAGCCTTCTCCGCGGCACCCACTGGCGCATCGAGCACCTGCGAGTTGAGTTTTGGGGCGTTTTGAGGGTCGAAGATCCAGGGGTCGGGGTTCAAAGTTTAGGGGTAGGAGTTCGGGGCTCAGCGTTTGTGGTTTGACCCACACCACCCGCCTTCTCCGCGACGCCCACTGGCGCGTGCAGAACCTGTGCGTTTAGGGGTTTTGAGGTTCAGGGTTCAGGTCTCAGGGTTTGGGGTTGAGATTTCAGGCGCCCACTGGTGCCTTATCGCTGCGTCCAGGGTTATGGGTAAAGAGTAAAGGGTTAAGGGTTTTGGGTTTTGGGGCCCAGGGCCCACCCACCTTTCGCCCCACTGGCGCCTTGTCGATGCGCCCGGGACCGTACTCGGAGCGGTCAAGGATGTCCCTGTGTGGGTGGGGGGGTTCGGGGGGGCAGCAGAGCTTGGGCAACGCTGCTGCGCACCCACATCCACAATCACATGCACACAGACAACCACACACACGCGCGCATGCATGCTCTCTCTCCCACACACACTCACACACGGACATTAGCAGCACCCACCCTATCGACGCCTGGTTCGCGGGAGTCGATGGAGCCCCGATCCCGCGTCCTCGGCTGGGTGTGTGTGCGCGTGCGCTCGGAGTCTGCGGCTTGGTGGGTGCTCCAGCAGGGGCCTTTGCACTAGCAGGTGTCTTTGCGTCCTGGTCGCCACGCTTGACATCGCTCACAACGCGCCTGGTTGTGTGTGTGTGTGTGTGTGTGTGTGTGATTGTGTGTGTGTGTGTGTGAATGTGTGTGTGTGTGTGAATGTGTGTGTGTGTGTGTGTGATTGTGTGTGTGTGTGTGAGAATGTGTGTGTGTGTGTGTGCACGCGTGCGCTAGGCGTCTGCGGCTTGGTGGGTGCTCCAGCAGGGGCCTTTGCACCTGCAGGTGTCTTTGCGTCCTGGTCGCCACGTTTGACGTCGCTCACGGCGCGCCTGTGTGCGTGTGTGTGTGTGTGTGTGTGTTTTTGTTGGTGTGCGTGTGTGTGTGTGTGTGTGTGTGTGTGTGTGTGTGTGCGCGCGTGCATGGCTTGGTGGCTTCACCAGCAGTTGCTTTTGCTTGACGTCGCTCACGGCGTGCCTGGGTGACGGCAGTTGTTTGTTTCAGTTGTGGATGGCGTTGTTCTGGCGTTGGCTACCACATTATGCATGCATGGTCACCCAGCTCTGCTTGGTGCGTGTAAGCCACATAGCCGGTATCATGACAGCCTCATAGCCTTATAGCCTGTAGCCTTGAACAATTTACACCCTGTGCCTGAAGCCCCGGGGCTGCGACAGAGCAGGCGGGAGTGCACCGGAGGCCTAGGCAGGCATGTGGGCGTCCGTGCGTGACCTACCGTTGCGCCATTGGTGTTGCCATAGTTGTCGCTACGGGCGGCTGGGGAGGAGTGCCCTGATTCGGGAGTCGGGAGCGTGGCCTCGGGCCTCGGATGCGCGCCTGCGCGTGTGCGTGTGCGCGAGAGTGTGCGCGGTGCGTGTAGCGTGTGCGCGACCACACACACGAGCACATGGCTTCGGCAGGGGGCTCTCATATGGGGCTGTGCTAAAGGCTGTGTGGTTGGGTTGACAGGCACAGAGGGCGCATGCGGGCGACCCTTGCCTGTGTTGCCATGCAAGCAACATCTCTCGTTGCTTGTTTGCCCCACGAGGCGCGCGACCCACAACACGGTGTCGCTATAGCAGCAGGCATGGGTGCTTCACATGCAGGAAGCGACGCGTGGCTGAGGGCTGGGGGCTTGCAGGAGGCGCTAGACAATGTTGGGCAAGGGGCGTGGGACCTCCGGAAGCATCCAGCTCCTCGCCCTCTCTCCGCACACGCACAGGAAGCATCACGCAACAGGCATCCCCACTCACGTAGGTAAGCGGATGGTCCAGCGGTGGAGGAAACGCGGTGGAACAGTTTCCGGGCAAAGAGGTGGCTGTGGCGCGCTCCAGACAGGTCCTGGAGCTGTGTCCGAGTAAACGAGTGGGTCGATGTGCAGTGTAAGGGGAGCACAGTTGGACTCATACCTGGTCCACACCCATTGCAAGTAAAAGGCGTAAAGACGTAAACGGGTTTAAAAGAGGTCCACCTCCGTTTGAATACGGCTCACTCAGTTCGCTCCGTCCGCGGGCACGATTCTTGAAAGACCCCGCCGTAGCCTCACCAACTTTGGGCCACAGCCGGTCTGCACCTAGTCCCATGCCGTCCCCACTCGCCCACTTGCTGCTCCCGCCCCTGATCCTCCTCGTGGCGGCTGTCGGTGCCACATATGTGTACGCAGCCTCGGACGCCGTTCGCACGCAGCCTGGGCATGGGCTGCATGTCGACGCGCATGGAGCCATGCAGCCTGGGCATGGGCAGGCCATGCAGCCTGCTCACGAGCACGTGCGGCTGCACCCGCTCTCCGAAATGGCAGCCAACCTGAAGCATGTGGTAAGAAAAAAAAGGAGGCCCTCCACGTGAGGGCAGTGTGTGTGTGTGTGTGTGTGTGTGTGTGTGTGTGTGCGTGCGCGCGTGTGTGCGTGCGTGCGTGCACGCGCCACACGCCAGCAATCGAATGGTGTGTCGCACTGCACGCCTTCCCCTCTCTCTCACACACTAGCACGCACACCCACCCACCCACACATGCTGCCGCAGCTGGTCCAACCCCTCGCACACATCCAGATGTCACACATACACACACACACACACCCCTGCTGCCACAGCTGGTCCAACCCCTCCCACAGATCCAGCTGTCACACACACACACACACACACACACACACACCCGCTGCCGCAGCTGGTCCAGCCCCTCCCACGCATCCAGCTCACACACACACACACACACACACATGCTGCCACAGCTGGTCCAACCCCTCCCACACATCCAGCTGTCACACACACACACACACACACCTTCGCCGCAGCTAGTCCAACCCCTCCCACACATCCAGCTGATGCACAAACACACACACACACACACACACACCTGCTGCCGCAGGTGGTCCAACCCCTCCCACACATCCAGCTGATGCACACACACACACACACCTGCTGCTGAAGCTGGTCCAGCTCCTCCCACGCATCCAGCTCACACACACACACACACACACACATGCTGCCACAGCTGGTCCAACCCCTCCCACATATCCAGCTCACACACACACACACACACACACACCTGCTGCCGCAGCTGGTCCAACCCCTCCCACACATCCAGCTGATGCACATACACACAGACACTTGCTGCCGCAGCTGGTCCAACCCCTCCCACACATCCAGCTGATGCACACACACACACACACACACACACACGCTGCCGCAGCTGGTCCAACCCCTCCCACACATCCAGCTCACACACACACACGCACACACACACACACCTGCTGCCGCAGCTGGTCCAACCCCTCCCACACATCCAGCTCACACACACACACACACACACACACACACACACACACACACACACACACACGCGGTCTTGGTGCGGCCCATGACCGGGGACGGGGGGGTGCGACCACACAACATATGGTACACTCAGGAGTGCAAGGACGCACGCCGCGCGTGCCGGGAAGCGGAACGAGCGCACGGGGCGCAGTCACCGGCCGCCAAAGAGGCAGGGAAGGCCTATAGGCGGACCGCGCGGCGCTCCCGCCGCGGGAGCGAGGCCCGGGAACACACCGAGCTGATTGAGGACAGGAAGGGGAACCCTCGGCGGTTTTGGCAGCGGGTGAAACTGCCTGGCCAGGCGGTCGGTCTGAGGGACGTGGAGGGGTGGACAGATTATTTTAGGGATTTGCTGGGGGACAACCATGCTAACGCCACTGATACGACTCATACGACTAATACGACTAACACGGATGATGCCACTGACCATGGGCACGGGGCCCCGTTTGCCCTCCCCACGACGACGGCCACGGAGCGGGCGGCAGCGCTAAATAATTCATTTACTGAGGCGGAGGTGTATGCGGCACTGATGGGCATGGACGCGGGCAAAGCCCCAGGCGTAAACGGCATGCCGATAGAGTTCTATCAGAGGGCATGGGCTAGGGCGGCGGAGGGGGGCGATGCAACGGATGCTGTGGATGAGGAGCACCTGCTCGCTGGCCCCATCACACACCTGCTCAATCGGGTCTTCCGTGAGGGGTACCCGACTGCATGGCACTTGGGGGCAACCACGCCGGTGCCAAAGCCGAAAGGCAGCCTAGACGTGCGGGACGATTACCGAGGGATCACGGTGGGGAATGCCCTCGCCAAGCTATACAGCTTGGTGCTTATGAACAGGCGGGACGCCTTAGCTGAACAGGAGGGGTACTGGGCGCGGGGCCAGGCAGGCTTCCGGAAGAAGAGGGGACCCCAGATAATGCCTTCATCCTGCAACACCTTATTGAGAAGAGCGGCCTCCAGCGCAAACCGCTGTACGCGCCTTTATTGACTTCAGGAAGGCTTACGATTGCGTGCACCGCCCATTGCTTTGGGAGTGCCTAAGGAGCCTGGGGGTACATGGGGAGTTCATGGCGGCGCTGATTGCCATGTACGATGGGTCCGCAATGTGTGTGCGCATCGATGGGAAAGTGGGACCCGCGTTTCCTTCACACAAGGGGGTCATGCAAGGCGACCCACTGTCACCGCTGCTGTTTGGGCTTTTTATTGACGCATTGGAGGGAGTACTAGACGCAGAGCTCCCGGGTGATGGGGTGGAGATGGCGGGGCGGTTACTACGGCTGCTGCTGTACGCTGATGACTTGACGCTGCTGGCAGAGTCGCCCGAAGCGCTTCAACGCATGCTAGATACTGCATCGCGCCTTTGCGGCACGCGCGCACTAACAGTAAACGTTAAGAAGTCAGAAGGGGTGGTGTTCAATGACCAGTTCTGCCCAGTCGGGGCGGCAGGGGGGAGGGTAACGCTGAAGTTTGCAGGAGCAGATCTACCCATGACACACGAGTTCCCATATCTGGGCATGCTCTTTCACCACCGGCGGGCAGTGGGGGGGGACGTGGGCACCCGACGCTCTAGGGGCCAGCGCACCAGATACGCGCTAACTCGCAGATGCTATATAATACGCCTTAACAATGTTGGCATTAAGGCCCACCTGTTCGACACGCAAGTACGGCCTGTGCTAAATTACGGGTGTGAGGTGTGGGGCCCTGCGATGATGGCGGATGCTGGGGGGGGCGTGTTTGCCGGGGCGGGCGGACGGTGGGAGAGAGGCAGGAGTGGGAGGGGCGCTAAGGCCGCACGCGACGGATGGCGCACCCTGGAGGAAGTGCTTCTGCAATTTACCCGTGCGTCCCTAGGAGTCCGCAGCAACGGGCAGCAACTGGGGATTTTGGCGCGGGAGGCAGGGTGGCGGCCGCTGGCGGCAGATTGGCTGCGCCAGGCGACGCGCTTTTGGGATAAGGCGCGGGGGCGGCCTGACGGTGACCTGCTTAAAGATGCAATGCGGGAGAGCTGGGGGCTGGCCGAAGCGGGGGGGACGTGCTGGGCGGCACGCTTGCAGGTGTTCCTCGGAACTGTGGGGCACACCCTGGCGTGGGACCAGGAGGGACCGGTACGCATCACCAACCTGCTGGACGTGGCGACCGCGGCGTGGCTGGCCGCCGCGACAAGCACACCGGCGCTGCCGAGCGGCACTACCGTGCGTGATGTACCTGAGGAGTGGTCGCGCGGCTTTAAGATGCTGACCTACATGCGGTGGATGGCGGGTAGCGACAGCGAGCCACCGGCCCTGTTGAGCTCAGGGCTGAACAGTGCTGCCCGGATCACGGCTCTAGCTAGGTTCAGGATGGGGCTCCATGAGCTGCAGATAGAGCGGGGGCGCTACGCCGTGGCGGGACAGAGGCAGCGACGCAGCCAGCGGGCGTGCTGCCTATGCGGTGGGCTAGAGGATGAGGCACACATGGTATTTGAGTGCCCTGCCTATGAAGAGGCACGGGTGCAGGCCCACAGCCTGTTTCGGTCCATCCCTCGCCCCGAGGAGGCCGATTTAGATGAGCGGATGCGGGAGTTTATGAATCCTCGGCCAGGCCAGGAGAACCCCAGGTTTTGGCACGAGCTGGCTGACTTCCTTGTCGCCTGTTTTGAGACACGCACCGCGTGCACAGCAATCATGATGGCAGATGGCATGCTAGGGGTCTAATTTTGACAGCTGCCGGCCTCTTTCCTAGGGTCTAATGCGCCATCAAAGGCGTCCGACGGACTGTAAAATCGACCACACACACGCACACACACACCCCTGCTGCCGCAGCCGGTCCAACCCCTCCCACACATCCAGCTGTCACACACACACACACATACACACACACACACACACACACACACACACCTGCTGCCGCAGCTGGTCCAACCTCTGCCACACATCCAGCTTCTGGTCAACGCGACGGTGTTCCGCGGAGACGGAGACGTGGTCAACGTGAGGCAACGTGTTTAGGGTTCAAATACCACATGGTGTAAACCCTAGTAGAAACCCGTGCAGAAACCCTAGACCCTATACCCTACATCCTTTAGGTTTCTACCAGGGTTTATATTTTAGGGTTTAGGAACCCTAAACCCTTAATCCTGGTAGAAACCCCACTGGAAACCAAAAGCACAACTTGGGCCCTTGAAACCTCAAAACCCTATGTGCGTGGGGGGGGGCAGGGGTGTCCTTGGCGACGCTGCCGGGACAAACTGGGAAAATGGGGGGGGTCCCTCAATCGATTAAGATGAATCTATACCTACCGCCTGGCCACCAACGAAAATGGGGGGGGGAGAGTGCTTCCTCGGAGAGGCGGTATACCGAAGGGAACGGGGAGGGCTCGGGCTCTGTGAGAGTGGATTGCGGAGGCTTGCTGGAGGCCGGCCAGAAGCCGGCCGGAAGCCGGCCGGAGGCTGGCCGGAGGCACCGATTTTGTAGCGGTGCCTTTTTCGTGCGATGTCCGGCGGCAGGCTGCCCATCAAATATTTTATGTACTGCCTCCGTGCCGCCGACGGCGGCATACCGTCTCTCCGAGGAAGCACTGGCCCTACCACATTCACAATGCCTGAGGTGTTGCCTCAGGCGGCGCATTTACTTGCGCGGATCAGGCGGCGCCTCAGGCGCGCCGACTGTAAGGCACCGCCTGAGGCGCAGCAACGATCGCCCCAGGCGCCGCCTTAGGCGTCATTCCAACCGCCTCAGGCGCCACGCCGACCGCCTTATTAGGCGCCCACCACCGCCTGAGGTGCACCCCGGACCGCCGCAGACGTTATGGCCGCATTCACTTGCGCGGATCAGACGTTGGGATTTCGGCAGGGTGTGTGGGTGTCGGTCGCGCGCTGGGCGTGTTTGCGTCTTTTGATAAGATTTGGGCCAGCAAGAAGATGCAAGTGCAGTCTAAGATGCGGGTTTACAACACTTTCGTGCTGCCCCACTTTCTGTACCGCT
>VFSX01000107.1:322500-357500 GCA_016618255.1 Chlamydomonas sp. UWO 241 | reverse complement strand
CTCCCACACACCCGGGCGCAGCCACACCGCGGTGCTGCGGCTGCCAGACGGACTCGCTGTACACACACACACACACTCACTCACTCCCACACACCCGGGCGCAGCCACACCGCGGTGCTGCGGCTGCCAGACGGACTCGCTGTACACACACACACACACTCACTCACTCCCACACACCCGGGCGCAGCCACACCGCGGTGCTGCGGCTGCCAGACGGACTCGCTGCTGATGCGCGCGTGGCGTACAGATACGGGTCTCAGGTAAATTCACTTCCTGAGGCCCCGCAACCCATAATTAAAGAATTTGTAAGCCTAGAAACCATAGCTCTCTAGGCACTTTGCCTTGCCTGCACTTTTATCAAAGCCTGTATTAATTTGGCTTGTGTGCCTTGCCGAGGAAGTTCCCCCAGGTTTTACCGTTTTGACGCCACATTTGGCGTAATTTTACTCTCTACGGTGATGCGGCGCGCTGCCGATGCGCGCGTGGCATACAGATACAGGTCGCAGGTAAATGCACTACCTGAGGCCCCCCTCCCGCCCCATGTAACAGTAACAGTAACATCGGCTTTCCAGCGAAGACTACCTTCAAGTCCCAGTACCACGTTGGCAGCCGGCTGGTGGCTATTGCCCGTCACAAGTAATTGTCAGGGCCAGAACTGGACTTGGGTCTAGGCGGTGGTACTAGGCCTAGACGGTAGTCTTCGCTGGAAAGCGGATGTTACTGTCTCAGCTAGGAATGCCTTGGGATTGAGAACCGTTGGCTGAGTGCGCGGCCGAGGCTGGAGTGAGTGCGCCGCCGGCTGATGGCCCTACCACAGTCCTAACGTCCGAGATGCTACCTCAAGTGAAGGCTGTCACAATGCCTGAGGCGTTCAGGGTGCGCCTCAGGCGGTGGTGGATGCCTTGGAAGGACCTCAGGCGGTCGGGGGTGCGCCTCCGGCGGTCTCGGCGCGCCCGAGGCGCTGCCTGATCTGCGCAATCTGCAAGTGAAGGCGCCGCCTGAGGCGTCGAGAATGTGGTAGCGTTGCGCCGAAAGCCCAAGCCCGGTGCACCCGCCAAAGTGCTCGAGTCGTTACTCTCTCTGCCTCATGCTCTGACGCATTCTGTTCACTCGATTACCGCGGCCCAGGCAACCGGATGGAGCGAGTGGGCGACGCTCCGCTTTCCGCACGCCGACGGCGCCACGACCCCCCAACCCCTACAGACTAAGCCAGCATTAAGTGGCCGAGGGCTTGTAATTATATGCCCTCTTTTACGCGCAGGCAACCGGGTAGAGCGAGTGGGCAACGTTGCGCGTGCCACCGGCCGACGGCGCTGCCGCCAAGAAAACGTACCAACGAAGCAGTCACAAAGTGGCCATGGCCTTAAAATTTGGTACCCTCTGTTGCGTGTCCGTAGTGTGCCTAGGCACCCGGATGGATCGAGTGGGCTTCGCTGCGCGTGCCGCCCGCCGTTGCCGCCACGACCCAACCCCTTCTAACTAAGCAAGCACCAAGTGGCCATGGCCTTTTACGTATATACCCGTTGTCGTGTGTCTGTAATATGCGCAGGCAACTGGATGGAGCGAGTGGGCGACGCTCCGCGTGCCGCCCGCCGTCGGCGACGCGTCCGCCCCTCCCCTGCGCTTCCTAGCTTTCAACGACGTCGCCATGTCCAATGCGCTGCTGTTCAACAACAAGTGCCCGCCGTGGTGGGTCCGTTCGCGTGTCGGCCGGGCACCACTAAGTTTGCTGTTTTGTTGATAATAACAACTCTGGGCAGCGGCTGCCCCTCCCCTGCGCTTCCTCGCTTTCAACGACGTCGCCATGTCCAACGCGCTGCTGTTCAACAACAAGTGCCCGCCGTGGTGCGCCGTTGTGCGTCGCCTGAGCACCACATTTGAATTGTTGTTGTTTTTGCGACGTTCAAATTAAACAAATGCAGCATCCGCCCCTCCCCTGCGCTTCCTCGCGTTCAACGACCAGTCGCGATGCCCAACACGCTGCTGTCCAACAACAAGTGCCCGCCGTGGTGCGTCGTTGTGCGTCGGCTGGGCACCACATTTGTTTTGTTGTTGTTGTGACGTTGAAAAAAAATGCAGCGTCCGCCTCCTCCCCTGCGCCTCGTCGCTTCCAATGAACAGTCCTGATGTCAAACGCGCTATTTATCAACAAAAAGTGCCCGGCGTGGTGTGTTGTTGTGCATTGGCTGGACACCACATTTTTTGAAGTGAAAATTAAAAATACATCATGGACAGCGTCCGCCCCTCCCCTGCGCTTCCTCGCTTTCAACGACCAGTCGCGATGTCCAACGCGCTGCTCTTCAACAAAAAGTGCCCGCCGTGGTGGGTCCGCATGACGGTTGGGGTGGGGTTGCTTGGCGGTTTGGCTCCACCAAACTGGAATTGTGAAGGAGACACTACGCTAGAGTTGCGAAACAAAACTTCCTTTCTTTCAACGTCCAGGCGCCATGTCCGACGCGCTGCTCTTCAACAACTAGTGCCCGCCATGGTGGGTCCGGTTCGCGTGTCGGTTGGGCACCACTTATTTTGCTGTTTTGTTGATAGTTACAGTTCTAAGTAGCTTCCGCCCCTCCCCTCCGCCTCCTCGCTTTCAACGACCAGTCGCGATGTCGAACGCGCTGCTCTTCAACAACAAGTGCCCGCCGTGGTGGGTCCGCTTGATGGTCGCGCACCAAATTTTGCTTTGTTATGTTAAAATTCAAAAGACATCATGGACAGGGTAAGCCCCTCCCCTGTGCTTCCTCGCGTTCAACGACTAGTCGCCGTGTCAAACGCGCTGCTGTTCAACAAGTGCCCACCATGGTGGGTCCGGTTTGCTTGTTGGTTGGGCACCACTAAGTTTGCTGTTTTGTTAATAATAACAATTATGGGCAGCGGCCGCCCCTCTCCTGCGCCTCGTCGCTTTCAACGACCAGTCACCATGTTCAACGCGCTGCTGTTCAACAACAAGTGCCCGCCGTGGTGCATCGTTGTGCAACGGCTGAGCACCTTACTGTTTTTATTTGACGTTGTTAAAAGTTAAAAAAAAAACTCATGGGCAGCGTCCGCCCCTCCCCTGCGCCTCCTCGCTTTCAACGACGTCGCCATGTCGAACGCGTTGCTCTTCAACAACAAGTGCCCTCCGTGGTGGGTTTTGCACGGTCAGGCTCAGGTTGGGCCTCTCCAAGCTACAATTGTGCTTTATAAAATGACGGTCAGTCGGTTGGGGTGGGATGCTGGGTGGGATGGCTTGACGGTTTGTCTCCACCAAAGTCGAATTATGAAGCAGACACTACGCTTGAGTTGCGAAGCAAAACTCTCTTGCATTCAACGACCAGTCACCATGTCCAACGCGCTGCTGTTCAACAACAAGTGCCCGCCGTGGTGGGTCGTTGTCGGGCTGCTGGGGCACCATCAGAATCTCACATGGCGACGTGTTACACGAATTGGGGTGTCGGGGAGCGCCTGCCTCGCGCCTAGACTGTTGATCCCTCATCGGATGAATGAGCAAGACCCTACTACATTCCCAACGCCTCAGGCGGCGCCCCAGGCGGCGCCTTCACTTGCGCGGATCAGGCAGCGCCTCAGGCGCGTTGAAACCGTCTGAGGCGCACCCCCGACCGTCTGAGGCGCCGCCTTAGGCATCGCTTTAGGCGCCCACCACCGCCTGAGTCGCACCCCGACCGCCTCAGGCGTTATGACCGCCTTCACTTACGCGTCTCAGACGCTGAGGCTGTGGTAGGGATAGGGACCACACTGCGTAGCGGCCTCATACGCAGTACCTATCTAGAAGGTGCACGCGGCCCTTATAGCTACTGGGAGGCTGTAGGAGGTAGTCTGTGACAGACGATGAGAGCCAGCGCGGCAGCGACGATTCTCAGCCCCTCCCCACCCCCCTGTAAACTGCAGGTGCCCACCCGGCCTCTCATTCGCCGACGGCTACGGCACCAACTCGAGCAAGCTGCCGCGGTGGCTCGAGGCGGAGGATGCGCACGTCGCGCTGATGGTGGGTCTTCTTTGTGCGTTTTGTTACAGTTTTACATGTACGCGCCCAGAGGGCCCCGGGCGTGGGTTAAGGCCTAGACTGAAAGTCTAGGGGGGCTCTACTTTGGAGAACCCGCAAGGCCACGCAGGGCGCCAGCCTGCCATGATCTTCTATGTGCACACGTATGCAAGCTGCCGCGGTGGCTGTAGGCGGAGGACGCGCATGTCGCGCTGATGGTGGGTCTTCTGTGTGCGGTAAAAGCACACGCGCGTGTGCACATTGATTGGTGCACACAGAGAGAGAGATGCCGTTACAGAGAACTCTGCACGGCAGACCTAGATAGGCTGTTTCTGGTCATCATTGAGGAGTTTCTATTTGGAGGCGGGTGACCAACCGTGCGCCAACAAGAGGGTGAATAACCTCATTCAAAAAGCAGTGGGGGAAAGGGGCACATGCGGGTCACTGACGGCTGTGTTAGTCACTCCGCTTCGACTGAGTTTAAACTAGGTCTCGGCAGATTGACCTCCACAGTTGTGGAAATCTCGCTAAGAGGATCCACTCGGGTGTGACTCGCTTGGACAAGAGGTTCATGAACTCGGGGTGTTTGGAGATGTCGCGTTTGAAGTTGGAAAAGTGGGTGTTTGCGGAGGAACGGAACTTGACGGAGTGGGCGAAAAAGTCGCCGGCGCTGAGCCAGTAGGATGTGATGGCGCCGCCGGCATAGAGCGAAGTCATGTCCGGTCGGCGGTACGCAGAAAGGGCGGCAGTGGGGGGGTATATGATGTCGGGAGGGAGTGGGGGGGGAGAAGGGACGGGCGGGTGTGTGGAGATGTAAGGGCGGAGGGACAGGGGAGGTGGGAGGCGGCGGATGAGGGAGCCGATGAACGTAGCACGGTGCTTGTTGATCGTGTCGATGATGGGGAACGTACAGGGGGGGGAGGCATGCATCGTGGTGGTGCAGGTGTGCTCTGTGGTGTGAGGAGGGATGCCCTTGATGAGGCGGAGGAAGCGGTTGTGGGTTACTTCAAGTCGGTGGATGTGGGCTTTGTTCAACGTCCATGTCTGGCAGCCATACAGTAGGGCAGAGATCACAAAGGCGTTGTAGAGGTGGATCTTGGTAGTGGGAGAGATTTAGTTGGAGTTCCAGAACCAGGGAGTGAGACGGTTGAAGGCGTACCAGGCACTTCCGATCCGGCGTGAGATCTCTGAGTCGAGGATGTCGGAATCAGACGTGTTTGGAGCGTCATCAGAAGGGGCGGCGGGGGAGGACAGAATACTTCCCAGGTATTTGAACTTGGAGTGGACCAGGTGGGGGGTAGATGAGGAGTTGGAGGGGATGGTGATAGGGGCGGAGGGGACGGTGTGGGCAGAAGGGTGGCCGAGGGATTGTGCCACGGTTTTGTCGTATTTGATCGCAAGGGCCAGGTCTGAACAGATGCGGTCGAGGAGGGTGAGCATGGTGCGGAGTCTTCCTCGGAGGGGGCGAGCAGGGCGATGTCGTCGGCGTAGAGAAGGAGGGGGAGTTTGGTGGTAAAAAAAGTCCTTGCGGGACTCAGGGGTGTACAGTTTTCCGTCGATCATGTAGCCAATTTGAATGCCAGCGTTAGGGAGCTGGGCAATCAGGGACCGGACAACTGCGTCGATGTAGACATTGAAGAGGAGGGGGGAGAGGGGGCAGCCTTGCTTGACGCCAGCTTTGAGAGGGAAAGTGGCGGAGTATGCACCGTTGACTCGGGCTCTGGTGGTGGCACCAGAGTAGAGGCTTTCGATGCGTGCAAGGAGGGCAGGGTGCGCGCCGCGGTAGAAGAGGGTTTTCCAAAGGGCGGCGTCATTGACACTGTCGAACGCCTTGGACAGGTCGACGTAAGCCACATGGAGGGGGGCGTGGGCGCGGTGTGACTCCTCTTGGAGGCGTCGTAGGGTGAAGATGGCATCAGAGGTGCCGCGGCCCGGACGGAAGCCAAACTGGGAAGTGTGGAGGGTGGGCTCCAGCTGGAGCTTGAGGCGGTTGAGGAGGATGTGAGTGTAGACCTTGCCAGCAATGGGCAGGAGGGAGATGCCGCGGTAGGACTTGCTGCGCGTGGGTGGGCCCGAGGATGCACCCTTGTAGAGGGGGCAGATTGGTGCACAAACACACACACACACACACACACATGCGCACCGCAGATTGGCGACCTAGCGTACGCACTCGGCTTTGCTGCCGACTGGGACTTCTTCGGCGCGCAGTTTGAGCGCGCATTCACGCGGTGGCCGCTTGCGGTCGGAATGGTGAGTACCGCCCTGGTTATTTGATATGGCCCCTTGGTAATTTGATCTGACCATCTCGATTGCACGTGCATGTGTTGTCAGGGGAGGAGGGGGGGCGATACCGTCCTAGTCTTTTGCAGCACAATACAATCATGATATCCCAATCATGCCATGTACTCTCTCGCAGGGCAACCACGAGCGCGACTGGCCGGGCAGCGACGACGCTTTCAACGGGTCAGCGTCCGACTCCGGCGGTGAGTCTCAGCACCACAGTCCACAAGCTAGCCCAAAAGCCAGCCCACAAGCCAGTCCACAAGCCAGTCAACTAGCCAGTCCTCAAGCCAGTCCACAAGCCAGTCCACAAGCCAGTTCACAAGCCAGTCCACAAGTTAGTCCACAAGTCAGTCCACAAGCCAGCCCACAAGCCAGCCCACAAGCCAGCCCACAAGCCAGTCCACAAGCCAGCCCACAAGCCAGTCCACAAGCCAGTCCACAAGCCAGTTCACAAGCCAGTCCAAAAGCCAGCCCACAAGCCAGTCCACAAGTCAGTCCACAAGCCACAGCCCACAAGCCACAGCCCACAAGCCAGCCCACAAGCCAGCCCACAAGCCAGCCCTCAACCCACTTTGCGCTCTGCCAAAACCCCAAATCCCCCCCCCCCACACACACACACACACGCACATGCAAAAACACATGCACACACAAGCGCGCACACACGCGTGCACACACACGCACACACATACACGCACACACACACACACGCGTGCACACACACACACACACACGCGCACACACACTCACCCCGCCCCCCCACACACACACACGCCAGGCGAGTGCGGTGTGCCGACGGTCGTCCGCTTTTCCACGCCGGCGCATGGCCCGGGAGGCAGCTGCGCCGCAGCTTCCGAAGCAGCAACGCCAGGAGCAGGGGGCCCCGGTCCGCGCGTGGCACGCGCGGGGCCCCGCGCGTGCGGCCGCTCCGCCGGCGGCGGCGCGCCTGGCCTGTTCTACTCGTTTGAGCGTGGGCCGGTGCACTTTATCGTGCTCGACTCTGAGGTGGGCTATCATTATAATCGTCCAAGCCCCAACCATATTAAACCAAAACAAGCAGTATCGGCCTGCTGCCCAAGCACGCGTTTTTTAATGCAAACATGTTGTGCAAACATGTTAGCATCCGCACGATGCAAGCAACTGCACAAACCCTGCAGCTGGGAAGCCCTTGCTTACTCATTATTCCATCATTGAGCACACACGTCAACACGGCGCACACACGCGCACACACATGCGATCACACACACACACACACACACACACACGCACACACACACGCACACGCACAAACAGGTGCCGAGCGCTCGCGGCTCGCTCCAAAGCGCGTTTGTGGTGGCTGATCTGGCGGGTGTCGACCGGGCCCGCACACCATGGATTGTCGTCGGGCTGCATCGCATGTGAGTGCAGGATTGGTGGGCTGGGCCGCCCATGCGGGGCGGTGAAGAGATCCTCCCCCTCCTCCCTAAAAAAATGCCTCCCTGAATCCTAAGCATGCCTGTCCCTGAGCCCCCCACCCCAACCCCCCACCTGACCTCCCTACCACAATCCCAACGCCTGAGGCGGCGCCTTCACTTGCGCGGATCAGGCAGCGCCTCAGGCGCGCCGAGATTGCCTGGGGCGTCGCTGCAGGCGCCACCTTGGGCGCCCACCACTGCCTGAGGCGCATCCCGACCGCCTCAAGCTTTGTGACCGCCTTGACTTGCGCGTCTCAGACGTTGGGGCTGTGGTAGGGCCTGCCAACCAGTGGTCCCCGGGAAGGATTATAGTAATTAGTTTTTTGCCGGCTCCAGCAACTTCGACCGCTCATACCAGGCACAATGCACAGCGGGTAGTCATGCAACGCATGCCGTTGTGCTGCTCTCGGCAAGAACTGTCCAACGCATCCCTCCACGCCCTCTCGCACTTAGTGTGGGGTGGTCTCCTGGGAAATGGGAAATCCGGCCCTGAGCGGTATACGGCTCACAGGGGAATCACTGCTGCCAACCCTTGAAACATTAGGATAGGGGCGCCCGGTATGTGGGCGGCATAAGCACTTTGGCACAATAAGGAAGGGGGGAATGCCGCCTTCGAACCGTGCCACTGACACGGAACCACCTTGACCTCAACTCGCCTCCTAGGAGGGAGGGAATGCCGCCCTCGAATGCCGCCTCAACCCTCCTCCAAGGAAGGAGGGAACGCCGCCCTTGAATCGTGTCCCCAAAACTGAACCACCCCGACCTCAACCCTCCTCCTAGCCACACAGGACGTAAAACAGGATTTATCTCATCATAAATGCTTTCGCCCTCGTAACCCCAGTTACGACTACTGACCCCGCGAACAACAGGATGTGGGCGCCCGCAACGTATCGGCACGCGCCCACCGGCGACCTGGACAGCATGGAGCGACTGCAGGAGGACTTTGAGGAGCTGTTCTTGCAGTATGAGGTGCGTGTGTTGCACACACATCCTCCCAGGGGTTGGGGGGGGAGAGGAGAGAGGCAGGCCGGGAAGAGGCGGGAGCTAGCCTATATGGTAGCTAGCCTCGCCAGGCAGCTCCCTCAATCCCACGCCCCGAGGGTGCGTATTGTAAACTGTAAACGGGGGGGGGGGGGCGCGACTTGGAGCGGCTGCAGGAGGAGTTGGAGCAGCTGTTCTTGCAGTACGAGGTGCGTGTGTTGCTCATCCTCTCAGGGGTGGGGGGGTAGGGGAGAGGCTGGCAGGGAAGAGGCGGGAGGGGGGGGGGCGCCTTGGAGCAGCTGCAACCCTACCACAGCCCCATTGTCTATTCGCGCAAGTGAGTGCGGTCATAACGTCTGGGGCGGTCGGGGTTGCGCCTCAGGCGGTGGTGGGCGCCTAAAGCGGTCAGGGTGGCGCCTGAGGCGGTCGGGATGACGCCTGAGGCGGCGCCTGAGGCGATCAGGGGTGCGCCTCAGGCGGCGCCTCGGGCGGTCGGCGCGCCTGAGACGCCGCCTGATCCGCGCAGGTAAATGCGCCGCCCCAGGCGCCGCCTCAGGCGTTGGGAATGTGTTAGGGGCAGTGCTTCCTCGGAGAGGCGGTATGCCGCCGTCGGCGGCACGGGCCGGTACATAAAATAAGGCTGATTGGCAGTCTGCCGCCGGAAATCGCACGAAAAAGGCTCCGCAACAAAATTGGTGCCTTTGGCCAGCCTCCGGCCAGCTTCCGGCCAGCTTCCTGGCAGCTTCTGGCCGGCTTTCGGTCAGCCTCCGGGCAAGAACACTTGGAGGATTGCCCATGCAGTTTGAGGTGCGTGGACCCGGAAGGAGTGTGCGTGTGGCCTGGGAGGCGGGGGCATGCACGTCAGTGGTGTCATTAGCGCCCCCGCAGCCCCCGCAGGCCCCTCTGCGGGGGCAGTTACAGTTACAGTTACATCGGCTTTCCAGCAAAGACTACCTCTAGTCCTAGTACCACCGCCTAGACCCAAGTCCAGTTCTGGCCCTAACAATTACTTGTGAGGGGCGGTAGCCACCAGCCGGCTGCCTGCCAACGTGTAGTCCCAGAGCAAAAAGGAGAGCTATTGTGCGACGCCTCCAAAATAGGTCCTAACTGCTTCTAGGGGATAGGGGGTCAAGTGGCGCTTGCCAATCTACTTGACCGCCGTGGTGGAGGGGCCGGCGCCTGAGGGGCAGCCGGACCGTACACCACGGCTCTCCACCCGACCCTATCCTGAGCACGCTCAAACGCCGTGTCCGAAAAAGTCTTCCAATCAGAACGAGTGCCACTAGTTTCGCCTAGCTGCTGAATCAGTAGCTTAAGAAAATAGTGTCGGGAGGAGGCTGGAGGCCGGCCTTGCTGCCGAGCCACATCCATTGTGCAGTCAAAAGTCGTACGAGGAAGACGAGAAGCCGGCATGCGCATCACATGGCCTAGCCACTGCATTGATCGCTTTGCCACAAGGCTCTCAATTGGCTCAGTGTCGCACGCCTGCCGAATATAAGTTAATCTGTGCCGGTCGACCAGGCGCACACCCAGAATGCGACGAAGGCAGTTAGAGTGGGCAACCTCCAATCGAGTCAGTTGTGTTTTAGTAGGGGCCCATGTTTCGCAGCCGTACAGAAAGTGGGGCAGCACGAAAGTGTTGTAAACCCGCATCTAAGACTGCACTTGCATCTTCTTGCTGGCCCAAATCTTATCAAAAGACGCAACCACGCCCAGCGCGCGACCGACACGCACACCGATCTCCTTTTCCACACCACCACTCTGGGTTATCCAACTCCCTAGATACTTAAATGCAGAGACGGTCTTCACTTAACCACCAGTCAGCGCAAACGTGGGCAGATCCGCGACAAAATCTGCTGGCAAAATCATCACTTCTGTCTTGGCGGCGTTGATTTGCATGCCAAAGCTAGAGGACACTTTGTCAAGGATTTCAGCATAAGCGCCAACTGAGCTGGGTCATGCGAGAACAAACATAAATCGTCGGCATAAATCAGCATTACTATGCGCTCAACCGACGACGACAACACAGAGCCGCCGGCTCGGGTCACGACTGACACGCCAGCCCCCTCTGGCATCATGTCTAGCGCCTTTTTCACTATGTGGGCAATAAAAACATTGAACAACACAGGAGCAATGACGCACCCCTGTCGCACACCAGACGACACGGGGAATTCGTGCCCGATTTTCCCAGCCAGCCGCACGGCAGCTGCGGTGTTGGTGTGAAGATCCTCCAACAGATCAAAGATGTGCGGATGAACACTATATAATCTAAGGACTCTCAACAGTGCCGCACGGTTTATGCAATCGTAAGCTTTAGAATAGTCGACAAATGCCACAGCCATGCATTGTTTGTACTCGGCATGTGCCGCGCTCAGCGAGCGCAGAGTAAAAATTGCATCAACAGTGGCTCTGCTTTTTCTGAAACCACACTGAGCCTCATGCAACTGACCATCAACCTGCGTGGAGACGCGGTGCAGAAGTATGGCAGCGTACATTTTCCCGGCAATAGAGAGAAGGCTTATACCGCGGTAGTTACCAGGGGAGTCACGCGGACCCTTCCCCTTATTTAACGGTGTGATAATAGCAGTTTTCCATTCCCTCGGGGCTCTCCCGACCGCCATACGGCGATGATGACCCGGTGGAGCCATGCGATGGCAGGTGGGCACCGCAACAGCATGGCGTCCAGCTGGTCACGGCCCGGAGCGGCGGCCGAGCGCAACGCTCGCACACACGCCTCCGTCTCAGCCAGGTAAGGGGGGCGCCCGTGCGCCTCGTCCACCTCTGTGGCGCGTGTGAGCTCAAACGCTGCTACATCGTTCTCCAGCTGGTTCAGGGTCTCGTCGCTGAGCTTGGTCTCCCTGCCATATAGCTTGTCGAATGACTCTGTCATGGCCTTGAGCACCCCGTCTGGACCGCTGTGCAGCGCGCCCGAGACGTCCCGCATGCCAGGTGGGATCTGATGGCTGCGGCTGCGGCCCGCCAGCCTGTCGCACGCGCGCGCAAACTGCCGCAGATTCTTCTTGCGTAGCATGTCTTGCGCCTCCGCCACCTGCTGGCCGATCCACCTCTCCTGTCTCTCTGCACAGCTGCGTCAGCCGCGCGATTGGCGCGGTTGCGCTCTCGTTTGGCAGCAGCAGACTTGCTCCTGAGCCATGCCGAGTGCGCGCGCTGGCGGGCGTCCATGAGCCGGAGGGTGCGCTGCGACAGAGTGAACTGCCAGCCGCGCCGCCGGCGGCTGCCGCGTGGAGCGAGGTGGTTGGTGGCCACCTCGCGAATGGCAGCAGCCATCGCGTCGTACTCCGCCTGGGCATCAGCGCCCTCGGACGGCACAGCCTCCAGCAGCCCAAAGCGATCGGACAGCTGGAGGTTGCGGGGGCAAACCGGGGAAATTTGGGGGTACACTGCCAGGGCGAATTGCGGGAATTTCGCCCCGAAGAGTGTGAAATTTGTCGAATTTCGAACTTTTCCGCGAAAATGTTCCTGCGGGGCACTTCGGCATGTTCCCTCCTATGTTGCGGGGGCAAACAGGACATTCTTGGTTCCTTTATGACACCACTGATGCACGTGGGCGGCGGTGAGGGTCGTGTGTGGCACCGAATATGTGGGAGGCGGCGGGGCGCGTGTATTGCAGTGAACGTATTCGACGCCACGAAAAGCCTACACCATTTACCCTGAACCCTCTGCTTTCATGTTTGCCAATGCCACAAAGCATCAGCACCCCCCAGTGATTTTTTTGTTTGTTTATTCCACAGCCGGATTCTGCTTTGGCCGGGTTGACCGTTGATCTCCTCTTTACCGTTTGCCCTCATATATAAGTCGTTTGAAAGCTCCTGACGAGCTCTATCTGGCGCACTCGTCAGACTACAATCCACTGAATGGGTTTAGCTGTGTTCAAGGTCAAAGTACGGCCGGAATACAGCCAAGTGGCTGTGTAAAGCCGAACAGGAAATCACTAGCATCCCCCCGTCTTCCCAAACCACACATGCTCTGCATCCTCGTCAAGGCCACACAAAGCAAACCATCCAGGGCCATGAGAGAGTAGTGTTACAAAGCCACTGCCGGCGGTCACAATCAGTTCCAAAGTTCCAAAGCTCCATATCAGACAGCAGGCACAAGTCCCACCAAAAAGGTCGAGCTACAAAAGTAGCCCACGGTAGCGCTACCCACACGAGGTGGCGGGCACCAAGCAAGCAGCACCGCAAGCCAGGCACCACACTCAGCCCTGACGCAGCCGGAGGCAGACCCCAGGTGTAACCGACTGTAAAGCACAAAGCATCACAAAGCAACCGACACACGTGCATGCTCTGCATCCTCGTCAAGGCCACACAAAGCAAACCATCCCGGACCACGAGGGGTGCACGCGCGTGCTCTGCATGCATGCTCACCAGTGTCACAACGCACCAAAACCCACACTCCCGACAAACTAAATGACTCAGGATCGCCTGCATCGGAATACGGAAAGGCGTCCACGATTCCGAGATCTGCGTCGCCATGCCGTCCCCGGTCGTATACGCCTTTAGAAGTGTCCCTGCCTGTAACGTTCATCATCATCATGCATCCCACTGACCCACAGGTGGACGTCATCCAGGGCACGAGCACGCATACATGCGCACGTGCACGCTCTGCATTCATGCTCGCCATTGCCACAACGCACCAACACCCCTGTGCAATTCCACTCACCCCACAATAGGTGGACGTCGTCATCCAGGGCCACGAGCACGCGTACGCGCGCACGTGCATGCTCGCAGCGGGCAGCTGCATCGAGCCGCCCGCGGGCGCGTACCTCCACAGGCCAACCCTGGGCTCTCTCGCTTCCAGCGGGGCAGCGGAGGGTGGCCCTTCCACAGGGACAGAGGCTCAGGGTGGGGCCTCCTCCGCGGCGGAAGTGCTCGAGAGCTCTCTGCCCGGGGCGTCGGCAGCGGAGGGTGGTGCCCCTGCCGGGGCGGGGAAGCGCGGCCGTTCCGACGACGCCGGTGCCGGCGAGGCTCCGTCAACCGCGTCAACAGGGGCAATGGAGGGTGCTTCCTCGGCCGGAGCGGTGGAGGGTGCCTCCGTTGCCAGGGCCGAGCAGGGCAGTGCGTCCGCTCTGGGCCGCACCCGCGCGCCCGCCGCCTCGCGGCGGGCCCTCGCGTCGACGCGCGCGGCCGGGTCGGCACGCATCGCCGCCGCGGGGCAGAAACGCGGCGCCAAGGCGCAGGGCGCGGCCGCGGGAGGTGCGTTTATTTACAGTTTATACATGTACGCGCCCGGAGGACCACGGGGCGTGAGCTAAGGCCTAGACAACACGTCAAGAGGAGCTCTACTTGTAGAGCCCGCAAGGCCACGCAGCGTGCCGTCGGGCAGGCCGGAGGGACTATTCCCGAGGAATTAAGTGACTCGGGAATGCCTGCAGCAGAATACAGAAAGGCATCTGTGATTCCGACATCCGTGTCGCCTTGCCATCCCCGGGCCGGAGGCAGGAAATGACAGGCACAGATAGGCCTAGGTCATAGCGTGACTGACTGACTGACCGCCCCCCCCCCTCCCCCCTGCGTGCAGGCAACGGTGGCAGCGGTCGCGGGGGCGGCGGAACGCGCCGGGGCCCCGCGGCCCCGGCGCGCGCGCCCGTGTATGTGCTCGCTGGCCACGCGGGCGCCGGCTTCACGCACGGCTTTCCACGCACACTGCCCGACTGGGTGGTGGTCGGCTTCGAGGTGCGTGCGTGTGTGTGTGTGTATGTGGGTGTGGGTGGGTGGGTGGGTGGGTGCATGGGTGTGAGTGTGTGTGCGTGTGTGCGTATGTGTGTGTGCGCGCACGCGCGTGTGCGTGGCGGGGGGGTACCTGATGTTCTCGAGCACTCTGTTGTGCACGCGCTGTCACACGCGCACTCCCTTCAACACACGCAGGAGCGCAACGGCTACCTCCGCTTTGCCGCCTCGTTCTCATCGCTGTCGATGGAGGCGGTTTCCTCAGACGACGGCTCGACGATGGACGCGTTCGAGCTGCGCCGCTAGAGCCGTAGATAGGGTGGTTGGCGCTGGTGGTAGGATTGTGGAGTGGAAGCGGGAGCGTTGGAGGGTGGGTTGGAGAGTGAGACCGGGTGAGTTGGAGAGTGAGGCTTACAGGTTCCTACAGGTGCAGGAGAGACGCTCGGCGACGTGCAAGCAAAATTGCTGGTTGCTGCTAGCAGGTGTTGTTAGGGGGCAGGGTGCTTGTCCCTCGTTAGCTTCTATCGCTCCAGCGTAACCCTTATCAGACCTTTCAGGTCTGAACGGGGAGGGGGGTGCAGGGGGGAGGGGGGGGGGTAAGGGCTGACACTCACGCTGTTGCGTAGGCTGTGGCCGGTGAGATCGGGACAAGCGCCACGCTGGGTAGATGGATCGTCAATCACAGGGGCATCCCAGGGTTCTACACATATGTATCCCTGTGAATATACCAGGCGTTCATGTGCATCTCAACTCCTGCGTCGCGTCCCGTTCAGTGGCATGCCAGTGTGTGTTTGTGTGTGTGTGTGTCCTGACGAGTCTGAGTCTTTCCTGCTGAGTAGTCGCTGACGCACGGCCAGACCCACGGCTACGCGTCACAATCATGCGCCGCCCCGTCCCACAGCCAGCGCCTCAGCTGATCGCCGTCCAAGCCCACGCGCAGCCCGCAGCCATCGGGGCCCTCCGCAAAGCGGTGGGCCTCGAGTGAAACCCCGCCAATGCGCGGTCGCTGCTGCGACAGGTTTACCCGACGCCCCGCGCCCTCGCACGCCAGACTGGACCCCACACTGGACGCGTCCACACTTGGCGCATCCACACTTTCCGTGGCCACACTGCTCAGTAGCGCCTGGAGAAGCTGGAGGGGCGCGTGCCCGGCGCCTCCCTGTGTGTGGGAGGTGAGGCGTGACACACTTGTAGCGTCCACACCGAGCGCATCCACACTTGGCATGTCCACACTGCTCAGCAACGCCTGCAGAAGCTGGATGGGCGCATGCCCGGTGGTTCCCTGTGTGTGTGGGAGGTGAGGCGTGACGAGGGCACAGACGTCCGCGCACGCGCGGGCCGGTTCCCACAACCCATTTACGCCATCCTTACTTGTTGCCATGCGTGAGGAGGGCGGGTGCGCATGCGACCGACGCACCTCTAACAGCAGGCGTTGCAGTGTGCAAGTGTGTGTGTGTGTGCGTGTGCGTGTGTACCCACCTATGCGTGCATGCGCGGACGCCAACCGACACTCACACCTCAAGCAGCAGGCGTCGCAGGCGCGTGGCACCACCAACGCCTGCAGGCGGTGCACTCCGCTGCCCTCGTGTGTGTGTGTGTGCGTGTTCACACACCCATTCGTGCGCATCAACCAGCACCACGATCAAGCAGCAACTGACTCGCACCTGAAACAGCAGGCGTCGCAGGCGCGCGGCGCCGCCAGTAGGCTCTGCCAGTGCTGCAGCACCCCCGTGGGCGTCCCATGCAGCCGTAGCGACGACGAATGCGAGGATGTAGGCGGCATAGGTGCCCTGGTTGGGGCGGGGTGAGGGGATGTGCGTGTGTGTGTGTGTGTGTGTGTGTGTGGCGGTGTGTGTGTGTGTGTGTGTGTAGTGTCCCATGCAGCCGTTGCAGCGACGAATGCGAGGATGTAGGCGGCGTAGGTGCCCTGGTTTGGGCGGGGTGGGAAGATGGGTAGTGGTGGGGTGGGGTTGGATTGGGGTGGGCCACACACACACACACACACCTGGTGGTGCGCCACCACTGGCGCCACGCTGATCTGCTTCAGCGTGGTCAGCAGCTCCGGGCGCAGCAGGAGCTGGTCGGTAGGTAGGCACCCGCGCGGAAGCTGACCGAACTGACGCCGGCCGCCACTGCCACTAACACCGCCAACGTTGCCCTCGCCAGAGCTGCCGCCCTCTTGTGTATCTGACTCTGCTTCGGCTGCTTCGACAGCAGCAGCAGCAGCAGCAGCAGCAGCAGCAACAGCAGCAACGGCAGCAGTAGCAGCGGCAGCAGCAGCAGCAGCGGCGGCAGTAGCAGCGGCAGCAGCAGCAGCAGCAGCAGCAGCAGCGGCGGTCAGCGGAGACCATTCACGCCACACCGCCCCCCACACGTCTCCACCGCCGCGACCGCACGCATTTGGTCCCAGCATGTTGGTCAGGTGGTCGGCAGTCGCCATGAGGACCTGTGTGTGTGTGTGTGTGTGGCCGCACATTTGTGGTCCCAGCATGTTGGTCAGGTGGTCGGCTGTTGCCATAAGGACCTGTGTGTGCGTGTGCGTGTGCGTGCGCGTGTGTGTGTGCGTGCGTGTTTGTGTGTGCGTGTGCGTGTGCGTGTGCGTGTGTGTGTGTGTATGTGTGGTCGATTTTACAGTCCGTCAGACGCCGTTGATGGCGCATACCTGTGTGTGTGTGTGTGTGGCCGCACAATTTTGGTCCAAGCAAGTTGGTCAGGTGGTCGGCTGTCGCCATGAGGACCTGTGTGTGCGTGTGCGTGTGCACGTCTGTGAGCGTGGCCGCACGCATGCGGTCAGGTGTTCGCCATGAGGACCAGTGTTACACACACATGGGAGCTTATGCACGCACACGCGCACTCGCACACACACGCACACACACACGCACACGCACACACACACGCACATGCACACGCACACACAAATGCACACACAAACGCACAAACACACACACCTGCTCCTGGAAGTCCAGCGCCCCATAGTGGCTAGCCCTGTAGTGACCCGCCAGCTGGCGAAGCTCCTCGTCACTCATCGCCGCAGCTCCGCATCGACTGCTTGTGCTGGCACCGCCGTCGCTGTTGCTGTTGCTGCCCATGCGAGCGTCTTCAGTACCGTTGTGTCTGATCCCATGCGTATCCGTGCCCCGCCCGCCAGCTGCTGGGTGCACGCGTGTGTGTGTGTGTGTGTGTGTGTGTGTGTGTGTGTGCTTGTTAGTGTGTGTGTGTGTGTGTGTGCGTGTGTGTGAGTGGGTGTGCATGTGCCGCCGCTGCTGCGCGTGCTGCTGCCGCCAGCGTCGACGGCACCACTGCTACCAACGCCAACGTGAGCCTCACCTCCCGTGCTCGTGCTTGAGCCACCCAGGAGGATATGTAGGCATTCTGGGTGCATCGCAGCCTGTTCCATGAACGTGGATGGTACCTGTGGACAGTATGGGGGAGGAGAGCGAGACGGGGGAGGCGACAGGGAGAGGGAGTGAGAGAGAGAGATAGGGAGGTGTGTGTGTGTGTGTTTAGAAGGGCCCAGGATGACGAGTAGGTCGTCTGGGCGCATCGCTGCTTGCTCCATGAATGTGGATGGGACCTCCAGAGGGGGGGGGATGGAGAGAGAGAGAGCGTGGGAGCGTGAGAGCGTGGGAGTATGAGAGCGTGAATTGTGAGAAAGGAGAGAGTGAGATAGTGAGAGGGTGAGAGAGTGAGAGTGAGATCGTGGCAAAGGAGAGTGAGAGAGTGAGTGAGTGAGTGAGTGAGAGAGTGCGAGAGCGAGAGCGAGGGCGTGTCCGAGTTTACAGCTCGTTCGACTCATATGTTGGTGTGTTGTTGGGGCAGGTGCGCGGTATTCAGTGGGGTTGCGGCCACAGAAGACACACCCACCTCAAGAACGTCGAGCGGCAGGTGCAGCCCCCCGAAGTGCTTCCAGCCGCCGCAGCAGCCGCCGGCGCCGCTGCCTTTGCTGACGCCACCATCGCCGCCGCTGCCTTCATAAGCGCCACCGCCGCGGTCGTCTCCATCAACGCACGTCGCGTCCCCGTCCCCTCCCCCCTGGCTGCTGCCTCCGCTGACGCCACCGCCGCTGCCGCTGCCAAACTCGCGAGCGCCGCCGCTGTCACCGCCGATGCCGCCTGCGTCACTGCCCCCCTCGCGCGTCGCGTCCCTGTCCCCTCCCCCCTGGCTGCTCAGCAACAGGTGGAGCCCGTGGCCAGTCTCATGCAGCAGCTCCCACAAGGCAGGGAGCGCCTCAGCCTGCCCGCCCTGCCAGCGCCATGACAGGCCCAGGGACACGCATGGAGTCCCCCCTCGCCGCCCGGGGAAGTGCAGCTGGCGCGCGCCGTACGCCCCGCCGGGGTCGACATACAGCACGCCAGCCGCCCCGGTCGACGGCACGCGCACGGTGAGCCGCACAACCGACGAACGGCCCCACGCCTCAGTCAGCAAGGGCTCCGGCTGCGTTATGGAGTCATTGTTGCCTGCACACAGAGGTGTTCAGGGGGGAGGGGGGGGGGGGCAGTTCGTTCACGGACAGTCGCACGACCGACGAACGACCCCACGCCTATGCCAGCGGGGACTCCGACGGTGTCACAACATCTCTGATGCCTGCACGCAAGGGGTGTCCGAGGTGTGTGTGAGTGTGTGTGTTTAGGGGGGAGGGGGGGGGGCAGTTAGTGCACGGTCAGCTGCACGACCGACGAACGGCCACACGCTTCGGCCAGCAAGGGCTCCGGCTGCGTTATGGAGTCATCGTTGCCTGCACAGTGGTGTTCAGGGGGGAGGGGGGGGGGCAGTTTGTTCACGGACAGTTGCACGACCGACGAACGGCCCCACGCCTCTGTCAACAAGAGCTCCGGCTGCGTTGTGGACGCCACGTCACCACCAATGCACAGGGTGTGTCCAAGGGTGTGTGAGTGTGTGTGTGTGTGTGTGTGTGTTGGGGGTGGGGTGGGGGGGGGGCAGTGCACGCTCTGCCAGTGCGCGCTCGGCCAACACAGGCCCCGATGTGTTTTTGGCGATCGGCGCCAGCGCTCACAGGGGTGGATCAGAAAGCCCCCCCACCCCCCCAGTGGCATGGCGCGCACGCAAACGCGAGCACCGCAGCAGCTTTGCTTGACGACCCACCACCGTCACCGCCGCCTTTGCCACCGTCGCCGTCGTCACCCCGCGAGAACCCGAGCCGCGCCCATCCACCGCCGTCCCCTTCCGTGTCGGTGCGACTGCCCCCCGCGTCTCTTCGGTCGCTGCCACTCGCATCGCCGCCGCGTGATGAGAACCCGAGTCGCGCCCATCCATCGCCGTCAGCTGTGCTGTTGGTGCCGGTGCTGCCATCGCCGCTGTCCGCGTCTGTCTGACCGCTGCCACTCGCATCGCCGCCGCGTGATGAGAACCCGAGCCGCGCCCATCCATCGCCGTCAGCTGTGCTGTTGGTGCCGGTGCTGTCATCGCCGCTGTCCGCGTCTGTGGGACCGCTGTCACTCGCATCGCCGCCGCGTGATGAGAACCCGAGCCGCGCCCATCCATCGCCGTCAGCTGTGCTGTTGGTGCCGGTGCTGCCATCGCCGCTGTCCGCGTCTGTGGGACCGCTGTCACTCGCATCGCTGCCGCGTGATGAGAACCCTAGCCGCGCCCATCCACCGCTGCCTCCTTCGATGTCGGTGCGACTGCCCCCCGTGCCTGTCTGGTCGCCTCTGCTGGCGGCGCTGCACAATGACTCGGCCTTTCTTTCCCCGCCCGCGTCGGCGGTGCTGCCAGGGAACACAGTCTCCGTTTCTTCCTCCTCGCCCTCGTCCACATCCAGGTGGATGCCAAACATGCGTGAGGTGAGTTCGCCGAGTCCTGCAAGCAGTGGCACACGGGGCCGGGGTTGACACTCAAAGTCAAAGAGCCCCGGGTGGCAAGTCCAATGGCAGGTGGGGGTTTTAGAGTGTGTTCCCACTCTGACCTTGAAAGTTTTCTAGAAAACTGTATAGTCGCGCTAGAAGGCCCCCGAACTGTCTCCCAGTGAATCCAGAAGACGTGTTTTTTCTTCTAGTCTCAGTTGACATTCAGTCGTCGTCACTAGCGTCTCCGACGTTGAGAACGCTTCAGTCAAAGTCGCTGCCCACCCTTCTTCCAGGCTAGAAGGAACTTCTAGGCCGTGAGTTGGAACACACCCTCAGTGGGAAAACAAGTTCGGGAGGGGTCGTGTGGCCCCAAAGGTACAAGCCTCTACCTATGAGCAAGGGACGCAGCTGCATGCAGCCCCCCCCCCCCCTCCCCCTTCTTGCTGCCCCCTCCTCCTCTTGCCCCCCCGCCCCCTGCTCCTCAGCAGCATGCACACACATGCACACTCCCACCTGCCAGTACGGGGCGCAGCTGCATGCGGCGCAGCACACCACCCTCGCCCCCCTCCAAGCTTCCTCCGCCCCCTCCTCCCCCTCCTCTGCTTGCAGCAACCAGAGGATAGGCTTGCGACAGGAGCAGCTGTTGCGCGTACGCGACATCCCATGGGGCGAGCGCGGGCGCGGGCACGGTGGCCCCGCTGCCGCCGCCGCCGCTAATTCTGCCGCCGCCGCCGCTGGTGCTGGTGGTGCCAGCGCCGGCGCTGGTGCCAGTGCCGGTGCCACCGCTGCTGCTTCTGCTGACGCCGCCAATGCCGACATCGCCGCCACTGCTGCAGCTTGCGCACTCTCCACTGCCACGTCCGGACGCCTCCCCTCTCTCGCGCGCCAGCGCGTGCGCCATGCGGGCCACCTGTGCGCGCGTGTGTGTGTGTGTGTGTGTGTGTAGGTGTGTGTGCGTTCGTGTGTGTGTGTGTGTGTTTGTGTGTGTGTGTGTGCATGCGTTTGTGTGTGTGTGTGTGTGTGCGCGCGCGCGTGTGTGTGTGTGTGTGTGTGTGAGTGTGTGAAGCAAGAGCCGTACCAGGAAGCCCACTAAATGTACCTGTGCGGCTGCCGCCGGTGCCGCAGCTGCAGCCACCCCCTCCAAAAGTTCTGCTGCCGCAAGAGGGTGGCCAAGTGCAAGCGAGGGCGCCGCGCGGTGCGCCGCTGACCGCTCGTTGAGCGCACTCGCGAGGGCCTCCCTGCACGGCACACGCAATTGATATTTTTTAGGGTTTGGGTGTTTGGGCTGAGGATTTAGGCCGTGGCTGCTGCAAGGGGTGGCCAAGTGCAAGCGAGGGCGCCGCGCGGTGCGCCGCTGACCGCTCGTTGAGCGCACTCGCGAGGGCCTCCCTGCACGGCACACGCAATTGATATTTTTTAGGGTTTGGGTGTTTGGGCTGAGGATTTAGGCCGTGGCTGCTGCAAGGGGTGGCCAAGTGCAAGCGAGGGCGCCGCGCGGTGCGCCGCTGACCGCTCGTTGAGCGCGCTCGCGAGGGCCTCCCTGCACGGCACACGCAATCGAGTTTTTTTAGGGTTTGGGTGTTTGGGTTGAGGATTTAGGCCGTGGCTGCTGCCAGGGGGTGGCCAAGTGCTAGCGAGGGCGCCGCGCGGTGCGCCGCAGACCGCTCGTTGAGCGCGTGCGCGAGTGCGTCTCTGCACGGCTTGCGCAATTGAGTTATTTTAAGGTTGAGGTGTTTAAGTTGAGGATGTATTAGGGCGCCGCTGCCGCAAGGGGGTGGCCCGACAGGTGGCCCGACGCGAGCGAGGGCGCCGCGCAGTGCGTCGCTGACCGCTTGTTGAGCGCGCGCGCGAGGGCGTCCCTGCAAGGCACACGCAATTGAGTTACTTAAAGGTTAAGGTGTTTGGGTTGAGGATTTAGGCCGCGGCTGCTGCAAGGAGGTGGCCCGACGCGAGCGAGGGCGCCGCGCGGTGCGCCGCCGATCGCTCGTTGAGCGCGCGCGCGAGGAAGTCCCTGCGTGGCACGCGCGCTTGAGGTTTTCAGGGTTCAGACCCCAAATGGTTTTGTTTGTTTTTGGGTCGAGGGTTTAGGGCGCGGCTGCCACAAGGCGGCGGGGCCCAATGCGAGCGAGGGCGCCGCGCGGTGCGCCGCTGACCGTGCGTTGAGCGCGCGCGCGAGGGCGTCCCTGCGCGGCACATACACTTGAGTTATTTAAAGGTCAAGGTGTTTGGGTTGAGGATTTAGGCCGCGGCTGCTGCAAGGAGGTGGCCCAACGCGAGTGACGGTGCCGCGCGGTGCGCCACTGATCGCTCGTCGAGCGAGCGCGTGAGGGCGTCCCTGCGCGGCATGTGCACTTGTACTTTTGACACCGCCCCTGGTGGTGTAGCCCGCCCGTCTGCGTAGCTCCCTAGCCCCCTCCCCCTCCCCACATGCACCCCCACCCACCAGTGATCCCCCTGCAAGTCGTATACCGCTCGGGGCCGGATTTCCCATTCCCAGAAAACCACCCCACACTTGGTGGGAGAGGGCGTGGATGGGTGCGTTGCAAAGCTCTTGCCGAGATCAGCACAGCGGCACGCGTTGCGTGGACACCCGCTATGTATTGCACCTGGTATGAGCGGTCAAAGTTGCTCGAGCCAGGGGGACAATTAAGTACCAAAATCCTTTCCAGGGGTCACTGCTGCCCACCCACACGCATGGTGGTTTCCTATTGAACCCCTAGGTGGATAGAAAACTGGAGTTTCTGTCGAATGAGACTTTCCAAGTGTGAAGTGAGATTTACAGAAGCCTCTTATGGTGCTAGCACCCTAAGATTCCTGTCCGTCTTCTTGGGTCGCTAGCACCGCTCTCTTTCTCAGTCAGTTTGCGGCTTCACGTTCTGTTGGCAGCCTTTTGGATACCACCCACCCACCCTGCTGAAAGGTGGTCTACAATGTGCATTTTCAAGGAGTTGTGGACTTCTACGTTCTGTTTTACAGAGTTGGAGAGTTGATGAGAGTGGTGCTTAGCTGCAGAGTCCGGCCGCTCGACATTGGTCGTGGATAGTGACTGCCACACCTTGCGGCGGGTCACCATCTGCGGCCGGTGGAGGTCTGGCTCTGCCCCGAGCCGTGACCTCCGTGGTCACGCGTGACTGCAATCAATCGAACACTACTGAAAGTCTGATACAGAAACGCACCTCGCCACCGCCAGCTCTCTGAGCCCCCTCCCTCCCACACATACACACATACCACACACACGCCCCCCCACAGGCACCTCCCCCCCCCACACACACACTTCCCCCCCCCCCCACACACATGCACCTCGTCACCGCCAGCGCGCCACACACACACACGCAACCCCCGCCCACACACTCCCCCCACACAAACACCCTCTCCCCCACACATGCACGCACCTCGCCACCGCCAGCTCTCTGCGCGACACACACACACACGCCCCCCCCCCACACAAGCACCCCCCTTCCACAAACAAACACCCTCCCCCCCACACACGCACGCGCCTCGCCACCGCCAGATCTCTGCGCGCCCTCCCCCCCCCCTCCCCCCCCCACACACAACGCACGCACCTCGCCACCGCCAGCTCTCTGCGCGCCCTCAGCAGTGCGACCTTGCGCGGCATGACGCCGCGCTCGTACACTGCCCTGCATGTGTTTGTGTGCGTGTTGTGTGTGCGTGTGTGCTGTTTGCGCGTGTGTGTTGTGTGTGTGTTGTGTGTGTGTGTGTGTGTCAGAAATCTACGAGCCTCAGCGGTCAAGTGGGTTGGCAAGCGCTACAAGCCGACGATACTGTTACTGCCAAAGGCGGGTGGCACGCCCCCAGCAGCGCACCGCACCATGCAACGCGCGTACACCGCTCTGCATGTGTTTGTGTGCGTGTGTGTTGCTGGCATACAACTACGAGCCTCGGCGGGTGGCACACCCTCAGCAGCACACCACACAACACGCACACCGCTGTGCATGTGCCAGCGTTTTTGGCAGTCAGTCAAAGCAACGCATGATGCGCGAGGTGTCGCGAGCTGCACCTCCTTCCACAGAAACGACAGTGGAACCTCACCCCCCCCCGCCCTCTCACCGCCTCAGCGCCGCACTCCCATGCCACCTCAGCAGCTGTTGCACCGTCGCGCGGTCCAGGGGGACCACGCCGCACGGCAGTCCCGCGGCGCCCGCGCGCGCGAGCAGCGGGGCCAGTGACGCGTCGCGCGCCCACCACGCGGGCTCCCCCGCACCGCCCTCCTCGTCGCGCACATCTCCGCCGCCACCGCCTTCACCCGCCTCGCCCGCGCCGCCCTCAGCACCTTCGCCGTTCGCCGCGGCGCCCGGCCGCTTCCGCTCCTCCCCCGCTTCCTCCAGCCACTCCGCCTCCACGGGTACATTATCTAGCACGAGAAGCAGCGGCGCGCCAGCGCTCCCCAAAGACGCAGAGCGCGCCGGCGGCGCGGCCACAGCGTGCTGCAGCGCCACGGCAGCCCCGCGCTCGGCGCGCGCGGCGGCCGCGGCGGCGGCCGCGCGCGCGCTTGCGCCGCCACCGCGCGCGCCGCCGCCGCCGCGGCTGCCGCCCTCAGGGCCCTCGGTGAGATCCAGCGCGAGGCCCGCATCGTCACCGCCGCCACCGGCGTTGCCGCCGCTGCCGCCGCCCGCGCGCGCGCGCGGCGCGTGCGCCGTGCCGGCCTCCAGGTCGAGCCCACCGCGCGCGCGGAAGGGGGAGAGCAGGAGGCGGGCGAGCGTGGCACGCGCGCGCAGCTCTGCGATCGTGCGCTGCTGCTGCTGCTGCTGCTGCTGCGCCCCATGCATGCCCACTCCCTGCTGCTGCTGCTGCTGCTGCTGCGCCCCATGCATGCTCACTCCCTGCTGCTGCTGCTGCTGCTGCTCCCCCATGCGCTGGCTCTGCTGCTGCTGCCCTGCCGCCTCCAAGCGCGAAACCTGCTCCTCCGCGGCGCGCCCGACCCGGTGCACCTGCACACATTCACACTACCGTAGTCGCCCAGAGCCTTTGCGAATTATTATTGTATCGTGTCGAACCCCCGTGAGAGCCCTGGCGAATTATTATCATGTCGAACGCCCTTGCGAAGTCGAAACTAATATAAACGCAAAAAAACGCGATTGTGGGCGTCAAAACGACGGAAACGACGGAAATTGACCCCGGCCGAGCTGCCATGGAGCAATTAAACAATCCGTTTTTTGAACCCGCACGGCAGGGGCAGCAGCCTTACCTGTGCAGTACAGCCCCCACACTGCTGCGTACAACCCGGGCGAGCGGTACACGTACTGCTCGTACTGCCCCACACTTCCCCCCCACACACACCTTTGCGTACAGCCCGGGCGAGCGGTATACTTACTGCTCGTATTTTTTGCACGCGGACTTCACCTTGGCCCCGGCCGCACGCCAGAACCACCCCCACAACCACATTTGCGTACAGCCCAAGAGCGGTTCACGTACTGCTTGTACTGCCCCACACTTCCCCCCCACCCCCCACACCTTTGCGTACAGTCCGGGTGAGCGGTACAAGTACTGCTCGTACTTCTCGCAAACAGACGCAACCTCGGCCCGGCTGCGCGCCACAACCACCCCCACAACCACGTTTACGTACAACCCCGGCAAGTGGTACACGTACTGCTTGTACTGCCCCTCACTTCCCCCCCACTCCCCACACCTTTGCGTACAGGCCAGGCGAGCGGTATACATACTGCTCGTACTTCTCGCACGCGGATGCCACCTCAGCGCCGGCCGCCCGCCACGCACTGAAAGGAGTGGACAGACGCAAGAGGCTGGGTTTCAGGATTTGGGGTCTTGAAAGAAGTTTTAGGTTGCAGGTGTTAGGGTGAAGGGCTAGGGTTTTAGGGTTTTGGGTCTCGAAAGAGGTTGTGGGTTTTAGGTGTCAGGGCAAAGGGCCTCCAAGTTTATGATTTACCCCTCTCATCCTATACGCACGCACCAGTCAGGGTGGCGCTCGGCGCAGTGGCGTGCCTTGGCGTGCGTGCTCTTCAGCTCTGCCACTAGGTCGTCCATCAGTCCGAGGAGCTGGGGCTCGTCCCCGCAGGCGCTGCATGGAGGGTGTGGAGGGTGTGGAGGGTGTGGAGGGGTGTGGAGGGGTGTGGAGGGTGTGGAGGGTGTGGAGGGGAGTGGAGGGAGTGGAGGGTGTGGAGGGTGTGGAGGGTGTGGAGGGTGTGGAGGGCGTGGAGGGTGTGGAGGGTGTGGAGGGTGCGGAGGGTGTGGAGGGAGTGGAGGGTGTGGAGGGTGTGGAAGGTGTGGAGGGTGTGGAGGGTGTGGAGGGTGTGGAGGGTGTGGAGGGGTGTGGAGGGTGTGGAGGGTGTGGAGGGTGCGGAGGGTGTAGAGGGAGTGGAGGGTGTGGAGGGTGTGGAAGGTGTGGAGGGTGTGGAGGGTGTGGAGGGTGTGGAGGGTGTGGAGGGTGTGGAGGGTGTGGAGGGTGTGGAGGGAGTGGAGGGTGTGGAGGGTGTGGAGGGTGTGGAGGGTGTGGAGGGTGTGGAGGGTGTGGAGGGAGTGGAGGGTGTGGAGCAGGGTGGGGCCCGAAACTCCACACCCCCATTCCCGCAACCCGTAACTCAGGCGCCCCTTCCCAGTAACCTCCAGTAACCCCCCGTAACTCCAGTAACTCGATCGGCAGCCAATGCGGCGGCTGGTCGACCGTGGTGTGGGGGCTGAAGAAAAAAGTCCGATCTCCTCCCTTGACCCTCCGTGGCACTTCCAGAGGTTAGATTGGCCTGATGCAGGCACGCTTTGGTCATCTTTTGGCGATGCGAGGGCCTGGAGGGCGCCGATTCGCACTTTCAGCAGCGTTTCACACTTTTCTGAATTACGGGTCGAGTTACTGGGTTGTGGGCAAGGCTCTCCAGTATCTCCCGTAACAGTTACGGCCGGGGTTGAGTTACGGGAGTTACAGTTACGGGCCCCACCCTGGTGGAGGGATGTGGAGGGGTGTGGAGGGTGTGGAGGGTGTGGAGGGTGTGGAGGGTGTGGAGGTGTGTGAAGGTGTGTGGATGGGGCGCGTGCACTCACTTGGGGGATAGGGTGTATGGGCTTACGGTTTGAGGGCTGAACTTTTTGGTAGGTTCAGGTTAAGGGTTCAGGAGTTAGGCTCTCCAGCACCGCGCGAAAGTGAGTTTCCAGACGCGGTTTGGCCGCGCAGCAGCCAACAAGTAGGAGGTCCTCGACTCCTGGGGTTCAGGGTTGACATTTCAAGTTCATAGGTTCAGGGTTCGGGGTTTAATTTTTGTACTCACCAACATGCGTGGAGGAGGGTATCCAGACGCGGCTTTGCTCTGTGCGCAACCAACATTTCGGGTTGAGGATTCGGGGTGAACACTTCGAGTTCTTATGTGTAGGGTTAAGGCAGGATTTAGGGTTCAGGGTTTTCACTCACCAACATGCACGGAGGAGGGTATCCAGACGTAGCTTGGCTGCACGCAGCCAACAATTAGGGTTCAGGGGTTAGGATTCAGGGTTGACGTTACAAGTGAATAGGTTTAGGGTTCAGGTTTCGGCTCACCAACATGCACGGAGGAGGGTATCCAGACGCAGCTTGGCTCTGCGCAGCAACCAACACTTAGGGTTGAGGATTCAGGGTTTTAACCAGGTTTTAACCAGGTTTGAACAGTTCTAGTTCTTATGTTTAGTTAGGGTTTAGGCAAGGTTTAAGGTTCAGGGATTTTACTCACCAACATGCACGGAGGAGGGTCTCCAGACGCGACTTGGCTCTGCGCGCAGCCAACACTTTGGGTTTACGATTCAGGCTGAAGAGTTTGAGTTCTTGTGTTTAGAGTTAAGGCAGGGTTTAGGGTTCAGGGTTTTTACTCACCCAACATGTACGGAGGAGGGTCTCCAGACGCGGCTTTGCTCCGCGCGCAGCCGACACTAGGGGTTCAGGGTTCAGGAGTCAGGGTTCAGGGTTGAGGGTTCAAGGTTCAGTAAAATTTCCTTGAAATGGTTGGGGGTTTTACTCACCAACATGCACGGAGGAGGATATCCAGACGCGGCTTGGCCGCGCGCAGCCAGAATGTGCGAAGAGCCTCGGGGGTGCACACCTGGGGCGTGCGTGCATGCGTGTGTGGGCGTGTGTGGGCGTGTGGTGTGTGTATGTGCGTGTGAGTGTGTGTGTGTGTGTGTGTGTGTGTGTGCGTGTATGTGTGGTTTGGGTGTGTGAGGTGTGTGCGTTTGTGGGGAGGGTGGGTGGTGGGCAGCCGGAACGCGCAAAGAGCCTCGGGGTTGCGCACCTGGGGTGTGCGTGCATGCGTGTGTGTTTGGTGTGTGTGTGTGTGTGTGTGTGTGCATGCATGGGTGTGTGTGTGGGGGGGGGGGGGTATGTGTGTGTAGGGGGTGCATGAGTGCGCTTGTTCGAGTGTGTGCGTGTGGAATCGTGGGTGTTCGCACAGTGCCTGGGGTGCACACACACACATAGAGAGAAACACACACACACATACAACCAACCAACCAACCAAGCGTTACATTAGGCCGTCCGCATGCACCGGCAATGCCTGCACTACTAACAGCAATACACCCCGGCAATTGTTACGAGGTCTACCCGTGCACTGGGATGCCTTTCGAATAGCGGGTGACCGACCAGCGCCTGGATCGAGTGGATAGTATCCTTGGGTTGGGGGGGGGTCACACACACACACTCACACACACGCACACACACGCGCACGCACGCACTCACCAGGGGTTACCTTGGGGCTGTCCGGCTGTCAGTTTTCCTGGAGAGGGCCTCCCAGACTCTCCGACTTCCGCAGCGCTCCTCGTTTTTCTCGGGATTTTGTTTTTTTGCGTTTTTTCCGGCTTTTTCGAACGCGCCCCATTCGCTTCTTATTGGCAAACCGCCCTTTGGGCAGTCTCCTCATCGGAATCCGATCGGCAAGGAAAACTCGTGCACGCACGCCAGTGTTTCCGTAAGCCACCTTGCAACCCGACAAAGTGCACTTTCGGGTTGAGATCGGCCTATTTGGGCTGGCGTGTCGGGTTGAGATTGCGCGAATGTTACATTTTTACACCCTTTCCGCAAAAAAAAAGCCTCCGGCGGGTTTATAATGGGGAGTCAGCCGCGAGGCCCGGGTTGAGCCGTCATGTCCCCAAGATTCTTAGCGGAACCACTGACGCACGCATGTACACATGCACACACGCGTACACACACGCACGTCTCCCACACACACACATGCAGGCACACACACATGCACACCTGCTGCGGCAGCCCGCACAGTCCAACTGCGGGTCGCTGCTTCGCTGCTGCCGCTGCTGCCCCTGCTGCTGCTGCTCCTGCGCCTGCTGCTGCTCCTGCTGCTCCTGCTCCTGCTGTTCCTGCTGCTGCGCCCGACTGCGGTTGGCCACCGCCACCAGATGCGGCGGCAGTTACCGTGGCAGCACGCGCACCCAGCTGCGCTGCACGCCCTTGCCGCATGGCCCCGGCCACCACCGTGATGGCTGCACGGGGGACTGCTGCATGGCTGCAGCCCACCGCTGGCGCAGGCACACGCGTGCGCCGCATCGGCGCGGCCTGCCGAGCTTGCGCACCCAGCTGCACTGCGTGTCTGTGCTGAAGTGCTGCAGCATGGCGGCAGCAATGCGCACGCACGCCATGCGCGGCGGCGCATGCACGCCATGCAGGCATGCGTGCTGCAGCCATGCGGGGCAGGGTGTGGCTGCAGCGGCTCCCCATCATCTCCATCACGGCCATCGCGAAGTAGTGGGGCTTAGTGGGGCCTATTGAGGCCTAGTGGGCCAGCGTCTGTCACCACCCATACCAATTTTGCTCGTATTGTCAACTCGCCGCCTTGACGAACCCTCTGAAATTAGCAATCTCCTGACGACTCCTCTGCAATTAGCAATCTCCTGAGACCACCAGAAACGTACGTGTACGTGGGATTACGTGGATTCACACCTGGCCTGCCACACATGTCGAGGAAGCAAAGACTCCTTGCCAAGGAGGCGCAATTGTGCACGCCCTGCAATTGCGTGCGTGTTGGCGGCCCCGCAATGAACACCTTCCATCGCCGGCTGACGAAGGCGGCGAAGAAAGTTGGGTCCAGCGCGCACACGCTGAGCCAGTTTGTTTCCTACTCCGCCGAAAAACTGGCCCCAGACAGCTCCTCTCACGAGCCCGACTACCGCGCGCCACCCCTGTTGTCGTACGCGCACCACCGTGGGCATACCGAGTCTTCGGGTGAGAGGAGGGGATGGTAATACGTGTTGCGTGATGCAACGTCACGCAACCAAGGCACCCTCGTTGGCCCATGCATGCATGCCGCATGCGTCTAAATCGGCACGAGGTGCCTTGATGGGCCAATTCTGGGCCAATGCGTTGGTGGTTGATTGGGTGAGTGCATGGTGTCAGACCCAAGTCACACCAGGCATGCGCACGCATGCAGTGCAACTCTGTGTCTCCTCTGCACTCAGTAGTATACTTTGCTGTAGTGGACACAGCATCACAGCTGCACCAGCACCAGCAGCACGCTACGGCCTGCTAGGGTTTGGGTGTTGCCGCGCTGGTGCTGCGAGGCCCTGTTGCATCGCATGATTAACCCCATCAGGGCCTGGCAGGCCAACCCGCTCTGCACGCACGCACACACGCACGCACACACACACAAACACATACACAGACACACACACACACACACACACACACACACACACACAAACGCCCCGACCCCCACCCCCACCACTACCCCACCCACCCACCACCCACAAACACACATCCCCCCCCCACGCACGCCCTCCCACACACGCACACACACACACACGCTCACCCCCCCCCACACACACACGCTGCTGCAGGCAGTCTGTCTGGCCTGCGTGAGGAGAACGAGGATGGCAGACACATGCCCCCCCACACGCGCACACACACACACACACACGCGCTTCTGCAGGCGGTCTGTCTGGCCTGCATGAGGAGAACGAGGATGACAGCTTTGTTGAAAAGGAGGGGGGCGTCGAGGTGGATGGGGAGTGGCGGACAAGCGCCAGCCCATCAGCAAAGCAGGCGAGTCCGCTGTGTGTCTGTGTGTGGGGGGGTGGGTGGGGGGGGCATGTGTGTGAGTGTGTGTGTGGGGGGCATGTGCACGTGTGCGTGTGTGTGGGTGGTGGTGGGTGTATGTGTGGGGGGCATGTGTGTGTGGGGGGGGAGGGGCATGTGTGCATGTGTGTGTGTGTGTGTGTGTGCGTGCTCGATCGCATGCACGTGCATGTGTGTATGTGTGGGGGGAGGCAAATGCCTGGACCCATGCCCTCAGGGACACTTCCATCAACATCCCTGCCCAGCGATGATCTCTGCCAGCACAGCACCACCCTTTGCACACACACACACACACACACACACACACGCACACACGCGCACACACACACACACACACAAACGCACACACACACACACACACATACACGTACACACACACATACACACACAGACACACACACAAAGACACACACACACACACGCACATATGCCCCACCTAGCCATACACACTCTTGCAGGTGCCCGTGGGGCTGACACACACACACACACGCACACACACACACACACACTCACACACTCGCAGCCACCCACATTGTCCCGCACCGAGCCCATGCCTCGACGCGTCTCACAAGTGGGGCTGGGGCACGAACACACACACACACACACACACACACACACACACACACACACACACACACTCGCAGCCGCTCGCAATGCCCCGTACCGAGCCCATGCCTCGCCGCGTGTCACAAGTCGGGCTGGAGGGCTCGGAGCCTGGTTGGTGGGCGAAGCCTGGCCGAGGGGTTGACTATCTGGTTATGTGTGTGAAAGAGGTGAGTGTGTGGGAGTCTGTGTGGGTGGGGTTGTGTGTGTGGGGGCCATGTGCATGCGTGTGTGTGCGTGTGTGTGTGTGTGTGTGTGTGTGTGAAGGGCAAAGCCTGGGTGGTGGGCGAAGCCTGGCTGAGGGGTCGACTACCTGGTTATGTGTGTGAAGGAGGTGGGCCGAGTGTGTGGGTGTGTGTGGTGTGTGTGTGTGTGTGTGTGTGTGTGTGTGTGTGTGCAGGGCAGAGCCTGAGTGGTGGGCAAAGCCTGGCCGAGGGGTCGACTACCTGGTCATGTGTGTGAAAAAGGTGGGTGGTGTGTGTGTGTGTGTGTGTGTGTGTGTGTCTGGGTGGGTGGGGGAGGGGGGCTTGTGCATTCGTGTGGGTGTGGGTGTGGGTGTGGGTGCAGGGCAGAGCCTGGTTGGTGGGCGAAGCCTGGCCAAAGGGTCGACCATCTGGTCATGTGTGTGAAGGAGGTGGGCGGAGTGTTTGTGTGTGTTTGTGTGTGTGGGGGTGGGTGGAGGTGGGGGGGGGCATGTGCATGCGTGTGTGTGTGTGTGTGTGCAGGACAGAGCCTTGGTGGCGAGCGAAGCCTGGCCGAGGGGTTGACTATCTGGTCATGTGTGTGAAGGAGGTGGGTGGAGTGTGTGCGCGTGTGTGTGTGTGTGTGTGTGATGCGATGCGGTGCGAGGCCCTAAACCCGGAAACATGTATACACGCAGGCATGAGACCTGGGAGTCGCCAAGTACGCCACCCACACATTGTCATCTGCCACACATTGGCACACACACATTCACACTCTGCATGCACGCATTCACACATCCACACATTCACACATTCACACCCTGCACACATGCAAGCACGAGACCTGGGAGTCGTTGACCACGACACCCACACACTGTCATACACACATTCACACTCTGCATGCACGCATTCACACTTTGCACGCATTCACTCATTCACACACTGCACGCACGCAGGCACGAGACCTTGGAGTTGTCGACTACGACACACACTCAACATCGTCCTACGTGAAGGTGGGGAGGGGGGGGCTGGTGTGTGTGTGTGTGTGCGCGCATGTGTGTCTTGTGTGCGTGCGTGCGTGTGTGTGTGTGTGCTGATGCACGGTTGCTGATGCACGGCCCTGTTACCCGCCTTCATTTCTGAACACGAAACACACTCAACGTCGTCCTACGTTAAGGTGGGGGGCTGGGGGGTTTGGGGGGGAAGGTATGTGTGGGGGGGGGCTAGCAAAGTGCAGGACTGGAGGTTCTTCTGAAGACAGCGACATAGCCATAGCTACATAGCCATATGGAGGTTCTTCTAAACCCCAACCAAACCCTAACCCCCCATGTAGGTGTCTGTCGGCGACCCAAGCAAGTCTGCCTTGTGGTCCTGTGAGATGGACTGCATCAATTAAATTGGATCAATCGAATGAATTGAACAAATGAATGCATTGAATGTTTGGACATCGTCGAATTGAATGAATGTATTATGCTGCCGCAGGTGTCTGTCGGCGACCCGAGCAAGCCTATGGAGGCGCGCACGCGCGTGTGCCACCGCAACCGCCACCCCATGTGGGAGCAGGTGCGAGGTTGGAGAGGGGGAGAGGGGGACAGGGGGAGAGGGGGACAGGGGGAGAGGGAGAGAGGGATCCAACCATCGAACCCAGTGCTTCTTCTTCCCCCCGGAATCCTGCCCCACCGACACGCGTACTTCCATCTCTGTCTATGGAACTGCGCGTCCACCCTCTCGCTCTTTTGCTGTATCACTCTCACTCTAACTCTCACTTCCACTCCCCCCCCTCCCCCCTTCCCATCCCAGTGCTTCTTCTTACCCATCGAATCCTGCACCACCGACACGCGCGTGTCCATCTCCGTCTACGGCCGCTCTGCCACTCTCTCTTCACTCCCTCGCTCTCCCACTCTCTCACTCACAATCTCACCCACCCGAACTGTCGCTCTCACTGTCCCCATCCCAGTGCTTCTTCTTCCCCATCAAATCCTGTACCACCGACACGCGCGTGTCCATCTTCGTCTACGGCCGCTCTGCCACTCTTTCTTCACTCCCTTGCTCTCCCACTCTCTCACTCACAATCTCACCCACCCGAACTGTCGCTCTCACTGTCCCCATCCCAGTGCTTCTTCTTCCCCATCGAATCCTGCACCACCGACACGCGCGTGTCCATCTCCGTCTACGGCCGCTCTGCCACTCTCTCTTCACTCCCTCGCTCTCCCACTCTCTCACTCAAAATCTCACCCACCCGAACTGTCGCTCTCACTGTCCCTCTCCCAGTGCTTCTTCTTCCCTCTGGAATCCTCCAACACCGACACGCGCGTATCCATGTCTGTCTACGGGCGCTCTGCCACTCTCTCTCTCTCTCTCTCTCTCTCTCTCTCTCTCTGTCTCTCTCTCTCTCTCCCCTCTCTCTCTCCCCGCTCTCACTCTGGCACTAACTCACTCTCACTTCCCCCCCCCAACCCAACCCAGTGCTTCTTCTTCCCCCTCGAATCATGCACCACCGACACGCGCGTGTCCATCTCCGTCTACGGTCGCTCCGCCGTCAACACGGAGCACTTCAGCGGCCACGTGCTCACGACGCTCGGCCACCTTCTGGAGCCGGTGACCGAGGTCATTGAGCCGGCGGGCGCGTGGTACAGGTGGGGCGCTGTAACTGAGACAACACAACGCAACTGACTGCTGACTGTACACGCACGAGTGCATAACCTCCCACAACTACCCACAACATGCTTGGCCACCTGCTAGAGCCGGTTACCGAGGCCATTGAGCCAGCGGGCGCGTGGTACAGGTGTGGCGCTGTTACTGATTTGCTGACTGTGCGCATGCAAGCACAACCTCCAACAACCACACACACACACACACGCGCACACTCGGCCACCTTCTGGAGCCGGTTACCGAGGTCATTGAGCCGGCGGGCGCGTGGTACAGGTGGGGCGCTGTAACCGACCTGCTGACTGTGCGCATGCACGCACAACCTCCAACAACCACCCACACACACACACGCGCACACTCGGCC